>JAHTLZ010000010.1:55061500-55084805 GCA_023846285.1 Phrynocephalus versicolor | reverse complement strand
TTTTTTTTTTTTAAAAAAGCCTCATCAGCTGTAGCACGGGTCCCCTGCTGGGCCCTTGTAAACAAACAAGCAAACAATCAAAAAAGCCAACCAGCCTGCTGTGCTGGGCTGGTTGGCTTGTGTAAAAACAAACAAATGAAACAAAATATGAAATGATTTTTTAATTTTTTTTTGTAAGAAACCAAATGAAATGGGTGGGGGGAGAAACGAAGAATGAAATGAAATGCCATTTTGGCATTTCGTGCCCATCTATAACAGCCAGTACATATAAAAATGGGTTTTTATGAAGATGGGTGGAGTAAAATGGAAATCCACATCACCTAAAACCAAACATTGAAACCAGCTGCTTTCTTCCACAGATGGTGTTATCCTCAAAAGGAGCACTGAACTTGGAAAAACAAGCTACACTTAGGCAGCGCCCATTGAAACCTGCAAACAACATTGAGTGAACAATCGCCAGGCTATTTCACCTACCTAAATTGTTGAAGATTGTTCATTGAAAAAACAACAACTGCCTTCAACCAGAAACAAGCACCACCAACAAACCTCTGTGGGCTCTGCCCAACATGTTGAAACCTAAAGGTAATTAAATTGCAATATGCTGAACAACAGCACTTTGTATGTTTGCACTGAAGCCGTGCCAGGGGAGAAAATGCCACATGTCTGTCCTGACGATGCTATCAATGATTCAGTGACCTGATAAATAACAACTATGCTTCTCACCAGTGACACCTACTGGCTTGATGAGCTGTAGCCTATTGCGAAAACTATTATCTCGATGCTGCCATCATTGCAAAGTGTGCTAGGATTACGCAATCCGAACTGGGTTACAGTAACCCCCCGCCTATCGCGGGGGTTAGGGACCCGCCTGACCCATGATACATGAAAATCTGTGATATGCAGAAGCAGGTTGGGTGGGGGCAATTTGATTGCTTCCCGCTGCCCCCTGCGCAGCTCTAAAGCCTCATGGATGGGTCTGGGGGGCGGCGGGGAGTGATTTGATTGCTCCCCACCGTCCCCGCACAGCTCTGAGGCCTCCCGGAGGGGGGGCAGCGGGGAGTGATGCAATCGCTCCCCACCGCCCCCGCAGGTACTGCAATCCCATGATATAGTGGGGCCGCAGTACCTGAACCGCAAAATGGTGGGGCATGACTGTACTCTGAAAACAATGTACTAAATAATATCTACTCTCCCGTCCTGATTATTACAATCAGTTTACTGTATTTTGCTAATGGTAGTGGCTATTTAACCTACATAAATCCAGAATCTTTTACAAAAAAATCTGTCTAAATTCCAATGAAGAACAGACTTTCCTTTTTCTTTGCATAAGATTTAGGGGCAACATGCCAAAGTCTTGATTCCCTTGACATCTATTGGCCCACCGTTTTGTTCTCTTGAAAGAGGTGGTGGACTTAGACACAACCTGTCTCCCATTTACCATGCTGCCCTTGTATCGATTCCCCAGACAAATCAGAACCACTTCACACCTCCAGCAGGAAAGACATTGCTGAACCGTACTTAACTGATATTGGGAAAGGTTGCATAGTTGTGATTTTCACATACCCCAGACCATTGTCCACCTAATGCGCCTATTCAGACGAGGCTGGGGAGAAACTAAGGTGAACTATAAATTGGGAGCCTTCCACCAACTTTTCACAAACTGAAGAAGCTATTTGCATGAGTAGTGAAATGTTTTGATCACACAAGAAAAGAAGTCAAGTTGTCCTGACTCACCTCCCAGATAAGCTCACCTGGATGACTGAGAATCTCCACAGAAATTTTGTTCTAAGTATTTGCAAGATAATGTATGAACAAATTCCTCCTCTAATCAACTCTCCAAGACTAATCACATCAAAAATGACTATCTCTGGCATCACCTTAAAGCAGGAACTCTTGCTCTCTGGGCTATCCATTGCAATTTTTGCTACTCCTGTGGGGGATGAGATACATTTATCTACTACAATGGCTTGTCCAATTCATAGAGCACACAATTTGGCAGTTAATCCCCTGATGAAAAGCTGGCATTTTTAATCTCTGATTTGTTCCTTCTGGAACAGATACCCCATTTGTAATCTGAGTTTTAAAGATGCTTTTCATTTCTTTGCTGAACCTTCTTCTATTGAATGTAGCCATTGTCAACATCTTGGGAGAAATGGCCCTTGCTGGACTTGCAGAACCTGAAAGTGTACAAGAGCAGCCATTTATTGTGGACTGTCATGGCCCTGAGATTCTACCATCCCTGTACGATAATGATAAATGTCCTCCACACAGCCAGGTCCCCAAAAACAGTCTGGAAATGTACATAGCTGTGCCAATTTTCTTAATATGCCTGCTATAAAAGTTTCTGTCTTCAACAAGAGTAGGTCTTTCTGCCCACCTCTTTAACCCCAATACATGGCATTGGTAAAGGAATAACTCATAATAATACTTGTGTAAGTGGCTGCATTTCAAGTTAGAACAATAACTGCTGCTAGACTTAGGTGATTACTCCACGTCCTTGTTCTGCGACTAGTTTTGTACCGTGACAGTGTTGGTCGCGATCACGTGGTTTTGTCCCTGTTTAGTCCCTGTTTCTGTTTTCTCACAGTCATGGTAACTTGTCTCGTGACAACTGTTACTTCACGGTCTTGTTCTGTGACAAATTCTGAATTTGTCTTGCTTTTTTAACCCTTTTTTAAATATCGTAAATAAAACTTTTTTGATATTTTGATTTACTGGTCTTCCAGGAGTTGCACGTCAATGCTACAGAATTTTCAGTATTTGTTTAATAAACATTTGTGCTGCATGGTGTTTCCCATAGGGAAACTAATGTTGAATACCACTTCAGCCGCTGACCACTAGGTGGACACTGGTTGTTGTGTGACAGTTGTTATCACACAGTCCCTTGTCTCGGACCAGGAACTGGGAACAAACCATGACAAGAGAATACCCCAACCCAGCACCAGGTACAGTATTGTCATTCTCTGATCCCACTCTGGAGGCGTGGTCGAGACAAATTTCAGCTGTTGTGCAACAGACGTGAAATAAGATTTTTTGTACCAGTCTGAAGCCCAACAGTTACAGAGATAAAACGGACATGAAGTAACTGCCTTAGAAAGAACAGAAAAGTTTGGGCTAGGGGGAATCAAGATGGCCGCGAACAGCAGAAGACGTAGCTGAAAGCAGTCCCAGCTAACGTCGATGCATCCCAGGTCCCAAGAGGGCGTATCTACTCCAAGACGACCCTTCTGGGAGCAGAATCCATCCCAGAACCGACCCAGGGCACCCAGGTGTGGTTTCCCCTCCTTTGGGAGAGAGGTCGAACCCCTGGTGAAATTCCTGTGCGGCTGAGACCTTGGGAGATCCTGACGGAAGTTCCGAGCTGCCTCTATTCCTCCAGAATCGTGAGTGGCTTTTTCCATCTGAAAGCCCTTTCAACAATATAAATCAGCAACTTACTGAAAAGAATTTGCCTTTTTCAGTTCTTCTTTCCCGTTTTATCTGTTATTTTCTGCCCCTCGGAGGACTGCAATTTATGCTTTCACTTTCACATTCATCTAACAGCAGAAATTTTAACTCTTAAGCTCCCGTTTTACTCTACACTATACTTTACTTCCCGGACTCTGTTGGCAAAAGTGGGTACAGCACGCCATCTACTGGATTTTTTCATGTTTGCAGCATCACATATATTTCTTGAAAAGCAGCAAACTGGTTAGAAACAAGACCAATCTTGTAAAGACTTTGCAACCCTCCTGTGAAGAGGTAATCGATTCTTTACCACCACAAAACAAATCCTCACTATGAGCAGGACCCCAACTACACAAAAGAAATTTGCTTTTGTTCCCTTGGCCCACCCAGCAACCATGACTCAACAATCAAGTCAATCAAGCCAATCCGATCAAATCTTAGATGCATTGAAGCAGTTAAATCTTACCCAAATTAAGATGTTGTCAGATCAGACCACTGGATTCTCTAGCTTAAGAGCAGAAATGAAAGAGGGCTTTTCAAATGTCGATACCAAATTAGAGACATTTGGTGGTCGTTTACAAGCGTTGGAAGAGAATATGAATGTCACTGATTTCCGTCTTGGAGAAATTGAAGCCTCAATGGAATCAACAAGTAAACTGGTTCTTACACACGAAATCGAAGCCTCTTCCAAAATTCTAAGAATTCAAAACCTCACTGTGGATAAAGATGAAAATCTCTATACCATCGTTGGAGATACCCTGGCCATTCTATTGAGGTACCTACTGAAGAATTCCTTCGTGAGGTAGACGTGATTTACCGTCAACCAACGGCTTATACCAGAAGAAATAAACTCCCTCCTGAGGTAATCGTTAAATTGGTTAGAAGATACACCCGGGATTGCATCCTTAAGGCTACCCAAGACAAGGAGGTGGAAATCAGTAAATCCAAAGTGACAATTCTGAAAGATGTCCCTTGGGAGATTCGTCAATTACGGAAAGAATATGTATTCCTTACCAAACTCCTGCTCAAGCATGACATAAGATACAAGTGGCTCTACCCCCAAGGTTTGTCCTTCCAATGGGAAGGCAAATTACAGAAAATTGAATCTCACCAGAAAGCTAGAGCCTTCGTTGAAAAAAACGCAAAGAAGTTGGGCTACTCCCCTTCCTCTTCTTCACCATCCTCCTCTGAAGATGAGGACATGACCGGAACTCAAACCACTACCAAAGATGACAGCCGTGATGACCAGACCTCGAAACAAGAGACTTCAAAGCACGTTCAAGATTCTAGTGGCGCAGTGGGAGGTGCCAGGCCGCAAAATTATCTCAGGCCAAAATCAGGGAAGAAAAAATATTTTTGGAAGTAGCAAGATGGCCCAAAAAATTCTAACATGGAATATTAATGGTATGAACTCGCCCCAGAAGCGTCGGAAAACTTTCAATTTTCTCCAAAAACAACAATGCTCTATCATCTGTTTACAGGAAACCCATGTACTGAGAAAACATGAACAATATTTAATACAAAACAAATTGGGAAATCTATTTTCCACATCAAATAAAGAAAAGAAGCAAAATGGGGTGGCACTGTATATTAAATCAGAACTCTCCCCAATTCTCTTGGAAAAAGATGAATCAGGCAGATGGATACTTGTCCAAGCAAAAATCCAATCTAAAGACACAATTATTGCTGGTATATATGCTCCTAACGATAATCATGGAAGACAAGTATTCTTTGAACAACTGGCCCAGAAACTGTTGCAATATGGGAATCACCAGCTTATAATATTGGGAGATTTCAATGCTGTACACACTCCCTCAGTAGACAGGAAAACACCAAAAGGGAAAAAATTCAAGACCTCATCTTCCACACTGCCCAAATCGTTCTTGGATATGTCCGATATCCTCGAACTTCATGACATCTGGAGAAGGAAAAATCCACTAAAAGACGGTTACACCTTCTATTCAAGACAATATGCTTCCTTCTCCCGTATAGATATGTGTTGGGCTACATCTGATCTTCTACTAAATACAAGGGATATTGAAACTTTACCTCGAGTGTTATCTGACCACAATGCCATCTTATGGACACTGAAATCTTCAGGTAGGCCTAGGCATTGGAAAATTAACCCAACTCTTTGGACTGATAAAGAATTCATCTCAGAGGCTGCTAGAGATTTGAATTTGTATTTTGAAACTAATCTGAATAAGGGCACACCACTCAAAACGGTATGGGATGCCTTCAAGCCATACTTTAGAGGATTCGTTATCCAATTTATGGCAAGACGGAATAAAGAGAGGAAAAAGAAATATGAATCAACTCTTAAAATGATGAAAAAGCTTGAAACGGATTTAATACAAGACCCCCGTAACGATAAGCTGAACAAAGACCTGGCCTCTTGTAGGCATGAACTCAATCTGATCCTGACTGCAGATATAGCTCACAAAATCAAGTTGGCCAAACTGAACTTTGTGGAAAATGCGAACAAACCAGGTAGATGGTTAGCGTATAGGTTAAAAAAGGTACAATCACAAAAACTTATATTCTCACTCAAAGACAAAGCTGGGGAAACTCAGACAGAGCAATTACAAATCCAAAAAATCATAGAGGAATATTACCAAAGATTATTCAAGCCGGAGATGATTGACAATGATGCTATCTTCCATTACCTTGAACAAGCCAACTTTCCAAAACTTACTGAGCAACAGAGAGCCCAGACGAATGCCCCTATCACAATGATGGAAATAACAGAGGCTATTAATCATCAAAAACTGAATAAAGCGCCTGGACCCGACCAAATACCTGCTATATTTTTTAAAAAATTCTCAGAGACAATTTCTGGAATTATGAAAAACCTCTTTACATCTATATTTGAAGGTGAAAATATACCAGATTCCTGGAAATCATCACACACGACACTGATTCCCAAAGAAGGGAAATCCAAAGATTTGATACAGAACTACAGGCCAATCGCCCTCCTAAACGTGGATTACAAAATTTTTGCAACCATCCTGGCCAATAGATGGCGAATGATTTTACCTTCTTTGATATCACACGACCAGACGGGCTTCCTCCCGAAAAGGCACCTCCAATCCAATATCAGAACTTTTCTCAACGTGTTGGAATATTATGAATCCCACCCCGAGAAGCAAGTAGCTTTTGCATTCATTGATGCCGAGAAAGCCTTTGATAATGTATCCTGGTCTTTACTCAAAACTCAATTAGATTACCTTCAGTGCGGCCACAGAATGTTGCAAGCAATTGAACAAATTTATTCTACCCAAAATACCAGGATTGTAGTGAATGGTCACCTCACAGATAAAGTTAATATACACAAAGGTACCAGGCAAGGATGCCCCCTTTCTCCTCTTCTGTTTGTATCCACCCTGGAAATTCTTCTTCATGTAATAAGGGAAAACCCAGACATTCAAGGCTTACAAAATAAGGGAGAAGTTTACAAGGTACAAGCCTTTGCAGATGACCTGATGGTTATCATGGAGAACCCCCAGACTTCCTCTGTAGAACTTCTAAAGACCCTGGAGGCATACTCAAAAATCTCTGGATTAAAGGTGAATAGAGAAAAAACATTGGTTTTAACTAAAAATATGACCCCACCCATGATCGAAAAACTGGTAAATCAATCTGGTTTTCAACATTCTAATAAGGTAAAATACTTGGGTATTACTGTATCTAATCGATGCAACTCTCTACTTAAAGATAATTATGTTAATGTTATCAAAACAATCAAAGCTGATCTTGAAACTTGGTCAAGACTTCAGCTATCCTTAATGGGCAGAATTGCTGCAGTCAAAATGAATGTCTTACCTAAAATGCTTTTCTTATTTCAATCTCTGCCTATATTACCAAACTTTAAGATCATTTCAGATTTGGAAAAAAGTATACGTATATTTATATGGCAAAAGAAAAAAGCAAGGATTAAAAATATTTATTTGCAGGATAGAACCAAATTTGGAGGCTTTGCCCTTCCCAATTTGGCACTATACTACAAGGCTGCTGCCATGACTTGGATTAAAGACTGGATTCTGATGACAAATAAAAGAATACTACAGCTTGAGAGTTATGGCCTTGATAAGGGTTGGCATCACTATATGTGGTATAAGGGAAATCTACCTACCCTCTTTAAAAAGCACTGGATAAGGAATGCTTTAATTAAAATATGGTCATTGATTCAAAAACAATTTTATCTCAAAGCACCTATGTGGTTATCTCCACTGGGAGCAATTTATAGCTCCCAGGCAAGTGAAATCTCAAAAGTTGTAACTTACAGACACCTTCTGAACGCTGACTTCTCATTGAAACCATTAGGGAAACTAGTATCAGAAGGTCATAATCTGGATTGGTGGAAATATCAACAAATACACTCACACTTCAAAGAGCTTTCCAAAGAGGGTGGTTTTATGACTACTGATACCCCACTCGACAAAATACTATCTTCTGGTGACTCAAAGCTTATTAGCAAATTTTATAATATATTGTTAAATGAAAAAATGATTGATACATTGGTTAAAGATTCTATGATTAGATGGGCTGAAAACTTTGGCTATACTATCCATTTAAATAAATGGGACTCCTTGTGGAATACAGTTAAAATCTTTAAATCTATTTCATTTAAGGAAAATTGTTACAAAATGTTTTATAGATGGCACTTTGCACCTCACCGTTTATCCAAGATGTATAACTGTTCACCTAAATGTTGGAAATGTAACTATGACTGTGGAACCTTTTATCATATGTGGTGGACTTGTAAAGAAGCAAAGGCGTATTGGAATATGGTAAAACTTTTCTTAGAAAGCTTTTTGAAAATTAAGATAGAGTCTAGACCAGAACTATTCTTGTTAAATATAGTAGATGTAAACATTTCCTATGACCAGAGATATGTACTTCACCATGTAATTGTTGCTGCAAGAATACTATATGCGAAATTTTGGAAACAACCAAACACGCCAACTGAGAAGGATTTCCACGGAAAGATAAGAGAATGTATCGAAATTGATAAACTCTCTGGCTATCTAAAGGGAGATTACGACGAGATCTTTCGGGAAAGATGGCAAGAAGTAACAAATTTGTTAGTATTGTGATGATATTTGGCAATTTTAGTAATATGTTAAATTACTATCTCTATTTTGCTTGATATACTCAATGAAAATTTTTAAAATTGTACCCCTTCTTTCCTTCCCCGCCCATACTCTTTTTCCTTGTTCCCCCCTTAAAAACTCAATAAAAACCTATTAAAAAAAAGTTTGGGCTAGGGGTAGATTACATTATCATCCTTACTAATGTGACAAGTCTGAGCTCTTTGGCTCTGCTAATGTCAAGACTCAGGAATCCGGGAATGGCCTGGAGACAGTCCTAAAAAAGGCTAAATAACCAGTTGTGCTGGCAAAGCAGATGCCTGGCCCATGAACTACTGGGAAGCTGAGGATCCTGGGCACACACTGACTCAGATTATTGCGCCTGAGATTCCTGAGCTCACCACAATATGTGTGCAGCCCCTGTACCTAGCTTCAGCACTTTTACAAACCCATTCAGGAACCCCTCAGCCCCTGTGGTTAGCGTATTAGTGCTTGCCATGAGATCTTGGAAAAGAGGGAAGCCCTGATGTCTGAAAGCCACAGGCTTATCTCTTTAAAAGGTAGAGCTTGTAAGAGAGAGAGGGGGGAGGAGGGAGGGAGGGAGAGGGAGGGAGTCTTGGCCTAGATCTATTGAAAAAACCTCAACTGGGTTTCAGGCTCTGTTACAGTATAGTGCTTACTCAAAGTTCTCCAAGGTACTGTGATGTCTGAGTTCAGGGATGTCTTACATTAACAAGTAAATGTGACTGCTAGTCCTGTTGCTACTACACCACTGCCACCCTCTGTCTATTGCAATTTACAGGCAGTAAAAAGCAAGAGATTTGTCAAGCTGTGCTTGATCACAAATAGGAAAAGTCATTTGAATTTCATATTTCCAAAAGCTGATACAAGTGGAGCTGAACTGTATCTACCTCACTGATCTACCATCTATTTTTAAAAAATGAATATACATTTAAAATGGCATTTAAATGCATACATTCGTGTGGATTTTCTTTAAAAAGCCTGTAGATTGATGCACAGAACAGGATGGATGAAACCAACACATATGAAACTGACCCAGACAGGTACAAGACCAATTTGCCTATCCCTGGTAACACTAAGTGTACTGTAATGGTTTTCTCTAAGACACCTGAAGTCATCCTAGCAGACATCAGCAGCTAATGTGTTTGGTGAAATAAGGCTGAAACACCACACCTTAATTAGTTAATATAGTTCCTCACTTTGAGAAGGACTTATAGTGTAGGATTGAGTAGACTACCTCTTAATTTAGTGTAGGGGTGAGTGGCTGCCTTATATTTCTGCACTTTCCCCCAATCTCAGCTAATAAGGACGATACTTGAAAATATCCAGAGGAGGGGCAGGATCTCTTCTTAAGACAGAGTGCAGGAGACACAACAATGGGCTCATGTTACAGGAAGCTTCTGGAGGTGAGAAACAAACTTTGGGACTGTGTACAAAGTTCTGAACAACTTCACTACTAAACATGTCCATGATCAATACAGGTATTGCCCATCACTCTGAAGCTTCTATGTGAGTGGTCATCATCACAGACATGTTTTACCTTGAAGAGAAGAAGGTGGAGGATGTTGGTGCTTCCATTTCATGGATGAGATAGATGGTTCCTTCCCTCCTCCTACCCTGAAGACATCAGTCTCTTGTAATTTTAGAAGCTAAGCAGGGTCAGGCTTAGTTAGCACTCTTATGGGAGACTGTCAGGTTACAATGAAGATTCTCCAGGAATGTTTGGAAGCCTTCTCTCAAACATCAGGCAGCCATTACTAGACATGGGATTTTGGGAATTAATGGACTCCGGCCCCAAATTGGCTGCAGGAATTTGCCTTGTCAGACTTCTGGGGGATTTCCCTGCCCTAAAAGCCAAGTCCATTGAGGTGTTTTTAAACACTTCCAGCCGTGAGATGCTGGCTTCCCTCAGACATTATGAAAACAAAGGAAGTGGCTAGGTGGAACCATGTTCTATGGCAATCTCAAGGCATTATGGATCTGGCAATCTCCCTGCCTATTATGTTCCATACAACCTCTCAGGAAACTACCAGTCCCATAATGGCTTGAAGTTCTCAGAATGATTTGCCCTGCCTAGCCACTTCTTCTCACTTTTATTTAATTAGGAATACTTATTGTTTATATCAGGGTTTTCTTTCTGCCTCTTAAAAATCAAAGTGGTTATATACTGTGAGAAGCCTGTCTTTTCAAACTCACATTGAAAGCAAAGAAGTGGCTAATTCTAGATATAAGTATTTATGTCCAATTTGAAAGGTTAAACTCGACAATGTGCCTAATATATATTTAAAAGAAGTACCTCCTCAAGTGGAAGGTCTGTGCATTTTTCATTTGGTGTGTTATATTTTGTGATTTGTCATTGGAAGGTTAACACAGGCTTAGGCTGATAGTTGGCTAAGTATGTATCTCTGAGGAACTCCTCTGAACAGAGGAAAATGTAAAATTGCAAGGAATATGCATTCCTCTTCACATCTTGTTTGATCCTAGTGCAAGATTACTCATTACACAGATGTTTCTAAGCACATATAGCTGAATACTAGAGATGGGCACGAAATGGAAAAATTGATATTCATTTCATTTCATTTCGTTCTCCCATGATTCGTTTCGTTTCATTAGAAATGAATTTTTTAAAAAAAAATCATATGAAACAAACCAACTAAAAACTGTTGATTTCTTTTGTTACTAACGAAATCCTGCTTCCCTGGTTTATTTTTGTTTTGTTATGTAATGAACCAATGAAGCAGCATGTTTTTGTTTGCTGCCCATTCCTATTTAGACACTGTCTTCAGACCCTTAGAATATGCAGTATTTATGAAAGTGTAAAGAGACATCCAATAAAGCTTCTATCCTAGCCAGCCTCTATGAAAAGCTGATGGGAATGCAGGAGAAAATTACTTGACATAAAATATTTAAATTAATAGCTACAGTAAACCCTCACCTATCACAGGGGTTAGGAACCCGACTCAACCCGCAATAACTGAAAATCCACAATATGCGGATGCTGGGTCAGGTCGGGACTGGGTGGGCGCTCTGGGGGCTCTTGCACTTATCCCAGGCCCAGTGCTGCCCCAAATGGGCCTGCAAGGGGCTTTCCAGTCCCCCAGAGGCCCAAAAAGTGCTTTCTAGTAATCTGGAGGTCACTTCTGGTTTACCAGAAGTCACTTCCGGTTTGCGGAGAAGCACTTTTGGGGACTCCAACAGGCCTGGGAAGGCCTTTCCTCCTTACCCCAGGGAGCCTTTTTTTATATACTGCGGACCTGCGATATACTGGGACCGCAGTATATGAACCGCGAAAGGGTGGGGGACAACTGTACCATCATTTCCCTTCCTTCATCCCATCTTTGAAGCCCCTCATTGCAAAAAGATGGAAGGAATTCTTTTCAGAATCTATCAACACATGATGAAAAATCCGAAAGCAGTCCAAGTTTATACTTTTTTTTAAAAAAAAGAAAGACAAGTGAGAAGGGCCAACAGGTTTTGTTATTTATTGTTTTGATATTAATCAGCTGATTCATCTCTGGATTTGGGTGTCCTGGAACAAAATTCCAGTTACTTTGCAATTGTTATGTCCATGCCACCTCCTATGGCTATTTCCCCTGTCCTCTGGAACAGCTTTTGAGGGTTCAAGGGAGGCTTGGGAGGATACATGAAATTGATCCCCTCCACTTCAAGTTCAAAGGGAAGCAGTTCTATATGTAGAATAACCCTGTTGGAATCTGTCTGTAGATTTTACTTTAAAAGCTGCCAAATTTATTCAGAATAAAGCAGTGTACTTGCAGTATTGCTGGAGTGGAAGCAGAGACTAATCACGGTGGACATGCCAGTAGCACACTAAAGATTTCCAGCCCGTTTGTAGTCCACAGTTCTGTGCACTGTATGCCTAAATTGGTGAGTCATATCAGTTTATGGGTTCCTTGGCTGAAATCCTGTTGTTAAGTGTAGTGGCTGTAAGTATCATTAGAATAGGTTCATTAAATCAATGCAGATGTGTTGAGTCAATTCCTCCATAAGTTCCACTGATTCAAATGAGTGTACTCTAATTCTAGTCTACTGGTGCATAGTATATCACACCTGAAGCAGGCCCATTTAAATTAATGGAACTCTGGAGGCAACTTAGTATATCATGCAATAGTCTTCAGCCATTATCTTTGAAGATGGTATACAAACTATATGGCTACAGGATTGGTCTTTCTATCTCTTCTACCCAAACATTTTTATAACTGTTTGCTTTGCAAAGAGATCTGTAGCCTCAGAGTAGACCATTGCACACTTTTTATGCCATTTTATTTGGCCCAATAAAGGTGCTATCTGGTAGATATGTAAATGTTCACTTATTTTGTGAATATTTTGTATTTTGTACAATACTGAAAAAAATGTTTTCTTCTCAAAAAGTGAGATTATCAGAGTTGTTCATTTTCTACATTTTGACAGTTTTGTGTGTCTACTCAAAACATGGATATTCTTCCTCCTGAGGATTTTGAGAACCATATGCAGTTTTCCTACTGAAGAAATATGAGGCTACCATGTCACTTTTTTATTTCACTTTTTGGTTGATGTAACAGATAGTAGTAATGTGCTGTCAGGTAAAAACTAGAAATGGAGATAGATAAACATTACACAAATGTTGCTGATTCTCTAGATCTGCTAAGTGTGGAGGGATAAATGTTTTCCCTTTGTATTTGTCCCTTCATGAGTATTTTCCTTCCTGGGGACCGGCCCCAGCGTGTGCAGCGTGTGCAGCTTAGGGGGAGTTGTTGGCTCCTTGGATGCTCCCATGTGGCATTCCACAGGGGCCGGCCCTCTCCCCCATGCTGTTCAAGATCTATATGAGGCTGTTGGCCAAGGTCATTAGGAGATTTGGAGTCTGCTGTCATCAGTATGTTGATGAAATGCAGCTCTATCTCTCCTTTTCCACCTCTGCAGTTGTGGCTGTACAGACCCTCGACCTGTGCCTGGATGCTGTCATGGAATGGACCAGGACCAACAGACTGAAACTCAACCCAGAGAAGACTGAGGTTATGTTCTTTGGGGGCCCTTCTCCTGGATGCGGAGGCCCTCTCCCCAGTCTGGAGGGTGTTTCTCTCAGGCCGGCGGACAGTGTCCAGAATCTGGGCGTGGTCCTGGACTTTGCTCTTACCATGGAGGCCCAGGTGGCTGCCGTTTCCAGGACCTCCTTTTTCCACCTCCGGCAGATTGCCCAGATCCGTCTGTATCTGGATGAGGACTCTCTGAGAACCGTAGGGCAAGTGCTTATGATCTCGAGGATAGACTACTGTAACGCTGTCTTCATGGGATTGCCCTTGACTCTTGTTTGGCGACTCCAGTGGTGCAAAATGCAATGGCCAGACTGGTGGCGGGTGTGCATCGATATGACCACATCACCCCAGTACTGGCCTGCTTGCATTGGCTATCAGTTGTGTCCCGAATAAGATTTAAGATCTTGGTTTTAATTTTTTAAAACCCTCCACAGCTTGGGACCAGAATACCTGACAGAGTGAATCTCCCAAAGATCAACTGAGGCCCGGCCTACTAGAATGTCGTGGGCGCTCTCACTTTGGGTGGCCACGCCCAGAGAGGCCCGGAAGACCGTCATACATAATCGAGCCTTTTCTGTGGCTGGTCCCGTGCTTTGGAACCATCTCCCGAGTGAGTTGCACCTTGCACAGTCCCTGCCAGCCTACAAAAGAGCTCTATAGACCTGGCTTTTTTGTGAGGCATTCGGTGATAGCTAAAAAAAATTTTCTATGATTATCCCGCCTTCACGCCAGCCTATATTATAAAGATTTTTGTTACTAATATCATTATTATCTTTTATTTTGTCCTTTTATTTTTTATATGTCCTTATTGTTGTTATTGCTTTTTCTTTTGGGGTTTTATGCTCGTTACTTGTTGTAAACCGCCCGGAGTTCTTCTGGAAGATGGGCAGTATATAAATATTTAAATAAATAAATAAATAAATAAATATTTTTTAGATAGCTGTGGCTTACCTAGGGCCTAAGCAAAATGGGCCACCTGTTTCAGGGACGGCAACAGAGGCTTCTCTTTGCCATGAGTGAAGCCCTGACCACCATCTTGGAAAAGGGCAGCCCAGTTTCCAACAAAGCCTATGGAATAGTGCAGGGCCATCTTTTCCAAGGTGGCAGCTATGATGCTGGACTGGACTCCTGGGGCTGCTTCAGCTAATGTAGGGAGGTGATGGGGAATTTTGGAGGAGGCAAGAAGGCTTTGGAGGGGGCAGAGTGACTGCCTAAAAAACTCCATGAACTGATGAACTGTTACATTGGTCCTCCAGTTCATGGGTGGAGGAATTTGTGGTTTGATGGTTCGTTCCCTATAAACCAATTTGAAGTGATCTTAGTACGACTTTCCAGGTGAGTAAAATATTTAAGGAGTGGTTTTACAAGTTCCTCACTGCCAGTGATTCTTCATGGCCAATGGGGAAATCAAACCTTAATCTCCAGATTCCTCGTCAAACATTCTATGCACTCTCCCACCCTGGGTACTTAAGGCAGCAGGTACAGATGTTTCTTTCCTTTCTGTAGAGCAGATGATGAAATTATCCCATGGGAATACTGACGTTTCTGAAAATGCTGAATGACAAGGACATGACCATTGCATCTACTAGGCATACTCAAAATATATCACTGCAAAAGAAGGGTGGTGGTGCTATAATGTACAGATCCATCTCATGCCTGCCTCCGCTTGATGCACTTCCATCAAGCTGACCTTGTGATATTCCAGAAGTTAAATTGAAAGGACACCCGGTATCAAAATCGATAAGAACTGGAAGATGAGAAAGATATTGCAATGAGTTTCTTCCCCCTGCTAAGTTCTTTTTACGCCTGTTTCCCCCACTAGTAAGACAGTATTTATTGGAGGTGGAGGCTTCCTCAAGGACTAGCAGGTAGTCAATTTATCTGCTCAGAGGCTTCTCAGAGAGTTGTTTTATTGCAAAAAAATGTGGTCCCAAATGGGAAATAAGAAGAAACACCGCATATTCAGAGATAATAAGGTAACATTCGACAAATTAAAGCTCAGGTGAGTTTTTGCTGAACTGCTTTTATTTCTCAAAGCCAAAGAGAATTTTTACACCTTGATTTGTGTCAGGTGAATATCATTTGTGGTAAAAGACTGCAGCCCAACAGGAAATATCATGCTTAATCAAAGTAAAATAAAATAAAATGGGAGAAAGAATCAAAAGACAGGATTGTTCCAGGGTCAATGGTCTTTGGTATCCCCCTCCTTTAGTGTGTCAGGCTGCCAGCCTCACTTGTTGCTCTCTTGTTATTAAGCTGCAGCTTGTCTTGTCTTTAGGAGTGACATTCTGGAAATGCATTTTGCCAGAGGCTGCAGGATCCTTTGGATTTCTCTTTTGGTGCTCCTTTCTGCCACTCTGGCTTAGCCTTGGATCTTTATCTCTTTGGGTTCTTGAATCACATTTTTGAAGTACCCATCCCAGAATCTAATTTCTCTCGCAACTTGTGTTCCTCTCTTTCACTCTATTTTCACATTCACTTGGAGACTTGGGACCATCATGTGCTTGACCGTATCTCCTGCACCCAACTCATGAAAATAAATAACTGATGGTTCAGTTATTGCCTAATATCTCCACCTCTTTGACAGGTACCATTGTAATGATGCAATCAATGTTATTCACTTCACCTGTCAGTGGTTTTACTATTGTGGCTGACTAGTGTACATATACCATGCAGTATATTGCCCCTTGGTTGGAGCATCCACAGGACATCTGAAGCTTTATTGAGGAGTTCAGCTGTCACTTGCCTTCTCCTAGATTAATGTCAGTTTCCCCTTTATTCAATTCAAAACACTGGCCATTTTCCAAACCTACTGATGTCATACAAAATACCATGGATTACATGTGGCGTTGCTCTGTCCTTCAGTTGAGGTACATCAGCTACTTGCTCTGCCCTTTAGATGCCCCAGAAACATGCAAATGCTTCTGGTTTGATTCATTAATGCACATTTGTTTCAAGACATTACACAAGCCTATTCAAAATATTTTTGTCAGAATTACATTCATAGGAAAATAAAAAATATAACCTAGGCTATCCTAAACCAGAGTGATCCAATAAACAACCTACCTGTAAAATAAAAGATAAATGTAGCGAAACATTCATGTCAAATATGCATCATATCCCATGAAAAAGAAGAATAGATGTCTGAGGGAAGGGTTTATATCCATTTAAACTCACACTGCAGCAAATCTGTTAGTCTTTCAAGTGCCACAGCATTTTGTCATTTGCTTTTTTTCTCTTTTTTATTTCTCCCTCTTTAATTTTGTGAACATGAAAAAGTAGTGTTCTTCAAAGGTCTGAGAGAATGCCTTTAGTCTACAGTACAAGTCTACCCAGCTTCCCTAAAGAAAAGATTACTCCAACATGTTGATTCTATGCATAATTGCGTTGTTTCTATGATTACCACAAAATACGAAACCCAGAAAAGTACCTGAACTCTGTTTCTAGGAGCTGAGTGTCATTATATCTATATAAAAAAGAAGCAAGTACTGAGGTAAATTTGTCATACTGAACAGCTTGGACCCATCCTGTTGGTGATGGCAAGTTATGTTTTTGTGTGTGGACTTTTTTTTCTTATCAAAGCACAGGAGTATTGCCCATTTGAATCACTTCGTGTTCTGACCATTTTTATATTGATTTTAAATCATGAGGTATATAAATTGATGACTAAGGATAGGCATAAAACCAAAAATGAAATGCTGTTTTGTCATGCTGTTAACTAACGAAACGATATTTTGCCAGTAGATTCAGACAAAATTAGGATGATGCTGGACAGGTGGGCAGCAGCATCCTGAAGTGTGAATCTCTCTGAATACACAACAGGGCTGGAAACATCTCTCACTTCTGCCTTCTCCCAGCAACCATATTGCAGTGAGATTATCTTCTGGGGTATTCTACCATCAAATAATTTTGTACGAGGCAACTTTCTATTTGAATTTCTATGTAGCGTATTAATTTTTAACTTCAGTTTTTAAAAAGCTAGGAAATTCATTTTTTTTTAAAAAAAAATCCCTCTCGATTATGAATGCAGAATATTGTGCTTCTGTACCTATGATTCAAAATTCCAGGAAATATTATACAATATTTTGCATGTGCTGCCTGCAGGAAAAAGGATGCCAAGATATACACAGCAAAGGGCAGCCTAAATGTTGATGGCACCCACTTCAGCCGTCAAGATGGTACAGGATGTTACAGGATACTCTCTTCTTCTCACTCCCATTCACAAAGTCCCATTCATCACCCAAAAGCTGACTCAGTTTCTTCTTCTTCTGCTAACAACTTCTTACCCAAAGACAAAGCAACTGCCCAGATTGTTTTTTTAACAGATCTTCTAAGCATCTATTACTTAGAACCACAAAGGAATCAAAGGCTGCTACTGCACTTTCTTGAGCAGCTGCTATTTATTTTGCATTGCCTTATCTCCTCCCACGGTCACGTGGTCACTACAGTGGTTCGGCAGTCAGCACTTCAGCAGTTGCTTAGCAATCGGCTTCCCTGTTTGCACTTGGCTGAACCGCTTTAAACTACAACAGGGAAATGGCAGAAACAGGGGGGAAACCGAAAAAGGATGGCGTAGTATGTCCATGTGTGTGTGTTGTGTCGTTACAGTCGTGACTGACCCTTCGTGACCCCATGTCCATGGAGTTTTCTTGGCATGAATACTGGAGTGGTCTGCCAGTTCCTACTCCAGGTGCCTACAGCACCTGGTGTTCCCTGGTGGTCTCCCATCCAAGTACTAACTAGGGCCGACCCTGCTTAGCTTCTGAAATCAGGCAAGATCGGATGTGCTTAGGGAATCGAGGCAGCTAGTATATCCACAAATACAACCAAATTGCTTTAAAGGAGGGTGCAGGAACCGATTAAAAAAACACCACCCCCAGTGGTCATCACAAGAAAACCTGACACAGCAGTCAAAAATTGGCGTGGCCAAGGGGGCTCTTCAGAAATAGTGATTTGAAAAGTGGACAGTGATTTTTAAGGCAATTTGTCTTTAAGGAAAATGTTTCAAATCTAAAGTGTAGTAGCGGTCTAAATGGCTAGAAGAAATTGTAGTCTTTGCCTGGGTGCATTATTCGGATCTACTACTGGCACAGAGGCCTTGAGCTCTGAAAACTCTGCTCAAATTGCCTCTTATGTAAGTCAGCATTAGGTGCTGCTGACATCCCATTAAGCTTTACTTAGTTCATCAAGAAAACTCAGAGATGATTTAACATGATGGGATGGGATGAGCTTCTAGCCCTAGGAAACCTACAAAGTGTTTGTAGTTATAATTAAGAAATGCACCAGCCCCGCTGTTAACCTAATTGACGTGAAGCCTTGATTGGGCAGAGGCCTGGATTTCCCCAGCTGACTTTAACAGAAAAGAATGGCAGATTTTTTTCGAAAGGAAACACTGTAAGGAACAGGGCCAGATTTTTCATTTCATTTCACTTTTGGGAAATCTGAAAGCACGCTGCTGTTTTGCAGCTCCGTCTCACTCAGCAAAATCTCTGACAAGCAAAAGGTACAAGACAGGGAGGAGGAAGCTGTTTTACTTTAAAGATTCTCTGTGATTAGTGGTGTCTCCTTCTAGTTTTGCACAAGGGCATCAAGTTGAAAACAATACCACCTCTTAGAAATGACTAAATTACAAGGAACCCCCCTTCTCTCTATCTCTTTCCCCCCTTATTGTAAGCTATAGCACCACCCTGAACACAGCTGATCTTGTCCGATATTGAAAGATAATTAAAATCAGGCTTGGTAAACAGAGGAGATCTCCAAGTAGCCATAATATGAAGGACAGCTAGGCAGGGCTAGGGGGAAAATACATGGCTTAAGTCCTAGCAAACAACAACTGACCAGAATGGATTGTGTTCCTGTAGTAGTGTGGGGTTTGTGATTTCAGCAAGTGATTTCAGCTCTTGACATAGCAGGCTGGGGACAGCTCTAGTGTAACAGCTCTTTAATCAGGGAGAGAACAAGACTGAGGGACTGGGGAGAGGGAGCTACTTTATAGGAAGGAGGACTGGCTAGGAAAAGATACATTTTTGGAGGGAACAATTACAAGCAATCACAAAGCTGCCTTTTGGTGGGAACCAATAGGATTGAGGATCCAAATGCAGCAACTTGAATCAACCAATAGGCCTGTTCCCTTTGGAACAGGAAGGCAGTTACTTCAACATAAGCAATTACAGATAATAGGAATACAGATCAATACACAACACCCCTCCCCCTCTGGTGGGCACAGCACACGTAATCCTTTAGGTATTGTGGGGCCCTGCGACTTCTAATTGATCTCCTGACTACGGGTGTTGCAGGGGCTTGAGCAGGCAGTGTCTGTGGTGGAGAGTCTACTGTAATAGCTTCGTCCGACACAGAGGGGGTTTCAGACAACTCAGTGTCCCTGATCTGTTCCTCAGCACCTTGAGGACTTGCAGGAGCAGATTCATTTGCTGACGCCACCGGTACCTGCATTCCTGGGGCATCTCCGCTCTGGTCTTGCAGCTGTGACTCATTAATGGGGATAGTGTCACTCTCAGGCTGCAATTCTCCCACATCTGTACCAATTCTACTGGGCGCTCTGCGCCTCAGTTGGTCCACGTGCCTATGCCAGACCCTGCCATCTTCAATGGTCACGTAATAAGAGACTGGCCCAGATGCTCTGGTGATCACCCCTGGCACCCACAGGGGACCTCTGGCATAATTTCTCACCCAGACCAAATCTTCAGGAGCAAAATACTTTGTAGAGTCGCTCTCTGCCTGTGGAGGTGCTCTAGCATTGCGGTTTGGCATTTTGTCTGGGTGGACATAGTCCAGCACTGTTAACAGCCTTCTACCTAGGAGCAGCTCTGCTGGCGACTTGCCCGTAGTAGTACACGGCGTTGCATGCTGCAAGAACAACATTTGGGCAATGCACGTTGACCAGTCACCCTCCATCAAGCGTGCAATAGATCCTTTGGCTGTCTGCACCATGCGCTCAGCCTGCCCATTGGATGAGGGATGAAAAGGAGCTGAGGTGACCCCTCTTATGAAATTATCAGCCAGGAATGCCCTGAATTCTTGGGATACAAAGGCTGCTCCATTGTCTGACTCAATGGTCTCAGGCAACCTGTGGGTTGCGAACAGCTGTATCAACACTTTGATGACTGCAGCTGACGACATGCTGGAAACCATAGCCACCTCTAATCATTTAGAATGCGCATCAACGATAACAAAAAAAACCCTTTCCTTGGAATGGCTGACTCCAGGGAGTCTGGGTCTGCTCCCACCAGTGGACTGGTGCTCTGGCCACTTCTGGGCGCACTTCCTGACATGCCTTGCACGTCCGTACCCATTGTTCAACATCTTGGTCCATCCCAGGCCACCATACATAGCACCGGGCCAGCGACTTCATCCTGACCATTCCCGGATGCCCCATGTGCAGTGTATCCAGAACCCTGTTTCTTAGTGGCGCTGAGATGATCACCCTGTCTCCCCACAGGAGACAGCCCTTATGCAGGGATAGCTCATGTTGCCTTGTTGTGTATAGTCTAAATTTTTCTTCATGCGGGCCACCTGGCCATCCCCTCCCCACCCAAGTGAGCACATGGGAGAGAGCGGTATCTTTCCTCATTCTCTCAACTATTTCAGTGGCAGTTAAAGCCCCCCTGGAAGTTCCAATAGTTGGATGCAGTGTGAAACCCCTTTCCCAGCTCCCAGCTCTGCCAAAGCATATAAGAATATAAGAACATAAGAAGAGCCGTGCTAGATCTGGTCAAAGTCCCATCTAGTCCAGCTTCCTGTATCTCACAGTGGCCCCACCAGATGCATCTGGGAGCGCACAAGACTAGATATCTGTGTCCTGATACCACTCCCCTGCATCTGGCCCTTGAAGTACCCCAGTTTTAAGCCTGGAGATTACACATCTCCATCATGGTTTGCAACCTGTGATGGACTTTTCCTCCGGGAATCTGTCCAATCCCCTTTTGAAGGCATCCAGGCCAGATGCCATCACCACTTCCTGTGGCAGGGAGTTCCACAGACTAACAACACACTGGGTAAAAAAACAAAATAAGCTAACCGCTTGGGGCATAATATTGTGTCCCAAAATCTCCTTGACCTGGATGAATGAAATCTTTTATCTTTGGAAAGTAAAAGTAAAAACATGTAATCCTCTGCACATTTATTTAGACTTCAGCCCTGATGTGTCCAATTATAAGAGCTGCACTTTCCTTGCACTTTACTGGTATTACTGGAGGTGGAGGGGGAGAGAAGCTGCCAACTAGTACTTACCCAGTGACTAAATATCAAAGCTTGGATAAAATACTCATTTATACTGTAGGTACTAGAAAAGGACTTTCACTATTATTGCCATTTTCCAGGCTGTTGAAGAGTCATTATAACAAATATGATGTTGGAAGTGCTCAAAGGTCAGAACTTTAAACAGAACTCTAAATGGAAAATGCTACATCCAGTGGAAGGTAATTGAGGTTCTGTATCTAGAGACGTTTACACTGGAAGCATCCTTCAGCAAATGCTCTTTGAACTGGCATATTCCTCCCTGCATGAAACCAAAGGTAAAATGAAAGGGTATAGTGTAGGAATTGTTCATAGGCTGGCCAAAGAAATGTGACATTTCCAGCAAAGTTCTGTTAATGGGACAGAAGCAACCATTTGCTGAGAGCAGCTTCAATTAAAAAAAATAACAACTTTCAATTTGGAAGAAGGGAGATGCCATTAGAAAGAAAGGTAATTTTTACTCCAATCGCTGTGTTTTTACTTTTAACATCATATAATCATACCTATGAGAATGCATTTGCCTTTCCTGTTTAAAAATCAGAAATGTGCTCAGAGTTGGAAGAATTAAATGGAATTATTTGTCACTTGAGCTTCAGAAGCTGTGAATGATCATGATTTCTTCGGATTTTGTTGGAGAAATGTGTAGGATTGTGAAGGATTGTGCAAGTGACTGTACAGGCTGGTTCAAAGTCTGTTCCTTCTTTATACTGCACACTCCCATGCGCTCTTCTCTTGCTCTGAAACTTCATTTTTATTTATTGCATTCACCCTTCCCTGTCTTCTCTAAGGTTCTTTCCCATAATGGTCCTGAAACCTGATCCATTGCTGTTTTCAATATTTTGTTCACTATCCACGTAAAGTAAGGCTTGTTGCAGTTCCAACTGTGTCAAAATATGTGCCTTTCCAGTTTTGGGGTTTATTTGTTTTTTCCCCCTATTAAATTCTGGCTTTTTTTTTTTTTTACCTTTTGTGCATTCTGAGGTATAGCTTAGTGCTACAACACATGGCTAGAGAAGTTTATTTCCTCAGGCAGGGCTTCTGGTCACAAGCTTTTAGTTAGGCTGTCAGTCACCTTTAAAACCACTCAAGTACAGCTCTTGAGAAGTCGCTCTAGCAGATAAATTGATTTCTTCAGATTTCCTTTTCAAATGCAGTTTTCACTGAAGTAGCTCTTCAAGGGATACTTGGGTGTGGATCTTGGTAGCTCCACATGGCTTTGTAACAAATAGTTGTGGACCAAGAGAAAGAGGAGTGGATTTTTTCCTCCTTCTGGAACAGCCCTTAGTCGTGTCCCCAGTGATAACACCCCCCATTTGTGCCCTAAAGGTACTTCTCCAACAAATCTTTATTTTCACTGAAACTTTATTTTCGTTTGATGAAGACTCCAAACAACAGCTGCCATGCAAGCTGACACCTTTTGTACTTTTCTAAAATCTTCTAAAATGTCAAGAGCCTTAG
>JAHTLZ010000010.1:55039040-55050008 GCA_023846285.1 Phrynocephalus versicolor | reverse complement strand
TATCTATCTATCTATCTATCTATCTATCTATCTATCTATCTATCTATGTGTATACAAACACACAAGCACACACACATACATCCATGTCCTAACATAGAAACCATGTGTATCAATTACATGAGCAGTTTTGAGCTGACAGTGACCCTAATATTGTGAAAGCATTGATTCTTAATTTCCCAAGAGGTAACTTACTAAATTAACTGCATTTGGGCACCCAGCCAACTTGTGGTAGCACCAGATACAGTCTTGTTTGGGATTGCACTATGATTAAACTTCTAAACTGTTTTGTTATAAAAAAAATTAGTGACTATCAAAAGGATGAAAACAATAGCTTGTTTACCATGTACTGGGGAAAATATCATAACATGTAAGACTCTGGTAAGAAAAGAAAATCCTACCAGTACAGTACAACATGAATTAACCTTTAGAAATTAATTCACGTTGTGCTGTTTTACATTAACTATTTTACATTAACTCATTCAAGAGCTGGTATACTCAGTGAAGCTCTTTTGGAGTGTTCATCCCCACACTTTCCCCAGCATGTGAATAGGATATTCCAGGGCTGTTCAACTTTGAACAGGCCAAGGTCTACTTTTTTCCAGCCCAAAGGGCCTGAGGGCTACTACACTAAAACCTTTACTTATGAATTTTATCTGTTCTGAGCATGTGCTCATAACTATCGCATAGCGATATCATATACAGTGAACAGAAATAAAAAGAGACAAGCTCTTTATGAGTCAACGAAACAAAGATATAAAGAATGGGAATTGGAGCTCCAAAAGGACCCCAATAGTAAAGAAGCAAGGAAAGAGGTAGACATGTTTAAACATAAGTTAAATCTTATTGAAACCGAAGAAATGGCTCAACAAATAACAGCAGCAAAGCAAAAAAATTTTGAAAATGCAAACAAGCCAGGGAGATGGCTAGCTTACAGACTGAGAAAAAGAAAAGAAAAGAAACAAATTAGCTGTCTAAAAGATAAAAAAGGTATTTCATAAACAAAGAGGGACTCATTACATAACATAGTAACGCAGTATTACTCTGAGCTATATAAAGCGCAAAGTATAGACACAAGGAGAATCGAGGACTATCTAAAAAAGGCTAACCTCCCCAAAATTCCAGAAAAAACCCGACAGATGTTGAATGCAGAGATAACATTTTTGGAAGTGGCAGAATCAATAAATAGACAGAAGGATCAAAAAACGCCAGGACCTGATGGTCTGCCAAGCGAATTTTACAAAACATTTAGGGAAGTGATAACAGGACCTTTGAAAGATGTATGCAATCAGGTACTTCAGGAAGCAAAGATTCCTAAATCGTGGTTAGACGCAGACATCACTTTAATACCAAAAGACGAATCAGATACCACACAAATAGGGAATTATAGACCCATATCACTACTCAATGTTGATTATAAGATATTGGCATCTATTATGGCAGATAGGCTGAAGAAATTTCTCACACAATTTATACACTCAGATCAGAATGGATTCCTTCCAAAAAGACAACTAAGAAATAATATAAGAATAATTCTTAATATATTGGAATATTATGATGTACATCCAGAAAAACAAATAGCACTGTTATTTTTAGATGCACAAAAAGCTTTTGATAACTTAAATTGGAACTATATGAAGAACCAATTAGAGGAGATGCAATTTGGCCAAAATTTCTTGAATATGATAAATGCAATATATTCTAAACAAATAGAAAGTATAATCATAAACGAAGAAAGGACAAGAAGTATTGAAATTACAAAGGGAACAAGACAAGGATGCCCATTATCACCGGTGCTATTTATCTTAGCATTAGAAACATTAAACAGACAAATAAGATATAACCCAGAAATTGAAGGGACACGTATTAGGGATGAAACTTATAAGCTACAAGCATACGCTGACGATTTGGTATTTATTTTAGAAAACCCTCTGCAATCAACACCAAGGTTACTTAGGCAGATTGAAACTTATGGTGAAATAGCTGGACTGATTATCAACACACAAAAAACTAAATTTATAGTTAAAAACTTAACTCAGAAACAAAAGGGCCAACTTACGATGAATACAAATATCCAAGTAGTTTAAAAAATAAAATATCTGGGAGTATATATCACAGCGAGATGCTCTACCCTTAAAGAAGACAATTACAACAAATTACTGGTACAGATTAAGCAGGAGTTGGAAAGGTGGTCTAAATTACAGTTATCTCCGTTAGGAAGAATTGCGGCAATTAAAATGAACATTTTGTCTAAGATACTTTTTCTTTTTCAAAATTTGCCGATCAACTTAGACCCAAAATTCTTTAAGGAATTGAATAGTGCTGTTTCCAAAGTTGTTTGGCAAAAAAGTAAACCAAGAATTAAACGTAAACTATTGCAAGATGCAAAAGAAAGAGGAGGATTTGGACTTCCAAACTGGACCCTATATCACCAAGCAAATGCACTAATATGGATAAAAGAATGGGTACTTTTAAGGAATAAGAGAATACTGTATTTAGAAGGTCATGATCTACAAATAGGGTGGCATGCATTTCTATGGTATGGGAAAACAAAAACACATAAATATTTTGAAAGAAATTTGATAAGGAAGTCACTATTGAGAATTTGGGAAAAGGTTAAATTAAAAATCTACACCAAAATACCCAGATGGGTTTCACCAATGGAAGCATTCACGTATCCCAATTTATTAAGTATGGAGAAAATAACTACCTATAATGAGCTCCTAGACTCTGAGGGAATTTTGAAATCGAGGTCACAACTAGATCAAGGCCTGACTTTTTCATGGTGGCCATTAATGCAATTACAGTCGATTTACCACCAGGATATAAAGACCCAAGCATTCTACAAAGAGTACACAGCATTTGACAAGATCCTATTAAAAACAGAAGAAAAACAAATCCAAAAACTATATAAATACTTATTGCAATGGGATATGCAGGATGAGGAGGTGAAAGACACCATGTTAAGATGGGCCCAAAATTTTGGTTACAATATTGAACTTCAAAAATGGCAGCAATTATGGACGTTTAATCTTAAACTAACCTTGGCCACCGCATATAAGGAAAATCTTTATAATCACTTGTATGTTCAATAAAATGTTGGGAAAAAAATAACTAAAAACTTTTGTAAGTAGAGCAGCGGTTTCCCATAGGAATGCATTGAAAACCAATTAATCTGTTCTGGAGGGAACAGAGGGGTGGAGAACTTATCCCCTCACTTTTTTATTGATGGCTGGCAGGCTACTTTTGAGCCCTCCACGGGCTACCAGTAGCCCGCGGTCTACCTGTTGGGCAGGCCTGGGATATTCTGAGATATGGTTTCCAGTCCTGTTACCCCAGCCTGCCTCCTGTTGGCTTGAATCTACCATCTCTGATGCCGTGTGACTGGACTTTTACAGTAGAAAACTGTAAAAGAAAACTGCCTCTCCATGTATCAGAGGTCGGATTCTAAATCACATGGAAAAACTATATGGCGCTAGGAAGAAGGACCGGAGGCCAGGCACTCATAACACAGTCTATATCCCCATGGAAGGGAAAAAAGAAAAGAGGTCCTGTCTCATATCACATCCAACCAGAGTGTAACAGCTAGAACAACCATTTCAAAGTCAACACACCTACTCTATAGTTTGGTTGATGCATGCTTGAAAAAGGGGGTGGGAATTGAGGGTAGAAAACAGATGAATAAGCAAAGGTAAATAATTGCAGTGTTCTCTCTCTCTCTCTCTCTCTCTCTCTCTCTCTCTCTCTCTCTCTCTCTCACTCACTCACTCACTCACTCACTCTGTGTGTGTGTGTGTGTGTGTGTGTGTGTGTGTGTGTGTGTTGGAAAACAGAGCTATGCTTATGTTGCATTTATATTTTCATGTCAAGGAAAGAAAAGAGGAGGGGAGTATAAGATAATGCAAGTACATAAAGATACATAAAGCCCAGAATACGTATCTTTATGTCCCCAGATATTTTTGGGTTACAACTCCCAGAAATCCTGTCCAGCACAGAAATGAAGAGAAGCCAACAACATAGGTGATAAATAAATCGAAGAGTGGGCCAGGAAGGAGAGATCTAAGAAGAAATAGAGAAAACATCTCTTCCTATTAATTTAGCCCAATTTATTTTATTTCTGTATTTACTTATTCACCTTACATGCCACCCACACTACCCAAAGTTCTTCTAGGCAGCTTATAATATTTTACAATTCAACAAAAAAGCACTTGAAAATACAATACTCTAAGAAGTTGTTATCAGGATCCCAAACTATATTGTTTCAGTTAAAAAAACTTCTGGAACAGGAAAGTTCCCTACCAACCAACAGTAATATGCCATCCTTCACCTCTTTCCTGAAGAAAATATAGCCCTTTGCATCAAAACAATTGTCCGCACTTGTCTATTACATACTGTACATAGTTGCTTACTTGCTCACACATGTATTATTCTACGACATTCTATAACAGTGATGGTGAACCTATGGCACGGGTGCCAAAGGTGGCACTCAGAGCCCTTCCTGTGGGCACCCAACATCGCCCCTTCATAGCCACCTGTATACAGGTTAGATGGCTGCATTGGCACTTGGAAAAAAATTAGTGGGTTTTGAACTGCATGTTGGGCACTCGGTCTCTAAAAGGTTACCTCCTCCGGGCGAAGTCCTGAAGGAGGGGGTGCTTTGCCCCCGCGCCGGATCTGGCGTCAGGGCAGTGCCGGAAGGAGGGCTAGCATGGGGCTTATTAGCCCCGCCTCCAAGGGACTCGCCCTCCTTCCAGCGCTGCGAGGATCCGGAGCGGACGCCGCATCGACTTTCTCCCCCCCCCAGCTCCCGCGGTAGAGGAAGAAGCCCGTGGGACCTGGAGGAGCGGCTGCCGGTGGAGTCGGGCAGCAGAGGGAGAGCGGAGCCGAGCGGCCCGGAAGGAGCAGGGGCGCCGCAGGACCGGAGCGCCGGGCGTGAAGCGGCGCGGCGCGCGGCGGCGCGGACAGGCCTGTTGTTCCTGGGCGCAGGGGAGTGCGGGGACGGGGCGGGTGGCCCAGGGAGGCTGGGTGGCCGCTCCGTGAACGGGGGTGCGGGCTGGCACGCCGGCAGGGGCAGCGGCCGGGAAAGGGGGTTGGGCCCCGGGCGGTGAGGCTTCCGCAGGGTCAAGCGGCGGAACGCCAAGGGGCCGTGGGTGCAGCCTGCGTGACAGAACCGTGCAGCAAGGTGCAACGGTGGGAGGCAGGGTAGTAGGCCCCCTGGGTTGAAGGCGTGAGGGGTGGAGAGCAGGCCGGTCGCCCAGGGAGCGAAGGGGGCGAACGTACAGGCGGCGGCCGCCATTTTAGGGAGACGCACGTGGCCGGCGGCCATTTTGCTTGGCCCACGAGGTGGCGGCCATTTTCTTTCGCCGCTAGGCCAAGGCCGCCATCCGGGGTAATCCTTGGTGGGGGTGACTCCCAGGGGCCAGTTAGCGGTCTGGGGGTGACAAGAGGGGGGGTCCCAGTCGGCCGGTCTAATTATTTATCATATTGATAACAAACTCGTGATAATAATATAAACAGGACTGTAGCAGGTGAATAATACCTGCAGGCTGACTTGGGGTGACCCGATTGGTGCCAGCTGGGAATTCAGCCTATTGCCTGCCTCTGCAATGGCACCCAAGAAGGGCAAGCCTGGAAGCAAGGGCAAGCAGCCAGCGAAGAAGAGGCCTTGTGCTAGGCCTTCCCCACCTGTGCTGTCTTCATCGGATGATGAGGACTATCCGGACTTTAGAATGGTCTGGGAAAAACTTAGTGCTTTAGAGCAGTCGAGGGCACAGGATTCTGGTATGGGAACATCTTTTGGCAGACGCCAATCTAAAAGGGAGACTCGGGCAAAAAAGCTAGCGGAGCTTAAGCAAATGGAGGATCTCATGCTGGCTCGTATTGCTGTTTTGGAAGGAGAGCGCACTGGAGGGAGCCAGTCCCAGGCCAACGACGCCACGGAGGAGAGCGGAGCTATGCAGACAGCCGACACGGGGTCCGGCAACGAAGGGGAAACACGCCCATCACAGCAAGCCCGTGAGACGAGTCCTGAGCTGTTTGAGGACAAGGGTGCTGGGAGCGCCAGATCATCAAGCCAGATGGTGACTGCACGAGTGATACCGGCAGGGCAACGTTCGCCACCTCCGGTGGCCGTGCCAGGTGAGCGTGGCACTAACATACACACACCTGTACGTGGGGGTTGGCCATGGCTTTCGGCCTCCTCGAGGGCTGCCCCCTTCAGGCTCACACCTACACGGCAGGGGAGTAACCCCCCGGCCAGAGCGGAATTCGGCACCCAGACCACAGCTGGGCCAGTGTCGGTGGAAACACAGAAGGAGGCGGGGGAGCGGGCCCCAGGAGGCCGTGAGCCTCGGCCCGAGCCTGAGAATGGGAGTACCGGTGCTTATGCGGATCTGCCGGATGAGGACGAATCCCTGCCGCTGGGCGATCATTTATCACAGGCTATGATCGATAAAATATTAAGAGGGGATTACGTGGATTTGTTTGAGCTGTTGAACAGGGAGATAGAGGATAGTAAGTATAAACGGCTAGATGACAAGGATAAAGAAAAGATTAAATGGAGAAAGCCGGACCGCTGCTGGGGAAATTGGGTTCCCGCTTTTTATGTGTATGCGGGGGTAATAGCTAGGGCGCGGCCTGAGAGGGCGTATTCATTATTTAAATATGTTGACCTGATTCATAGGGCTCATGCAGATTTTCCGGGGTCAGCTTGGCTGGCCTACGACGAGGGATTCAGGATGAGGGCGGCGCGCTGCCCCAACCTGCCATGGGACAAGCCTCACGATGCACTGTGGCTGCGCATCATGTCCCCGCACAGGCCAGTTGGGGGCGAGCGTTTTGACTGTGGGCACCTGATCCAGCGGGCAGCTCCCGCAGCCATGACCCGCCAGGGGGCGGGCCAGGTGGTTCAACCCTGCCTGGTCTGTTGGGACTATAACAACAAAGGTGTTTGTACAAGACGGCCCTGCAAGTTTAAACATCAGTGCTCCCTGTGCAGCGGTTTTCACCCCGCCATGCAATGTGCACGTGGCAGGGGAGCAGGAGCTCCCAACAGGGAGGGGGGAGGCCGGAGGCCCCAGGGCCCCAATACGCCTCAGAAAGGGCCCCAGCCCGGTTAAGGTAGAAGTGTTACGAGCCTGGTTGCAGTCATACCCAGATGTGAGGGTGGCTGCGTTTTTAAGTTCCGGTTTTACAGTTGGCTTTCGTATTCCTGCAGTTGGGGAGCGTGCAGCGAGTTCGGCTAGGAATTTGAGGTCCGTCTTGGGTCACGAGGACATTGTTCGGGACAAGATTGGCAAGGAAGTCCGGGAGGGGCGAGTGGCAGGGCCTTTTGCGAGGCCCCCATTCAACAACCTACGAGTTTCTCCCTTGGGAGTGGTGCCTAAGAAGGCGCCAGGAGAGTTCCGCTTAATTCATCATTTGTCCTACCCGGCGGGGGATTCTGTCAATGACAGGATCCCAAAGGAACTCTGCAGCGTTCGTTATACATCTTTTGACGCAGCAGTGAACATGGTGAAGGCCTGTGGCCTGGGCGCAGAGCTGGGTAAGTGTGACATCAAGTCAGCCTTCCGGCTCCTGCCAGTTCACCCTGAGGATTTTGAGTTGTTGGGGTTTCAGTTTGAAGGTTTGTATTACGTAGATAGGGCTTTACCTATGGGATGCGCTATTTCTTGCGCAGTTTTTGAATGTTTCAGCACCTTTTTGGAATGGGCGGCTAGGAGCAGGAGCAGGTCCCGGCGAATAGTGCATTACCTTGATGATTTCTTATTTGCAGGGAAGGTGGGAACGGGCGAGTGTGCCAAGTTGATGGCAGACTTCGCGGCGGTTGCCACCAAGCTGGGGGTACCCCTGGCTGAGGAGAAGACGGAGGGGCCTGCCACCAGGTTGACTTTTTTAGGGATAGAGTTAGACACAGTCCAGCAAACTTGTAGGCTGCCGGAGGACAAGTTGCAAGAGCTGAGACACAGAGTGAGGGCCATGTTGGGCAAGAGCAAGGTCACCTTGAACGAATTGCAGGCCCTGGTGGGGCATCTCAATTTTGCCTGCCGGGTGATAGCCCCCGGCCGAGTGTTTTTACGCAGGTTGTGTGATGCCATGGCAGGGCTGAAGCGGCCCCACCATCGGCGGAGAGTGTCTGGAGGAGTTAAGGAGGACCTGCTTACATGGCTGGAGTTTTTGGAGGAATTTAATGGGATCTCGTTTTGGAGGTCCGACTTACTGTTAGGATCGGACTTGGAGGTTCAGACCGACGCCTCAGGGGCGTTGGGCTTTGGCATGTATTTTCGGGGGCGGTGGTGTGCAGGACAGTGGCCGGCAGCCTGGGAAGAGCAGGGAGTGACAAGAGACCTGACGTTCTTAGAGTTTTTTCCCATTTTAGGTGCTCTGTGGCTCTGGGGGGAACAATGGGCGAATACAGTAGTCACGTTCTGGTGTGACAACATGGCGGTAGTCCAAATTATCAACACACTTACATCACGGTCCCCCAGGGTCATGGTATTGTTGCGGGCTTTTACGTTGAGGTGTTTGAAACTCAATGTGCTGTTTCGGGCCTTACATGTGCCGGGAGTTCAGAACGAACTGGCTGATGCCCTTTCCCGCCGGCAGATGGCGAGGTTCAGGGCATTAGCTCCGGTGGCGGCTACCCACCCAGAGGAGCTCCCAGAGGAGGTTTGGAGGATTGGCGGGTGGAAGCACACCGAGCGATCAGTCTGACTCTGGCACCTAGGACCAGGAAGTGCTATGCGGCTGCATGCATCGAGTTCGAGCGTTTTTGCATCGGAGAGGGTAGGCGGCGAGCATGGCCGGTGGATCCGGAGGTTTTGATGCAGTACGCAGTGCACTTGTATAGGAGGGGCCTGGCACCTAGGTCTATACAAGGTCGGATGGCGGCGGTTTCTTTTTATGCAAAGGCGAAGGGTTTTGCACACCCAACGGCGGATGGTAGGGTGGCAAAAATGATTGAAGGATGGGCCAGGGAGAGAGGTAGGCAGCCAGACAAAAGGGTACCGATGTCACCGAGGGTTTTGGGACAGCTGAGCTCCGGGTGGAAAGGGATATGCAGGGATGACTTTGAGGTTGCATTGTTCAGGGCGGCGACGTTGCTGGCCTTTTTTGGGGCCTTCCGGATAAGTGAATTGGTGGCTGCGGCAAAAGGGGATTTGACTGGCAGCGCGTTACGTTTTAATGACTTGTTAGTTTCAGAGGAGCAGCTTATAGTGACCCTACGGAGGTCTAAGACTGACCAAAAGGGCGAGGGTAAGGTTATCCGGCTGGGTAAGTGCTTTGACCCGAATTTGTGCCCTTACAGAGCAATGGTGGGTTATTTGGCCCTTCAAGGTGCAACGGACGGATTCCTGTTTATTCATCGTGATGGCACCCCTCTCACCAAGTTCCAGTTTTGGCGTTTGACATTGGAGGGGTTACGAAGGGCTGGAGTGGATACTCAGCATTTTGGTACCCACTCCTTCCGGATTGGGGCGGCCTCCACAGCAGCGGCCTTGGGTTATTCGGTGCCAGATATACAGGCAGTGGGACGGTGGAGGTCTCAAAAGTACAAGGCATATGTGCGGCAGTTGCCAGAAAACTAGGCACGTTGCTGGCTTGTGTTTGTTCTTTGTTTTACAGAGTTGCGTTTCACCAGGGACTGCGTATTGGTTTGCGGACACAGTTTTGTTTATTGGGCGGCGGTGCACGCAAGGAGGTCCAGCTGGGGACGTGACCTGGGCCTGGGAGCGGTGGCATGGATCGACTGGCAAGGACGACGAGGCATGCGATGGGATGGCTTCCTACCTGCAGTTCTGCAAAGCTGTCAAGTTCGCCACCCGGCGGTGTTGCTGATCCACCTGGGTGGAAATGACCTGGCTGTCCGGCCAGGAAAGGAGCTTATTTTACAGATCATGGCTGATCTGAGGTTTTTGAAGGGTCGCTTCCCAGCCATGCGCTTGATTTGGTCAGAGATCGTGCCGAGGATGGTCTGGAGAGATGCCCGCCACCCAGGAAAGGTCGATTGCGCCCGTAAGGGTGTCAATCGAGAGGTCCGCAGAGCCATGCTAAGTGAGCTGGGAGATGTCATTAGGCATCCCCAATTGCAGTTTCGCAGGACTGAGTTATACCGGCAGGATGGAGTTCACCTATCCCCAGCAGGGTTGGACATAATTTTGAGTGATTGGCAGGGGGGCCTGGCAGCCGGGCTCGGCTGTGCGGTGGGGGGCAAGGGGCATACAAGTAACCCCTTTGCCGTGGCGGGGAGTGAATAGGTCCGTTAGATGGATGAGATCCTGGTGTCACCCACTAGGGTGTTTGGTAGCCCTCTATTCATAAATAGGAGGTGAGTGGAGTTTCAGCAATAAAATCTTAACTGATAGGGAATAGAGGGCGGCCCTGAGTTTAACATCTATGGAGGTTGGAGGCGCGCTGAACAGGTGGGCAGCGCGCCTTCAGCAAGGATCTCAACCCGGACTGGATGGCAACAACTCCGTGGGAGTTGAGTGTCACACCTATTCACTATGCAGGCCCCCCTTCTGGTTATTTACAGTTATAGGTTGTTTAATAAAGTTGTGGCCCTATTTCACCCAATGCCGTTGTCCGCCTCTTTATTCCGGGCTGGGGGGGCAAGGTTACCTCCTCCGGGCGAAGTCCTGAAGGAGGGGGTGCTTTGCCCCCGCACCGGATCTGGCGTCAGGGCAGCGTCGGAAGGAGGGCTAGCATGGGGCTTATTAGCCCCGCCTCCAAGGGACTCGCCCTCCTTCCAGCGCTGCGAGGATCCCCCTCCCACCCACCCTCAGGTTGATGACGAGATCAGCTGGTCGCTTCGGGGCCGGGTGGGAATTTTTGGCCGCCCCCTAGATTGGCCGGTGGGGGCGGTGGGTTTTCACCCACCCCGTCATCACCCTGTTAGGGATAGGCTGTCATTACTGGTCACAACGCGGGGAGTGAATAGGTCCGTTAGATGGATGAGATCCTGGTGTCACC
>JAHTLZ010000010.1:55025921-55039030 GCA_023846285.1 Phrynocephalus versicolor | reverse complement strand
CCAATGCCGTTGTCCGCCTCTTTATTCCGGGCTGGGGGGGCAAGGTTCGCCATCACTGTTCTATAATGACCTTCTGAATCACCCTACTCTTGCCAGTTCAGGCATATGTCTGAATGTGTGAAGCTAAAAGTACTGTAAATGGAAAAACAGGTCTATGCATTGGCCTGATCCCAGAATATGGCCATATGCCTATTCATATCTTGGGCACAGTGAGGGCCAAGGGCCAAGGGACATTTAATTCATGCTCATTTAACTGGGAGAGGTTCAAGCCTTAACTGTGTGCAGCCTTGCATGGGTGCTGAGGTGAACAGGCTTCTCCAAAAATGCCTCCTTCAAAGAATGGGGAGATTAGAGACTGAGAGGATGGGCAGGGGGAAGATGTGTGGAGATGCCAGGAGCTGGACCAGAATGTACTATTTGGGAAAATACTTAAAAAGAGCTTTTGACAAATAAATATTTATGGTTACAGCACATTGTGTATGCTGCCATTCTCTCTGTGTGTGTTACGTTAAAATAAACCCCATTAGACCCAGTTGGACTGACTTCTGAGGCAACATGCACAGGGCTGTGCTGTTAATTACATATTTGCACATTTGATTGTATTAATCCTGTTTTGCAAATCAGTTGCAAGCTATGACTCATTCACATGAGCGTACTTTTTAAATTGATCTGAACCCAGTTTCTCCTGGTTGCAACAGATGATTAATCAGACTATTTCAGCACCTTTTTAACATCAAAAGAGCAAACAATCTGCATTTTCATGTCTACGCAGACAGCATGGGAAGTTTAGTCTGCTTAGGATCCTGTAGGATCATCTTTCTTTGCCAAGACAGATCAAGCTGAGGCCAGGGGCTCTCTGAGAAAAAAAAATAATTTGCCCATTGCATAGGGTTGATCCTAGAGTCACTGGTTTAATCGGATGGTTCCAGATTTCTTATATTGTATATGAATCCCAGTGCAACTCCTATGCCTTCTACTGTTCTGCAGATGCAATTTTTAAAGCACACTCCTGGTACTTTTTGTACTTAATTGCTCCACTTCTCTGGTGCCGATATGTCTCATGATGCTGGTATAGAGACTGACCACTATCTACATCATGTCCCGTGATGCTGTGGGACTGACCTCTCCTCTGGTCCTTTTGCTCCTTCATTCCAGTTGCCCATACTCTTCTACTACCACAGTGATGAGTTTTCCTGCCCTTCCAGACAGTTATTTCCCACTGCTCCTGGTCTTTCTGAACACGAAGCAGGGGGAAAGGTAAAGTCAGAGAGTATCACCATAACACTAACGTGGGAGCTGGATGAAGTGTGTGCCTTGTCATACCCTCTGTTCAAGCTGCAGTATTAATGCTATGACCATGCCAGCAATTCTTTCTTTGGGATGCTACAAATGAATCCCTTTATACCGTGCCCGTGTCATGCTTCCATCTGGTGGTATTGGACACAGGTTTTCAATGCCTACTTCACATGCAGTCACTGAGGTTTGCTCTGTTGTTTCTGTTACTTGGGAGTTTTGGCGTTTGCCCAACTTGAGGCCAATGGCTGCCCTAAGCTCACTGGTAGAACAGCAAGAGATAGATGAAGGTAACACATTACCAATGCCCCATGCCCAAGCTTGGGTTAGAAACCCCACTGTGTAAGGAAATGACATCTGGCAGCTCAAGAGGCTGTTTCATTTGTTATGTTTTGTACTAGAGATTGCCATTCTTCCATCCTATTTGCTTTTCAGCACTTTCCCAGCTTCATTGTTCAGCAACTATTCATTTGTTTTAGGTATTATGTATGTACATATTTAGAAAATATTCTATGTCCACCTGTGTCATAAGTTATTAGGGCAAGGTACCAACAAAAATAGTTGGAAATAAGGATGGGCACCATATGAAAAACAAAACAAAACACTGTTTTGTTGTTCCATAAGGTTTTGAAATGTTTTTTTTAAAAAAAACCCTAAACAGCAGACAGTGTGTCATCAAGAACCAAATGAAATTACATTTTCATTTCGGAGGAACCGAACTGAGGAGCCACCACTGGGTCTCACTTCAGGCAAGGGGCTGCAGCGAGATCCAGCAGCTGTTTCCTTGTTCAGTTCTTGTCACCACCACTTCAGCTGGTTTTGACAACTCGAGCTTTCAAAAACAGCTGGGTGGTGGTGGGGAGAACTGAAGAGTGGAGGAGAGAGGATTTTGAATTTGCCACCCCAAAAGCCTCCCTACTTCACTCTCCAGTTCACAGTAGGTCTAAGAGGGTGAGCACTAACATCAGCACTGTGTCAGAAGCCCAGGGGAGTCTCTAGGATTCCCCACACAGCAGGGATCTGAGAAGGTGAGCACTGGCGTCAGCGCTCACCTTCTCAGACCACTGCATTTTTTTCTTTTTTGTGTAGGTATTTTTGACAGGTTGGGGTATGGAGACGGGGGTGCCCTCCCTCCCCACACCCCAGCCTGTCAAAAAAACAGATGGGAGGTGGGGGCAGGAGTGATACAGCAGAAGGGAGCAGGCAGCTTTAAAAACCCTGCTCTCTTCTGCTGTGTGATCCCTGACCCCACCTCCCATGTAGGTTTATTTGACAGGTCGGGTGTGGGGAGCTGTCAAAAAAACCCATGTGGGATGTGGGGGCAGGGCCAACATGGCAAAATGGAGCGGGCAGTGCTTAAAAAAACCCTGCTCTCTTCTGTCATGTCATTCCTGCCTCCCACATGTGTTTTTTTTTTTTTTGACACCTCCCTGCACCTCGACCAATCAAAAAACTCCACCTGGGAGGCAGGGGTTGCAATTGAGAATGGAGCAAGTAGTGGGTAATTCAAACAGTGCTGCTTGCTCCATTCTCCTTTGCTGCCTTGTCACCCAGGTGTTTTTTTTTGTTTTTTTTTTTGTTTTGTTTTTTTTTGACAGATCGGGCTTTCCCTGTCCTATAAAGCTTTAAAGACCCTGCTTTTCAGTGATGCCTTCGGCACTGACTAGGGACACAGGATTTCCTTTTTTTTTTTTGTCCTCCCTTCTGCCCTGGCTTGTCTGTGAGCCTGCTTGGACACCATTGACACTGTGACTGTGATTGTTTTTAGCTTTTTTAAAAGCTTTTTTTAGGTTTTTAATATTTTGTGTGAACCGCCCTGAGTTCTCGCTCGGGAAATAGGTGCGGTATAAAAATCTGAAAATAAATAAATAAATAAATAAATAAATAAATAAATAAATAAATAAATAAAAAGGTGGTGGCAGCTTCTGAATAGTTTCATTACCCATTTCATTTTGTTACAAAACTTTCATTAAAAAGTCACTTAGTAATGAAATGAAATGAGCAGTGAAATGAAACAAAACACTAATTTTCCATTTTGTGCCCATCTCTAGTTAGAAACATAAAGTATTTAAAATTAAATTTAAAAATTTAAAACATGCAACAGAATTAATCATTTAAAACAATGTAACAACCAAAAAACTTCACAGTCTATTCAAGTCATCCACCATACTCCCACAAATCTCTGGGAAATAACCATACCATGGTATGAAACCATAAGAAACACCCAACCCCATTTGCATTGCCCTTTGTTACCTCACTTCCAATGATATATTAAAGTATTTTACACATGGGGGAGGGGGGAGGGAGGAAGGAAGTCTGTGTATCCATGTGTGGTTTAATATGCAGGACCAGGAACTTTGTATATTGTATATTGAAAATAATATAGATTGACATTTAAAGTACTACATTTATGCTTCTCTTTGATTATTAAAAAGTGTGAACATTTCAGGCATTTCAATAAAAATCTGGAGCAGAGTTGCCAAGAAATATGACTGCTGTAAGAGTAAGAGTCGGGGGGGGGGAGAGAATTGTTGGAGATATAATGAAAATTTTGAAATGGAAAGATTGGAAGGGGTGGGGGAAAGGTTCATTGATATCTATGGGTCTCTGGGTGAGTTGCTATAGATGGGTAGGTACATCAGACACATCTCAAAGCAAAGTAAAGCATCACAAGGCTCACTGTGCCACAAGGTTCTAAACATAATGCAACACCAAAAATGAAAAGTAATCTTCCCTCTCCATATGAAATCATATGCATGTTGACTGAGAAGTAAGCCTCTCTGGGTTCACTGAAGCTTGTTTCCAACTGTGTAAAGGATTGCAGTGTTAACTAAGATGCTAAGATGATTGATCTCTTTCAGCCCCTAGTCGAGAAGTTTAGTCTCACTGTTTAGTCTACTGAGGGAACAGGCTGCTTCGCTCAGAAGCAATATAGTCTATACGGTCCAAAGCAGCAAGAAGTGACAGAGCTCTACACTGGAGAAGCCAACAGCCACTAAACAGGTGGATGACCTATCACAGGTGGGGCAACAGCTCAGGACCAGAATCAGCAGTGTACCTTCATTTGAAAGACAAAGGGCACTCGTTCAAAGATGAGGACATACACATATTAGATGGAGAAGATAGGTGGTTAGAGACAGAAGGCTCAGGAAAGCCATTCATGTGTGTATTAAAAATCCCTCTCTCAACAGAGGTGAGGGATTTAGAATTAACTGGACTCCCATTTATCATTGATTCCCCAGACAAATCAGAACCACTTCACACTCCACCAGGAAGGCCACTGCTAACTAGCCATAATTAATGGGTGGTGGGAAAGGATGAATGGGTGGGACTTTCATGCAACCCAGACCATTGTCCATCAACTCCTGGATTCATTGCTTTTCCTGGCAATCTGTGGGCCCAATAGATTTGTCCCCACTGGGGAGTGTGGGCCTTCAATCTCATTGCAAGCAAGCAAGAACCTCCTCACCTACAGCTGATCTGTGGGTTGGGGCAAAGAGGCAGATGATGCTCTCAAAGGTGTGGAAATGTGTGGAGACTCAATGTTTTAAGGAGGAGAGCAAGTTGGAAGAGGGGTATAGACTAGAGATGGGCACAACTCAAAAAGTGGTGTTTCGTTTGTCGTTTGGTCGTTTAGGGGTCCGTTTCGGTTCATTTTTGTTTTTGTGAGGTTTTTTGCAAAAAATTTCATTTTCGTTTCGTTATGTAACGAAATGAAAAAATGAAAACAAAAAAGAAAAATTGCTGTTTCGTTACCATTTAGCACAATTCAATGTATTTGCCGTAACGAAAACATAGCGGTCGACAAAATTTTTCGTGTTTTGGATCGTTTCGTTTCATTTTGGAGTCAAAATTCATTTTTCATTTTGTTACGTAACAAAACGAAAAAATGAAACGAAAAACGAAAACTCGCTCGTTTCGTGCCCATCTCTAGTATAGACTGCTGGGCTGATGCACTGGACGGTGAAGAGCTAGAAACCAAGGATGTGACCACAACAGTGGAATGTTCCCCCAAGTAGTGGGAAACTATCTGCCACTATGACCCAGACACTAGATCCTGGGAGGAATTCTTTGTCTCTCAAAAGGAAGTAACACAGGCACACCGTGATGAGGCCAGAGGACAGGAGATGAAGTACTATTCCTCCTCCCCCCCCCCAGCACACATTTTTCTGCCCCCCCCCCCAGTTCCTCCTTCTCAATTGCTTCAAAAATTCTGGAAAGTTTACATTCCTAGTAAAGATTGAAATTGTTTGATTTGGGAGAACCTTTAACTCTAGGGCACCCTTAAAGTGTCAGAGTTCTGTTGTGTACTGAGACTGCATTAATACAAATTAATAAGAGTAAAGAACTTCTCTGTGCCCATTCTAATGAACCTTCAGAGGAGGGAGCTATAGGGGCTGCTCACATAATCATATTGTGCAACCTAATTCCTGGATGGAACTAAACCATCCCGCATTTACCTACCTGCGCCTTTATAAGCCTATGTCAGAGTCCCCTACTTTTTGGTGTGGGACCATTTACATTTTGTGTGATCACTGGAAATAGACCCAAAATGATCCTTCCCAGCTGTCAAAGCTCCTTAAAATTAGAATTTCCATTATCCATGGATTGAGCTGCAGCAATTTCTCAACTGCAAGAAAAAAAAAGTAAATAATACTATTATTTTCTTCATGTAATGCAGCCTGCCAGCAGTAGTCTATCAGAGTTTTAAAGGAAATTTCACTTCCACTTCCAATATCCTGAAGTAATTTACTTATTAAACCACTTCATGATATTGGAAGAAGCCAGACCAAAAGGGTCACTTGAACACCAATATGCCATGTTAATGTAAGGAGACCATCAACTGGCATATCAGATATACATTTAACTTAATGAAGTAAAACAAGTTGGGGAGCCATGTAGCCATCACAAAAACCCTACTACTAAAATAACAAAAAGTTGCTAATATTTAGAATTTTTTCAAAGCTGCACCAAAACTTCAAGCATGGCAAAAGATGGGTTTGCCAGGAGATGAATCTTAGATGTAGAGTTCTTGGTAAGATTATAATAACTGCCATGGAGTATTCTTAGCTGAGGCAGGAAGCATGAATGTTGTTAAGTTGCATATGAAGTTATGGACTGGGTTTCAGTCCCAGTCCTTCAAACAAAGGGACATAGGTCACATACACACATTTACACCCCTTTCCATTTGGCACACCATAAGATGCCCTAAGCACATCCGATCTTGCCTGATTTCGGAAGCTAAGCAGGGTCGGCCCTGGTTAGTACTTGGATGAGAGACCATCAGGGAATACCAGGTACTGTAGGCACCTGGAGTAGGAACTGGCAGACCACTCCAGTATTCCTGCCAAGAAAACTCCATGGACATGGGGTCATGAAGAGTCGGTCACGACTGTAATGACACAACACACACACACCATTTGGCATATCGAGGCACATAGCCCCTGCTTAGCCAGAGATGGGGGAGGGTTAGTGCAAAAAAACAAAAACAAAACAAAACCATTCACTCCATTTGGGGACTGGATTTTGAAAAAAAAATCCACTAGGTTTATCCAACTGAATTTTAAAAAGGATATTACCTAGTGGTTGCAGTCTTGTTGTGCTCCCATTTTTAAGGTGAAAGGTGAAAGTTACTGTTATTTGCCTTCCCTTCCAGCACACATGCAACACAATTTGCCTATTTCGCATGTGACCACCCAGTTCATGGACATTTTTTTCACCTGCATCAACACTCACAATAATTTGGGGGTAAGGGAGTAACACTGTGGAGCCCTACATTCTGGCCACAAGGGGATTTTATAAGCAATTTTTAAAAAATCAAGAAGCTTGAGTTAAGGGGGGAAAGGCCCTGGAGGGGATAAATGGATCCCAAAGCTTTGCCCACTTCTCCTTCAGAGGGTTGAGATACATGCAAATACTCTTCCCACCCAACTAGGTGTCTGAACCTAATTTTCATCCCCAATGTGCATGGCTCTGTTCCCCATGGGTTCCACCATGACCAGAGCAAAAATGATTCCAATGGATGTATGGGGGAGGAAAAGCCCTGGGGGGGGGGAGGCGAGTGCACACACACACACACAAATCCTGTGTGCACCTTAGAGGGAACATCAGCTTGAACGTATTCATAGGCATGAACATTTCCTTTGATGAATGTTCCATGTGTAAAAGCTAAGGGACCAATCATAAAAAGTAAACAGATCCTGAAAGATCCCCTGAACAGGACACTTCTCAGTGAATATGGATCTTATACCAGGCAGTGCTGATACCGTCAATTCTCAACTTGTTTTGCAGAAAGAGATTTGTAGTCACTGTTGCTATTATCTTAGATCCCCCCTCCACTTTTTCTTGGAACAGGTGATAAATCTTAAATGCTTCTTAAATACTCTTGTAGAAGGGTGTTTTCAATGGTCCGTAGCATTAGTCTCCTAAGAATCATTGTGTTCATCTCCCTTGCTTCACATAGAGGCTGACTGATGCCAAAAATATTCCAAACAGGAGGATATTAAGCAAGCACATACTGATGATGGATGCCTCCCACTATCCCAATGGAATTATTGTTCACTTGATTTAAGCTGGGTTTAGTGACACTTTTCTGCCCTTGAGGATTTTGTGATTTTTTTTTCCTATCAGGACTCAAATTTCTCAAATTTCTGTTTACGGCTATGTCAGGACATAATACTAAGCTGAAGTCAAGGCATACTGAAGTGGACAACATGTTATTTGTTTGTGATCAAAATGTGCCTATGATCTCTTTCATTCTTGCTATCAAAATTATATACCTCTTTTAAAGTGAAATCCAGATTTAGGACTTTTGAGTCTGATTACTTTGGATCATCGTAATGCCTTCCAGAACATGTACACTTCAGCTCCCAAAAGTTTTGATCATTGGGCATTCTGGGTAGGGCTGACTGGAGGTGAAGTCCATCATTATTTGAAGGGTAGCAGATGCCCTAAGCACATCTGATCTCGTTTGATTTCGGAAGCTAAGCAGGGTCGGCCCTGGTTAGTACTTGGATGGGCGACCACCAGGGAATACCAGGTGCTGTAGGCGCCTGGAGTAGGAACTGACAAACCACTCCAGTATTCCTGCCAAGAAAACTCCATGGGCATGGGGTCACAAAGAGTTGGTCACAACTGTAACCACAACACAACACACAGGTTAGGGACAGATGACAATGCAGTTGCAGCCTTTGTGTATGGAACAATCATGACAAAAGTGAGGATTCATTATGTCAAATTGCAGATACACACCTTGGAATTTAAAGCAATTTACATCCAAATTCTTCTTGCTACCTTTCTTTCTTTTTTCTCTTTTTCTAAAGCTGCTGCTGGCTGTCCAGTCCTACCAGCTCAAAAATAGGCACTCTTTGCTTTGGGGGAGGAAGGAGGCCAGGAAGAAGAGGAGGAGCCTTGTCAATGATGCAGCAATACATTTGCTTTGGATTATGCCAGAGAGAGGATCATCCCTAGGTAAGGTAGAGTCCTACTGCCAAGGAGAAGGAGGACATCTTAAAACCCATATAGCAAAAAATGAAAGAAAAAACACCTCTTGGCATGCCAAATATAAGCCTAGTAACATAAAGTCCATACAATAAGGCAAGCACCCAGTACAGTCATACACACACTTTATCATACATCAGAATGAAACTAGGCAAACCAACATAAAGAGTTTCTCTCAAGGTAAGGGCAAATCTGGGTGATTAACCTAAGATGGTAGAATGCTGCCCTGGATACGGCAGCCACCTGGGACTCCAAGGACAATGCCAAATCCAGGATAATGCCTAGTCTCCGCACTCTATTAACCAGCTGGAGGTGGTTCCCATCCAAGCTGGAAAAAGGGCTACTATACCCGTTTGCCCCCCACCCAAGGATCAGTACCTTGGTCTTCTTGGGGTTGAGTCTGAGCCTGTTAGCCCTGGTCCATTTCAGAAACACATCCAGGCAGTGATCAAGGGTCCACACAGCCTCTGTTGCAGAGGTGGGAAAGGAGAGCTAGAGCTGTGTGTCATCAGCATACTGAAGACAGCAGACTCCAGATCTCCAAATGACCTCAGCCAGTGGCCTCATATAGATGTTACACAGCAGGGGGGAGATCACAGATCCCTGGGGTACCCCACAAGAGAGGGACCAAGGGGACGACAACTCTCCACCCAGCTGTATTTCTTCCCCATTTTTGACACCTCACATTGTTCCAGCGGTAATGAGAAGGGCGGAGACATTCCTTCCACCAAGGGAAAGGAAAGTAGAAATAGCTCAGCCACCACACTGTCACTGTGTCAGCTCCCACACTCAGTCGAAAAATAACTCTGCTTGCCTGGTCCAGATGGCCACACTTCTGAACTAGCCGGAGGACAGGCTTGAAGATAATCTGGGTTCAAATCCAGGCAAATAGCCACACTATTTCCTGTGTGACTTCCCTCAGCCTTTTCCAGGGCCTCCTAGTCGGCTGCTACCTCCAAACTGGATGCCTTTCAGGCCCTTGCCACTCTTGTCTTTTAGAAGGCATCTTACTCTGTGAAAACATACATGGGTGTTGAGAAATATAAGAGGGATAGAAGTCCTAGCCATGAGTGCCTGGGGTTCTCAGACCTGATGACCATATGACCTAGCAAACCATGGATTAGGAACACGCCTCTGTGTCCTCAGACTGGGAACCAGCAAAGGCAAAAACGTATATCTGTTGTCACAGTGCATTGAGTCCATGTTCCAGACATAGCACATTGCCTAAGATCTTTTCCTGCCTTTTTTATTTCTAGGTGGACTTCTAGGGCAGAGTCTGATTTTACTTCTAGTATGGTGAGATCTGTTGAGAAGTACCTCTGCATAAAACCCACAAACTTTATTTTCCACATAAATCCTGTCAAGGACTAGACGTGTTTTAAGGTGCATCAGCTTAAAAGAAGTTTTAGAATGAGCTGGGAAAACCGAACTATAGTACTGCAATCTATAACAGAGAACATTTCACTCGACAATAAGGAACCTGATGCATTGAACTGCAAAAAATGCTGCAGTGCTGAATATTGGCTTGTTTGTGGTTCTCCTTTTATACATTTTATTGGCAATTTGCAGCAGTTCATTGTATTTGTTTTCAGAAACATAGTTTGCAAGCCAAAAGAATAAAATTGTTCATTGTAAGATAATTGTCAATGCAAGAAAAGTAAGATCTAACAGTATAATACCCTCAAAGACTTTGCTTGCTTTCTCTAGTTATATCAGAGTGTTGAACAATTTTAAAATTACAGGCATATATGAAATACTATATAGGTAAAAATAAATGAAAATTACAAAGTTAAGGTAATTTTTTATTAGAAGCAGACTGATTCAATGATATTAACTTGGCCATATTCCAGATCATTTTTGGATACATGATGGGGCATAAATTGCACACACACAAAATGCTGCCTTGGTTGATTTTCCTCACAATCCTAGAAAATTTGTACTATATTCAAGCAGCACCACCTTACCTGATTACTCCTTGAGCTTCCTATTTTGCTTCAAAGTCTATTACATGACTTCCAGATGGTGCACCTAGAGTCTTGTCCTGCTGGAAACACTCTTCAGCATCCATCTATTCCTCAATTTTAGCCATTGTCTAGAGGGTTTGTGTTCATGAAGTTTGGTGCTGTATCACGTTAATTTGTTCATTATTATTCGCCAATACCTCAGTATACTTCCAGAGAGGCAATACCAGCCAAATAATAGACTTTTTCAGTGGGGGTGGGTGGGTGGGTTTCAGGCAGTCAGTAATAATTATGCATGGTTTGTTAAGAGCTACCTTCACTTGTTTGGCATAAGGACTTAGCTAATGGGGCTTTTATGGAGGAATATTGTCCATAACTCCACAAATAGGTGTAAGAAGCTACACTGTCTCTTATTTTGAAAAGCTGAAACATCCAAGTGTTATTGTTATTTGGACACGCAAAAATGCTATAAGAAGACAGGATCATTGATTCATTCATTCAGTTTTTATACTGATAGGTACTATGGGTGGTTTATAACAACAAAATAAGAAACATATAGTACATTATAAATGTTTGTGAAGATTCTGTCATCCAGTTGAGGTTATTTGGGAACTGACTCATGGCAACTGGACTTTTTTTTTGATAGGACTGAAGTCTTTTGCTACTCATCCATGTAGCTTCTTCAGTCTGAGAAAAGTTGGTGGAAGTCTTCCAATATATAAAAAGGTAAAGGTTCCACCAGCACATTCATGCTAGTAGTTTCCAACTCTAGGAGCGGTGCTCATCTCCATATTCAAGCTGAAGAGCCAGTGTTGTGCACGTCCATGGCCACATGGCTGGCATGGCTGAAAGGAAACACTGTTTTAACTTTCCGCTTTTTATGGCAGTACCTATTCATCTATTTGCATTTACATGCTTCCAAACTGCTAGGTTGGCAGGAACTGGGGTTAACAGTGGGAGCTCACTCCACTGCGTGGCACCTGGGATTCAGACCACTGAGTTGCCGACTTTTCACCCAACAGATTTCAGAGGCTTAGTCCGCTGAGCCACCATGCCCCCCTCCAATGTACAGCTCACCTTGAACTATAAATTCAAAGGTTAATTATAGATGAACCAGGGAGAACAATAAATTGGAAGCCTACCACCAACTTTCCTCACACTGAAGAAGCTAGTTGGATGAGTAGTGAAACATTTCAATTCCACAAAAAAATAAGTAAATTTGCCATGACTCAACTCCCAAATAAATTCTAAACATAATTACAAATATAGGACACCATAGCTGTGCACAGCCAATTTCTAATTGACATTTTCCATGCTGAGGTGACAGCACCTGGCACAGATGCAGACCAGTAAGCAGTGCAAAAGGACTATAGTTGGGGCAATATAATTAAACTGCTTCAACCCAACAGTCTGGCCACCACTTCCTGGACCTCCTGAAGCTTCCTTATCAGGGTTGAAGAGAAGCTCTTCTCATGGGGCTTTTGGTAATTTGCTGTTTTTCTTCTTTTACTGTATTTGTTAATTAAAGCATTAGTAATATTTTAATTCAGCAGTTTTAAAGTGCTGCAATTTTGGCTCTTTTAAAAATACTATTTATTTATTTGTTTATTGATTGATTGATTGATTGATTGATTGGATTTCTATGCCACCCATCCAGCTGCAAGGGTGCTGGGAGCGGTTTACAAGACAGTGTATTAAAAAGTACAATAATGGCTACAAAACAATATTAAACGACAAAATAATGTGAAACCATAAGAAATAAAGTGAAATTACCCATTGCTTCCTGAATAAAGTTCAAGGTATTGGTTTTGACATAAAACCCTCCATGGCTGGGGACCTGAGTACCTCTTGGAGCAAGTCTCTCAAAGGTCAGCTGTGTCTCACCACACCAGAGCTTCGCATACATTCCCGCTTCCAGCAGCTACTGTTAAGGAGGCCTGCAAAGCAATTACTCTCAATTGGACCTTCTCCGTGGCTGCCCCAACCTTAGGGAACCAACTTCGCAGCGAGATATGCCTATCACAGCCTCTGCCTGCCTTTAGATGAACCTTTAAAACCTGCCTCTTTAAAGAGGCCTTTGGTGACCATTAATGTGTATGGTAGTTGGTTTTGTTTTTGTTGCTTGTTGTGGTGGTTCTGTTTATTTTGCTGCCCTCTTGCTACTCTCTGTTATTTTATCTGTTGTTTGATTGTGAATCGCATGGGGTTACCTTTTAGGGAAGACGGGTAATTAATAAATGCACAAAATAATAGATAGATAGATAGATAGATAGATAGATAGATAGATAGATAGATAGATAGATAGATAGATAGATAGATAGATAGATAGATAGATAGATAGATAGATAGATAGAT
>JAHTLZ010000010.1:54982791-55012657 GCA_023846285.1 Phrynocephalus versicolor | reverse complement strand
AAACAAACAAACAAACAAACAAACAAACAAACAAACAAACAAACAAAAGGTTAAAAATCCCACCTTTTCCCTCCACCATCAGGTGAGGGAAAGGAGGGGTTTCTAAACATTTTCTTTCTTTCTTTTTTGCCACCCCAAGCACCAATCAGCTGTAGCTCGGGCTTGGGGGCAGCAAAAGAAACTTGTAAAAACCCCTCCTCCCCCCTCCCAATGGGAGGGAAAGAAGGGATTTTAAAACATTTTCCTCTTTTTTTGCCGCCTCAAGCACCGATCAGCTGTAGCGCGGGCTCGGGGCGGCAAAAAAGAAAAAGAAAACATGTTTAAAAATACTTCCTTTCTCCCCACCCTAACAGGTGGGAGAAAAGGAGGGGGCTCAGAACTTGTGTTGACCGGCACTTGGGGTGGCAAAAAAAAAAAAAATCACGCTTTTCCCTGCATCCAATCAAGTTACACAAGCACCACACACACAGTACACTAAAATTGAAATGAAACAAAATGAAAAATGAAAAAATCAAAATTTCAAAAAATTCATTTTAAATGAAAATGAAAGGAAACTGAACCAAATGAAACAAAAAATGAAACAAAATGCTATTTTAGCCTTTCGTGCCCATCTCTATTTTTAATACATCAGTAATTGCCTTGATCTATTTAGTGGCTAAGTATTGCAGCCCTGTATGTGTGCCCTCAAAAGCAGTGGACAAAAGCAGTGGGTATATTGTCTCAGGCTTAATCTTGCTAGCAACTGCTTGTACAATTTATTTCACTAATCATTCACTGTTCATATTGCACATTTAAAAAATCTTGTACAATTTATTCTTTTAATGTTTTACATTCAATACATAATTTATATTGTCCTGGCAAAGTCTTACACAGTAATGCTGTGTTCTGCTATGTGATGGGAAATGAATAAAAGTTTAATATGTATGGCAAGATCAATATTTTTGCCATGTGAGATTCCACTCATTGCTGGAATTAAGCTTTTTAAAAAGACAAGACTGCTGGCACCATCCACTGCAGCTTCAGTAATGCCAATATTAAAATATTTCAGAGAAGGGCATCTCATTAAACATCCTGAGCTGTATTTAAAGCGGGCTACTGATTATTATTACTGACCAATCTGCTCCTTAATGATTCGGCAAGCTTGTTGGTTTTTATAGTAATGAAAACAGAGCTCTTAATCAGGTAATCTGACAACTGTGCAATTTGCCAAGGAAAATTATGCCAGGCTGGAAATATTTACATGAAGGATGAAAGAAAGGGAAGCACCAATGTCAACACCAAGAGCTAGATGACAAAGAAAGAAACAATGAAGTACTCCTGCTTATCTGTTTTGCTTATTGCTTGCATCAGAACGGTGCTCAAAAATCTTCACTGAGGGATTCGGTGCCATTTATTTGTCTTCTGGCACCTCAGCAAAAGATGCTGGCTGGAGAGCTCAGTGGGTTAGGTATGTGGCAGCTGAGACAGGGATCAGGAATTCAATTCCTCACTGTGCCTCCTGCCAGAACAGCCAGACTGTGTGGCCTTTAGTAAGCTGCACAGTTCCAGGATGCCCTGAGAAGAAGGGAAGGTAAGCCAGCCACTTCTGAGTACTGTCTACCTAGGGAACCCTTAGTAACCATGTCAGTTCTGGCCCACACAATTATTATTATTATTACAGGAGGGAAAGACACGGCCAATGTCTTGGACTTTACAAAGGAGTATTATTAACTTGGGATATTCAGGTGAACAGGGCCGGCACGTCTATTAAGGCGAACCAGGCAGTTGCCTAGGGCCCCAAAATGGAGAGGGGGTGCTGGCTAGCCTGCTGCCCCCCTGCCGCCCCCCCCCCCTGCTGCCCACTGCCGTCCGTCCCCCGCGCCCTTCGCCGCCCACCCCCCGTGCCCATCGCTGTCTGCCCCCATGCCCGTTGCCATCCCCAGTCATCTGCCGCCCCCTGCTGCCACACATCCCCTGCCGCCACACACCGTCCTGCTGCCCCGCTGCCGCTCGCTGCCTGCCCACCTGCCCACCCCACCACCACCCACCCCACCCCACCGCTCCTTGCCTAGGGCACAAAAAAAACTAGCGCCGGCCCTGCAGGTGAAACGTTTGTGAAATGGCAATTGCTAGGCAATTTTCTTAAGTCTCCTGAATGGCCTTCAGCCTCACTGCTTGCTAAAGGTGAAAACAAGTAAAAGATGCAAGAAGAGAGCAGTCCTGTGGCAGTATTTAGAACTTCAAAAGACACAAAGTGTGACAGGGAAGAGATGGAGCTAAATTTGGCCTCAGCAAAACCACTGAGATGCTGCCTGCTTCTTTCTGGAGATTCAATGTTGGGGTCTCTGGTTATCATTTGGACTGATGAAGTTCTGCTGCCTCCTTTCATGCTCAACCAGCATATGTGTAACTAAGGTCCAGTGCTTCAAAAGACTGATCCTCTTCTACATGGAAGGCCAACCTAAAGCAACATGCTTGCAAGTACAAATTCAAGGTTAAATTCTGAAGCCATGTATGTTTTGCCCTAAAGGTGTTCTCTAGATTCAGTTATAATAGATATGAGGTGTAGAATTAAGGGGGGGTTAGAGGAGAATACTAAACATGGTGTCAAATCCAAGGAAAGTGGTTCTTGTGATGCTCTCATTTTAAGGACAGAACAATGTCAGTAGAGGCTGACTTGAGGATGCCTAGAAATGTTATTTTTGAACTAGAATTCCCAGAATCCAGCAATAGTTATTTGTGTCAGGAATTACAAGAGGTGTGGTTTTAAAAGATTTTTGGTCAAAAAACAGTTTATGGCGTTTTTTGCTTTCTACTTTAGCATGATTCAGTAGGACTACTCTAATGAAATTTACTATAGCAATCAACAGGACTTCGGACAGTCCTGTTGCACGGTTCTGGCCCTTAACTTTTTAAAAAAATTGGAAGAAAAAAACATAGAATTGCAGCGGCCCTCCTCCTGCATTTTCACCAATTTCTTGGCTACGAAATGTTGGAAGCACAAAGATGTGTTTTATCACAACTAACTGGTCCATCTCTTGCCGCTGTATGCCCTTCTTTTGAGGAAGATATAAAGAGGCAGGAGGGGTGAAAGTCACCCTGTCAAATTATATAGCCACAGAAAGGTCAATGTGGGATGCTAGAGTAGTATAATTTACATGGCTGGGGAAATGGCATGAGGCAGATGTCTGTTTTTTATGTCGAAGCTCTCAACTGGGAGTGTAGAGTGGCTCAGAATGGATTCATTTCCTCAGCAATCAGGGTCACAATTGTGGGTGGTGTGGGGAAAATGGAATCTCACTAGTTGTTATATTTCAGAAAAAAAACACTTAGTAATACTGTGGTACAGAACTTTCTTGTTCCAAAATGTCAGCTGCACACATTTTAAATTATAATGTAATACCTCTGTCCTTGTTAAGCTTTACTTAACCATCTCCGAAACCTGTGTTAATGTCAAAGAGCTGTGAGACAAGCTGGTGGTGAAATTTGACAAGGAATGCTCAAAGATGAGACTGGTTTTTCCCCCAGTTCAAATGACACTTGCCTCAAAATATTTTGTTACTTGGGACAAAAGTCAAAGTGTCTCCCTCTTCCATTCAACATTGACCTGTCAAGCCATTAAAGCTTAATTCAATACTGAGGACAAAACAGTATTCTCCACCACACTAGAGGGAAGCAGGCTAATAAACCTAGAACTTCACACACCTCATAAGAACATAACAGGAGCCCTGCTGGCTCTAGCCCAATGCCCATCTAGTCCAGCTTCCTGTATCTCACAGTGGCCCTACCAGATGCATGTGGGAGCACATGATATCTGTTTCCTGATACTGCTCCCCTGCATCTGGCATTTGAGCTACCCTCCCTTTAAGCCTGGAGATAGCATGTATCCCCATCATGGCTTTTAACCAGAAATCTTTCCAATCCCCTTTTCAACACATTTAGGCCAGATGCCATCACCACATCCTGTGGCAAGGGGTTCAACAGACTTAACAACATGCTGGGTAAACAAATGTTTTCTTTTGTCTGTTCTCATCTGGGTATTGTATAGCTCTTTTGTTCCAATATGTTTTTCATCCTTCCATTGCTAGTCTTTTCTCCCCTTCCATCCCAGGACTCAGGGCCACCCACATGGGTTACAAGACAGGCACCAACCCTGGATCGGCCTAGTTTGGCGTGGTGTCTGCACAGGTGTTTCATGGGGGCTGCACTCATCCTTCCCCTGCATCTTCTCTGAAATCATCCCTTCAGACAAGGCAGTGGGGGAAGAGAGTGAGTGGATTATGCCATGGCGGAGGCAGAGAAGAGAAGTGTACTAGTGTTGGTGATCATGCAAAGAAGGCAAGGGAGGGAAGCACCCAGCACCCAGCTTAAAAGCACATCAGTAATTTACCTGGGTTTGTAATTCCTCACCACAGTGTTTTCCCTCTTGTTTAACATAATCCAAATTCTTTCTTTTGTTCTCTCTCTCTTTCACTCTCTCATTCCATAAGACAACTCTAAAAATGCAGACAGTCCCAACAGCTATGACTTCTTGTTATGTGTCCTTGAGTTGCATCCAAGTTATAGTGATCCTAATAAGGTTGTCAGGTATATAAGATACTTAACATGGTGGTATTACCACTGCCACAACCAATGTGACTTTGGACAACCAAGTAGGGATCTGGAGCCTGGCCTCTTGAGGCCTAGTTTAAGAATCTCTCCACTGCACCACATTGGTTCATGTGACTGAATCTAGAGACTACACAAACAACTGCACCTAATTCCTGCCTATGCATAATAACTAGAGATTAGCAGAAAATGGAAATATAGTGTTTCATTTCGTTTCAGTCTTCATTTCATTTTGTTTCATTAATAACACATTTTTAAAAGAATTTTCATCACCAAATGAAACAATTTGTAAGGCTATAAATAATGGGGAGCTTTCCTTTTTTAATTTAACAAGGAGCCCACTGTTCTAAATCAAATGCCCTCCTTAATACCCTTCCAAATGCCCTCCTTAATAACCTCCCAATCAATGTGCTTTCAAACAAAGAACCCTCTGCAAACAAGTAGGAAACCTAAGGGCTAGCAGATCAAAGAAATAAGCTCAACAGCTGACTGGCGTGGGGGAAGAAGGAAAATATAAAAGCAGTAACCTCCACAGTCTTACTTAATCAAGAAAGCAAAACAATCAGTTTAAACTTTAAATCAACTTGCAGATACAAGGACAGCCAGTGCAAGGGAAGAAACAGAAGAGCTCAGCTGCTGGCTATCTGCAGGCAGGCAGATCAAGATTGAAACTAAATAACAGCTGAGTAGAGATGGGCATGAAACAAACTTTTGGTTCATTTTGTTATTTGTTATTTACTTCATTACATAACGAAATGAATAACAAACTTCCCCCTCTACAAGAAACAAAATGAAATGAAATGGAAATTTCTGTTTCGTTTTGGTTTGTTTCATTTCCGGTGGTGTCTCCTACCAGGTGCTGCTGGTGGTCCTGGACGTCCTTCCTGGTCTGGTGGGTCCTCCTGGTTCTGGGGGGGAAAAGCCGACCGACCACGCTACAGCTGGTAGGTGGCCGTGGTCGGCAGTTTAAAAAAACGCATAAAAATAAAAGGCGAGTGGGCCCGGTATCTGCCTACAAGCACCGGCCCGTGGCTGGGAAAAGTTTGTTTTTAAAGCAAACCAGCCCATGCTACAGCTGCAGCGCGGGCCACATGGTCAGCAGTAAAAATAAAATAAAATAAAATAAAATAAAATAAAATAAATAAAAAGGAGCACAGCCCCATCCCCAGGGGTGGCCAGGTCGGCCCTCTAAAATGAAAAAAAAAAATTAAAAGAAGTGCCGACCCAGTCCCAGGGGCAGTGTGGTCGGTGCTTGAAAAACAAAATAAAAAAAATAAAAAAAATAAAAAAGGAACACTGACCCAGCCCCAGGGGTGGCCGGGTTGGCACTCTAAAATAAAGAAAAACAACAACAACAACAAAAAGAACAAAAGTGTTGACCCAATCCCAGGGGCTGCACAGTTGGTGCTTAAGAAAACAAAACAAATAAACAAAACCCCAAGGTGCTGGCTTGGGGACTTTTAATCCCCCCCCGAAATATCACAAAAAAGAGTGCCCACCCAGCCCTAGGGGCTGTGCGGTGGGTGCTTGAGAAGAAAAAAGAATAACGAATCCAAATGAACCAATGAAATGAATATTTTTAAAAATGGTTAAAAATGAAACAAAACTAACTGAATCTGAAAACGAATCAAACCAAAACGAATTGCCATTTTTTCAGTTTGTGCCCATTTCTACAGCTGAGGCATGGGAGGGGACGAAGGAAAAGAAATCAATCTGTTTAAAAATAAACCTCCTGTTAGTTGTTGTGAGTTTTTCGGGCTGTTTTGCCATGTTCTGGAAGAAAAACTTTTTGACTGTCTGAACTTGCTAATCCTGACAACTTTCAAAAACTTTTAGGTAATGCCATACAATTATCTTGAGGAAATGGGGCAAGACAGGTAGAATTGGTCCTGCAAAAGTAAGCCTAGTTTATCAATTCATGCTACTCAGTGCTGAGGCAGATGCAATGGGACTGAAATCAGGGAGTCTATACAGGATTATACATGCTTCTGAGATTATTCCCATCTGAATTTCTCCATGGTTCTAAAGTGTTTATTACCTGCTTCTATTTCCAGAGTGGAAATGATGCATTAGGAATTCTCCATTCTTATTTCTCAGTGCATGTCTGTGTTGTTTTTTTCCCTTTTGCTTTTATACAGAATGCTGCCCACATTCGATTTGTAGACTCTTTGCTGACTCTCCCAGCCATTATAATTATCAGAAATTATTATTGATAAGGATGAATAATAATAAATAATTTGCATCGATTCCTGTAGACAAAAATAAATAATAATAATAATAAAAAGTTGACTGTATGCTCTTCTCAAGAGTAACGCCCACATCAGAGAAGAGAATGGATCATTCCAATGGTGATGTGGCTGAAGAAATATCTAGGGGGGCAGGTGCTGGGCAGCAGTGTTAACAGAAAGTGATGCTGTTAGCATTGTGCAGCAGAAGCCAATAGTAAACTGCTGCTGAACTTTTGTTACTTTGACAATTTTAGGTTGAAACAGTCCAAAATGAAAGAAAAAGAGAGTGACAGAAGATGAGACTCCTGGCTTGGAAAGCACTCAGGGGGAAGAGCAAATGACGAGGACAAGTAGCTCTGTCATTAATGATGCAACTAGCCTAAAGTTTAAATGACATCTGCTAATGTGCACAGAGATTAAAGGAAAGTCTGGTGCTGAACAACACATGCAACTGGAAGATGAAATTTTGAGAAGTATGGCTCAAGGTAAACTGGAAATTATAAAGTAAGAAATGACAAGTGTATGCCACTATGTGTAAGTTAACTAAAGTGAAATAGAATGGGACATTTTCGCTCAAAACAATCCAAATGTCTTCCGGAAATGACAAGCTCAGAAGGAAGCTAGTCACTTTAATACAGTAATCCCCCACCTATCGCGAGGGTTAGGGACCCACCCTGTGATAATGAAAAATCTGCGATATGTGGATGCTGGGTCGGGTTGGAACTAGGGGGCCTATCTGGGGCCTCCTACACTTACCTGAGGCCTGGCGCTGCCCCAAACAATCCTCCAATAGACTTTCTGAGCCTTTTGGAGGCTCCAGAAGTTGTTTTGGGTGCTCCCAAAATCACTTCTGGTTTTCTGGAAGTCACTTCCAGTTCAACAGAAACCACTTACTTCTGGGGCTGCGAGAGGCCCGGGAAGCCTGCCAGAGTCCTAAGAAGTGGTATTGGGTGATCTGGAGGTGATTTTCGGTTTCCTAGAAGTGACTTCTGGTTCACCCAAATCCACTTCTCGGGCCTCTGACAGGCCCAGGAAGCCCGTCAGAGCCCATTTGATGCAGCACCAGGCCTGGTATAAGTGCAGGAGGCCTCAAACGGGCTAATGCAGCTTGCACCAGGAGCCCTTTGCTTCATATACTGCAGTCCTGTGATATTCCGGGACCACAGTATATGAAACGTGAAATGGCAGGGGACAACTGTAGTGAGGCAAGAGGTAGCATAGGCAGTAGGGGGCTATAATGCAAGGTCTGGATGAATAATGTCAATCAGATGCTTTGGAAACCCTCTGAGTATAATTATCATTCAAGTCTATGCTGCATCTACAGATGCTAAAGAAGATGAAATTGAAAAGTTTAATGCAAATATCCAGGCGGAAATTGATGACACACCAAAACAAGACATGCTTATAATCATAGAGGGGTGACTAGTATGCAAATGTATTAAACAACCATTGTGCTTGGCATAAATGAACTGCATCAATCATATTCCAGATACTGTACATTAATTGTATTCTCAATCACTAGATATGGTTGTGAAAGCAGGATAGAAAAGAAAGCTGACAACTACAAAAGAATCAATTAGTTTGTAATGTGGTGCTGGAGGAGAGCTTTGTGTATACCCTGGACTGCTAGAAAGTGGGTCCTAGATCAGATCATTCCTGAATTCTCTCTGGAGCCAAAAGCTATGACACTGAGGCTGTCCTACTTTGGGCATATTGTGACAATACAGGATTTTCCTGAGAAGACAATACTGATCAAAAAGACTGAAGATGGCAGGAAAAGAGGAAGAACCATGATGTGATGGATTGAGCTCATTAAAGAGTTTGTGTTTCTAAGAGCTGAGCAGGGGTGTTAAGGGTAGGATATTTTGGAGATTGCCTATTTGTTGGATTCCCAACAGTTGAAAGTGACAGGGTAGCACATAATGAGAACAATAAGAAGTAACCACAAAATTAATTTCAGAGGGTTTTTTTTTATTGAGAGAGAGACTGAATGCATAGGAGGGGCATTAAAAGTTTGTTATCTGCATCACATCAGGATTGCATGATATTCATCCAATGGGTGAAATTCTTTAGAAACCAAGGAAAGTGTCTTGTGCTGAGTCACATTATTGAGTCACATGATTGTGTTGAGTCACAGTATTGGTGATATTGATGGGGAGACAGGTTTCTAGGTTTTCAAGCAGGTGTTGTCCAGCCCTCTAAGGAGATGCCAGGGAACGAACCTGCGTGGTTCTGCAGGCAAAGCGTATACAGGATCTGACAACTCCCTGTTGCTTCTTCTCTCTTGGGAAGGTGCAATATATTTGGGAGCAGCACAAACATTGGTTTGGTTCACAACTTCACATTTAGAAATATGCCCCAAATGAATTTAAATTAGTTTGCTATTTAATTAATTTTTCAAAACCAGAATGGAATTATTTTTCAATTTTGCAGTTCTCCAAATGTGTATGTAATGTACTGTGGAGTTACTTCCAAACTGTGGCAATTCTCTTAACTGATGGCTTTCAAAAGGTTCATTTACTAGCAACTTTGCCCAAGTATAGCAAACTAATGGCTGTGGTTTCCTTTATTAAGTTTATTGCTTTCTTATTTGATTTTCTTCTTTTCCTAGCACCTTCTACTTTTTCTAACATCACTGTCTTTTCCAATAAGTCTTGTCTTCCTATAATGCACACTCCCACAATATAACAGCAAATGTTTAATCATTTTAGTTTCTAATTAAAATGCAAGCTTAAATGATTTAGAACCGATTCCCTAGTTTTTGTTTGTTTATTTGCTTGCTTATTGTTTTCTGGGGGTGGCTGTTTTTTTTTAAGTGAAGGTATTGATCATCCCTGGTTTTAATGGTTCATAATGCGCTCAAAATTGTCCTTCAACACAACATTTCCAATGAAGACTCCCTCCAGCCAAAAGCAACAGTGAGATCTTTTATAGAGAATATTTACTCTTTGGCTATTTTTTTAAGGAACAGCACGGAAAGTGACAAAAGTAAACCATTCCCAAGTATCCAATAGCACAAAAAGAAAAGAGAATTAGAGAAAATGGAAAACATGACATAGCAAAAAATATACACTGGAAAAATATTTCTAGATAACATTGTGTACAAAATTTACATGCAGTCAATTGAGTGGCAATGGAGTGCCCAGATGGGTGGGGCATAATAATAATAATAATAATAATAATAATAATAATAATAATAATAATAATAATAATAATAATAATAATAATAATAATAATAATAATAATAATAATAATAATAATAATCACAGGCATTTTAAGTGGGTTTAAGATAAAACAAAATTTACTAGATAAGGTGCAAATGGGACAGAAATGATTGTCTGCTTGAACAAGATGTGGACGTTACACAAAACATAACAAAAGCATCAAGCCCTGCTCTATTCTGAAGTAGACAATGGCTAATCTAACTCTGCCATACCTACTCTCTCTGGTGATTGTTCTCCAATGTCTCAGGGCAAAGCATCTCTCAGCCCTGCCAGCTGACATCTTCAGAAGCAGCAATACTAGGTACTAAACCTTGGACCGACTCCATGGAAAGCTTGTGCTCTACCACGATGGGATGGCCATGTACAAAAGGACAGGAGGAGGCTTCTACAGAATAGGCATCAGCAGTGAATCAATGTAATCAAAATCACCTTGATATGTGTGGTAAAAATCATCTGCAAAACATTTTGATTCTTCCTTTATTCTTGGAGGCAACTGGGTCTTCCTGAATACTCAGCAATATAAAAATATCCTTTTATCTGCATTATAAACCTGGAGAGCTGTTGTTTGTCTTCGCTTCTTTATTACCAAAAACTATTTCCCTGCATTTTATTTATCATTCTTGCAGAGATTTGAAATTGCCTGTGACATTGTGTAAAACAGGTAGTGGTTCAGATAGAGTTTTTCCCCCTCTCTAAATTTATATTTTCCAGTTGCTAACTATGTTTTAATCAGGCATGTTCATTGACTTTGGAAAAAAAGAATGTGATGAAACCAGGGTTGTTTGTTCATTAATCACATGCCATTCTGTGAATTCTGACCTTTGGGAATTCTTGGGTTTCCCAAGTATAGAATTAAGTGGTTTACTATTTCTTCTGAGGGGCTCCCTGGAACTACACAGCTTACCCAAGGCCACATAGGCTCGCTCTGTATTTCACAGGAGGCACAGTCGGGAACTGAACACCCACCCTCTGTCTAAATGAGTAGTTCTCAATTTTACTGGGGCAGATTAGGGAGTCCCACGAGTCACTTAAGCTTGATTCATTCTGTGGGGGATTGAAATGTTGAAACTGAAGCATAAACACTTATCAGCACTTACTGTAGCAAAAGAAATACAGTGTGTGCCAAAGCTGAAGGAGACTGATAGTTAAAGTTCAAATGAAAAACAAAACCTCTCCTGGAAATTTCTTTTCTTTTCTTTTCTTTTATTTTATTTTCTTTCTTTTTTTTATGCTTTTGCTCCCTTTCTCTCAGTGAAGGTACCCAAGGAGGTATTTAAAAACCCTAAACATAAAATAACATTGAAACATTTTATCAGTTTAAACAGTTAACACCTTAAACACATACATTTATGTATTCTTTTTTCTCATTTTGTCTCTAGCCCATCTTGCTCCTGTTTGATGCTTTGGATATATATTGTTTACTTTTGTCATTGCTACGAATGCTATCCTCTGCAGTCATTTGTTTGTGATGAGCAAAATGTTAATGGACTTATTTTGTAGTCTGGAATGCAGAAGCAAGCATGCATGCCATGGAGCGAAGGTGCTGGTGCCTCCTGCCAAGCTCTGATGCTGCTGGCGAAAAGATCAGCTGTTTGGCTGGTGGCAAATAATATTTCCTCAAATTCCAGGGAAAAAGTCACGAGATCTAGCTACTATCTTGTTGTCTTGTATTCTTGCTCTTGTGTTCATAACTAACTAACTGGAGTACAGATTTTTTTCTTTTGTTTTGTTTTGTCCATCTGACAAAGATTTGCACCCTGCTGCTTGGCTGATGCTTCAGAAATTACATTTTTCTCTCCATGTAGTAGCCGTTGTGACTTCCCCCTTTTTTGCAGCAACTCTTTACACATGCTAAGGATGAGGGCACTGAGTGGGTGCCCAGCAGAGGCAGGGGTTGAAAACTGTTGGATACCTGCTTCTCCAATGGACAAACCAGCAGTGCATGCCCTTCTTTAGATTGGAATGTTTCCAAAGTCTCCCAGTTGTAATGGCAGGAAGAGGTGAGACTTTTGTAACCATTGGCTGAAGTTCTATTGCTCAAATGTAGTAAGGCTGATGCTTCACGTCCATATCATCACTGTCCGTGGTCCCGCTGGGGACTGGTACGAAGAAATCTAACCACACGTCTATTGCAGGACAAGTGGAGTTCATCCCAACCACGGCCCCTGAACTGCGATCTAAGTGGGATGAGAGATTCCCCTCCCTGGCCTCGGGAATCTGCTCATCACGCTTCTTGTTCTGAGAAGAGTACCCGTTAGGTAAGGCTCGTCATGCAACATGCCATTCTCCATCTAGTGACAGGAGTGTGAAGTGCCATTCGCCAGTACATTCCCTATGGAAAACAGAAGGTTGGGCCAAAAAAAAAAAAAAAGAGGAACAAAGGCATGGAATTTCACATCTCATCATGGAACGAGGACGTACAGAAACAGTCATGCTGGTATCATCAATCACGCCCGTGTGTACACAGGAACAGGGACAGAACTGCAAGAACACCACGTGACCGCCACCGACATCAACATGCAATGAACTTCCTCCCAGGACCAGTAGGGTTTGTGTGAGTCAAAATCTCAGTGTGTTCCATTGATCTAAATGGGCCTAGATCTACTCTAGTTGTGACTTACTAGGCTAAGCAACAGCATTTCAGCCATTGTGTCAAAAACAAGCTAACCTTGTTTGTTGAGATGTCAGTCTGTGTTCATCACACCGGAGGAAAACTTCAAGTGATTGGCATGTGCAGCTGGAAAATAAGGTTCTGTTGAAGAAGAAAAACCGAAAGCACTGATAATAACTAGATATCATATCCTCCATCTTTTATCTGTCACTGGGGAGCACACAAAAATGATATCTACACATAAAGAACAGTAGAATTCATCTTGAGCCTTGGCCGGCCATGCCCAAACTGTATATCGAATTACAAAGAGATGCTTATTAAATACATTGGGGCAGGTGTGCTTCCTCTTGAAACTCAGCATTGCCTTAAGTGTGCACATTCCAATCACAATAAAGCACTCTTAAATACCCATGAGAGGGAGCTGAGCATGAGAACTGCTTTCTGCTATTGCAAGTGAGGAGACTGGAGTTGCTTCTTTCAGTCTGGATGGTGGTGACCTGTGTGTCCATTCTCTGCAATGAGAACTTTCACTGCAGTGCTCTCATATGATAAGGAGTAATTCATGAATGAATTTGGAACCTTATACAGTATTTGAATTTAGAGGATCTGAAAGCTATTAAAATCATTCTACAGAGATTGGGAACCTCGCCTTCAAATTTGAATAGAGGAAGAATGTCATCCCAAAATGAGCCGCTATCCACAGTATACTTTTACTGTTTGTATATGTTTTAAGACTAAAAACTGTTTTTGATAGCTTCAGATTGAAGGAATGAAAATGTAAACAGCACACGGTGCCTCCTAGTTAAAACGGTGAACCATTTCCTATAATCTGCAAAAATCAATAGCTAGTTGCCATAATTGGCAGAAGCAGTGACACCAGTATTTGCTGATTGCATTTCAGTTTAGGGAAGACAAGCCCATGCTAAAGATCTGTGTGAGAGACAATAAAAATTACAATGTAGATCGAAATGCAGCGGCTCATTGCACAGCAGACATCTGTGTGGACACAAGCGATCCTGCTCATTGAATGAACCAGACAAGTCCTGTTGTGTATCCTGTGTTTTGTTGGTGAAGGTGAAGAGGAAGGTACCTGCTCCTGTATGATCTGCAAAAGACAAACTATATGGGCAACTTAATGTTACTTCAGCACGTTGGCACATACTACCTGAGGGCAGCAGGCATGCTCAGTGGCTACACGATGCCTCTGTGGCACACGCCCTGCTGCCCTCCTAATCGCACCGCTACTGCCTGAGGGGGTGGCTTCTCTCTACCTAATGAGATGGCCAACAGTGGTGAGGTAACATTGCAAACATTTACCCCATGCAAAGGCAGCATCCTTGTTCCACACTACAGAAAATGTTGAAACCATGGCAGTTATTCTGGTGATCAGCCAGGCTGAGTAAATGCTAAGCCTGTGGCATTTGAATGTATAAAATAAGTCAGTAAAATAAATATGAATGCCTGCCACAGATTAGAAGCAAAATATCTGTGCAAGGATATTTATACTAACAGTACACAACCAAGCGTCTGTTGATGTCCATGTTCCCTGGGTGTGTAAAGGCACCTAAAGAAAGGAGTGTGTACTGCATGGGTTGGATGAAGGCAGGAAAGGTAATGAGCTTTTGTCCTGAGAAACTGCACAAGAAGCATTGAGTCCTGTCCTTACCAGGGAGGCACAGAGGGGGACTGAACTCCCAACGTCTGCCTCTGCAGTCACATACCCAAACCCCTAAGCCAGGCATGTCCAAACTTCAGCCCTCCTGATGTTTTGGACCACAACTCCCAGAATTCCAAGCCTGTATTTCCAATGGCAAAGGACTGTGGGAGTTGTGGTCCAAAACATCTGGAGGGCCAAAGTTTGGACATGCCTGCCCTAAGCTATCCAGCATGGGTTCCTTTGGTATGCCAGATGCACGGGTTCTTAGTATTTGGAGCCACTGAATTCAGACTTACTGAAACCAGCAGAACAAGCTACTCTGGAGCAGCCAAATTCCCATTAATTTCAACAGGTCGGCAGTGGACATCACTGATTCTGAATCTAATCAATAGCCCCTCAAAGATAAGCAAAAGTATGCTGCTCATATGCCACTCCATATCATGCTTAAAGCACTCTCTGGACTGTTGACAATCTAATCGTGCTGGCCACATGTTGCCATCCCCAGTGGCAGGATACTCGATTTATTGATTTTGGAACAATGGAAGACGGAGTCAACCATGAGCTGATTGCATGAACCTCTCGAGATTGAACTCAGGCTGTGAGCAAGGTCGTTGATGGCAGCACTTCATTTTAACCACTGTGCCAGGAGCCTCCTTAGCATGTTTTGAGCAATTGAAATTAGACACTGAACCTACTGAAATCAGCAGAATAAGCTAATCACTGAGAACAAGTCAGAGAGTCTGAAAGCCCTGGGAAAAACTCAGTGAGTTCAAAAGCCCTGGAAGTGAAATTCTCCAAATGCACATTACCTGCACCTTAGTTACAACTTGCATAACTGTAATTTAGCTGCTGTCAATTGCACCACGATTGGAGATTAGGAAAACAAGCAATACGTACTGTGAGGAAAATGACAGTGAATTGAACTTCATATAGTTCCTTACATTCTTTTTGTAGGCTGAGTAAACAGTGTGCCTAGGCAAACAGAAATAAGATCAGTTTATTTGGTTTGGTGTACCATTGCAACAATCTCAGAAGAATTGCTCTTGCACTGTGAATATATTGTTTTAAACCACTGGCATAACTGAATGTGAACCATCTGCAGAAAACTTTTGCTTGAGAGATGCATCTGTTGCAGGTGAATAAATAAAGGGCATGGTTAATTGTTTACATGCTTGATCAGAAGAGAACAGGTGGTTTTCAAAACATAAATTCTATAACAGACAAATCCCAGAACAGGTGAAAATCCCTCCATATAACTTCCATTATGTTTCCTCAATTCTCACCAGCATTTTCTGTCACTTAATGAATACACAGACATTAAAAATTTTGTGCCGTAAAGTTAATTCTGACTTATGGTGACTTTGGTGATTCTTCTCAGGGCTTTTCAGGTCAAGAGTATTCAGAAGTGGTTTTCCATTTCCTTCTTTGGAGCTTGCTTGTGACTATATAGGATGGCTTTTCTCATAGGAGGCATGGCGGGGAACTGAACCCCCGGAACTCTTGCTCCACAGCCAGATGCCTAAACCACTGAGCTATCCAACCACCTCATATGGAGGCATTTGCTTCAATCAACACTTCAGCATTTGAGCAGGCAAAAGGCATTATGGGGGTTTTGCATGAAGCAGCTGATCTGTGTTGCCTTGTTTATTCAAGCTTGTATCTTACCAGCCGACAATAACAACTAGAGCTGGTAATAGATTAAAACATGGATCATGTTTTCTGTTGGATTTGGCCGATGCACCAACATTCATGGATTTGCATTCACCATAAAGTCCCCTGATGAATAGGAACTGATTCATTTTGGGTGATTTTTTAATTCTCCAATTTGTTAGGCTATGAAATGTCCCCCAAGGCACTCAGAGACACCAAATTTGGATGGAAGTATGACCTAAATGTTGATGTCTGATTTATGTACCCCCAAATAGAATCACCCCAGGAAAGTTCTCTCCAGGCATGTAGAGACTCCAACTTGCACAACAGCTTCCTCTGACTTTTCTCTACAATACCTTCAGGTTTGGTGAAGACTGAGTTTCCACAACCCATTTTCTAAAGGAGACTTTCCTGGGGGTTGGAATTTGTGGGTGTATAACTCAGGTGTTTGGATTCCAATCTTCAGCAAACTTAGAGATCTTGTAGAGAAGAGTTGGGAGAGTAGCCTTTCTACACGTTTTGTGTTTCTGGGTGCATAGGGGGCACATCCCTTGGGGGACCCTTTGGGGGTTCTATAGCTCAGATGTCTGAACCCTGATCCCAACAAACTTTCAGGGCATAGAAAGGAGAGTCAAAGAAAGCACCCTGCAAATCTGGGGCCTCTAGATACCAGAGATTATTTTTAAAGCATTTTAAAGGGGAGATGAAATGATTTATCAATTCATTGATTTGTCCCTGTTAATTCATCAGTATGTGAATTTCTCAGCCACAGCAAATCATGAATCATGTCAAATCACTTTTTAAAAATTTGTCCCCATTTCTAATTACAACCAGTAACTGACAAAAGGATGCATTTGTTTACATCCCTATAACTGAGAGGAGTCATTTAAGGAAGCTTTATTTGGTCATGAAGTTCCTTAGACATTGCATTCCATCCCCAACAAAATACTGCAAAAGTCCACAGTGACTCCATAGACATTTTCTAAAAATGTAGAATTAACAAAAGCACATTATAAAAATGGAAATTAACAAGGTACATAATTAAAAAGCACTATATCACTATCAGCCAAAGGAAAGGCCCATTATAAAGTATATTCCTGTGTATGATTATGCACTACACATAATAGTACACTGAAAGACTACAATATTAGAAAGACCTCTGTCTGGTGTCTACAACCTAATAAATTCTGGCTTTGCAGCTAAAGCAACAGTGCTTGAATTAGTATGGTAGTGGTAGTGGGGGGTGGGGGGTGGAAGAGAGAATTCATCTAGAGTCCCTTACGGAAATGCTCAAATTCCACTTCCTAGTTCTTCTCAGTTTTATGCAAATTGTTTTCCTGCCTTGCCTTTTGAAGAATTACAGCTAATGGAACACATCTACAGGCGATCCAAAGAATTTGCCTATATGGCTCCCAGTCAGCCCAAAAGAAATAAAAGGCCACATTGCCCATTTAAAAACAGAAAAGGTATCAGCATCTGATGGGATCCCACCCAAAGTTCTCAAAGAAAATGCTGATTGGTGGGCTCATTATGTAGCAGAATTATTTGCATATATAGATCCATCTGGTCGGATCCCCCAGTAATGGTGGATGGCCATTGTGGTCCCAATTTATAAGAAGGGTGATATGAGAGACCCAGCAAACTATAAACCTATCAACCTTCTAAATATTAGCAAGTTATACAGTAGCCATCTCCTAGAAAAACTTGAATCATTGCTTCAAATAGAACAGTGGTTCTCAACCTGTGGGCCCCCAGATGTTCCTGGACTGCAACTCCCAGAAGCCTTCACCACTCGCTGTGCTGGAAGGGATTTCTGGGAGTTGCAGTTCAGGAACATCTGGGGACTCACAGGATGAGAACCACTGAACTAGAAGGCTTCAGGGAAGGAAGAGCTACAATGAAGCATTGTTTGGTACTCCAACAACTAAATGAAAAAATGCCTCCAAAGGCCCAATTTCTTTATATGCCACATTTATATATTTGAGGGCAGCCTTTGACTCTATATCAAGGCAGAGGTTATGGCAAAAAACTAGGCTCTTCTGGTATTGACAAAGGACTTTACTTTATCCAAGCCCTCCACCAGGAAACTTAACCTTAAATTAAGATGCAACCGACAAGGTTTACTAACAAATTGAATCAAAACCTTCAAGGGAGTCAGACAAGGCTGCCTGCTGTCCTCCACGTTGTCCATCTATTATATAAGTGATATGGCCTAAAATTTCAGACACACACAAAGCTTTCTTCATGTCACCTCCCAATACTGATTTATGTGGACAACACTGTTATTCTGTCTAGATTCCCAGTAGGACGGCGCTGGCCAGCGGCGGGGGGGGGGGGGGATGCAGCAGGCTAGCCAGCAGTGGCGGTGGGGTGGTGGTGCCCCCTGTCCATTTTGGTGCCCTAGGCAACTGCCTAGTTCGCCTTAATGGACGTGCTGGCCCTGGATGGAGCTCTAAATCCCTTAATAACCTCAGCCAGTGGCCTCATAGATGTTGAACAGCATGGGGGAGATTGCCAACCCCTGGGGTACCCCACAAGGGAGTGTCCAGGGAGCTGAAAACTCTTCCCCCAGCATAACACACTGGAAATAGCTGCCATGGAAGGACCGGAGCCAGCCAAGAGCTGTGCCTCCAATCCCCACCTTGGAAAGCCGATCCAGCAGGATACCATGATCGATGGTATCAAAGGCTGCTGACAGATCCAGCAGGACCAACAAGGTAGAGCAACCCCCGTCAACCCCCTAAAGAGGTCATCTTGCAGTGCAACCAGGGTGGTCTCAGTCCCATGACATGGGCACGATCCTCCTCCAGTAGCGACTGGAGCCAGATGGCGGCCACCCTCTCGATCACCTTGCTCATGAAAGGAACATTGGCAATCAGACAGTAGTTGGCAAAATCATCTGATGAGAAGCCAGGTTTCTTTAGAGTGGGCTTCACCACTGTCTCCTTTAGGCAAGTGGGGAAAATCTCTTCCCTGAAGGATGCAGTGGAAATAATAGAACCCCACTCTGGTATGTTCCCTCCAGCAGATTTAATTAGCCAGGACGGGCAAGGGTCAAAGGTGCCCTGGAGGCCTCAGCTGATGATACAGGCCCAAACTCAACCAGATGAGGAGAGCAAGGGGGTGTGGCACTCAGGATACTCATGGGGAGGCTAGAACAACCGAAGACTAGACCAGAGACAGACATTAAACTGGACCTAACCCAGACCAGGCATAGATGGAGACATCATGGTGTGGAATCCTTAAGGCAGTGGTTCCCAACCTTTGGGGGTCGAATGACCATTTCACAGGGGTTGCCATGAGCCAGTGAAGAAAAAGGCACAAACAGCTTGGGTCTGGAGGAGGGGAGGAGGAAGGGGGAAATATAAATCTATGGTGAGGCCCTATCTGTACAGTTTTGGTCACCATTCCAGAAGGATATTATGACATTGGGAAAAGTTCAGAGGAGGGCAACCAGAATGATTAGAGGACTGAAACACCTTCCTTACCATCAGAGGCTGCAACAGCTGGGCCTCTTCACTCTTGTACAACTGCGTCTTAGACGTGACCTGATTGAAGTTTATAAAATCTTACATGGTGTGGACAAAGTAGATAAGGAAAAACTGTTTTCCATATCGCACAACACTAGAACTAGGGGGCAGTCCACGAAACTTTGTGGTGATAGATCTCAAACAAATAAGATAAAGTACTTTTTCACCCAGAGTATCACTGGTTTCTGGAACTCTCTGCCAGAAGATGTGGTGACAGCTGTCAGCCTTGACAGCTTTAAGAAAGGATTAGACAAGTTCATGGAGAACAGGGGTATCAATGGCTATCATTATGGATGCCGAAGGACAACCTCCGGGTTGGAGAGATAGGCAGGATATTTCTCTATGCCATTTGTAGGAAATTATAAGCAGGTGAAGACATCTGCTTGGGAATACCCTGAAGAAAATGGTGAGCCACTGTGTGAGACAGAATGCTCGACTGGATGGACTGTGGCCTGTTCCAGCAAGGCTGTTTGCATTTTTGAGGTAAGAAACCAAACTGCTTCCAGTGCTCCTTTAATTCAAGCAGTGCCACTTTGAAGCTGTGAAACAGTTATAGCATAATAAGAAGACCCCATCTTCTCCTGATGTTCTTTTGCATTGAAGGAAGTACCTATCAATAGAGAAGAAAGTTTTTTCTGCAAGTGGAGCCTAATTTGAAAATCATTCCTTTTTGTATTAGGTCAGGTGCTAGAACCAAGGGCCTAGATAGATTCAGCATTGTGCAAGAACCAGGAGAAAAAGTTCTTCAGCATCATTCCAGGGGGCTTAAAAACTGTTCCAGACAATTTCCTAGCCCTCTGAAAAAGCTTTTGGTGCAATGGGGGTATGGGGTAGAAGTAACCCATGGCTCCAACTCTGTGCATGGATATAATTCCATATCCTCTCCTGCTCTCCCCACAGAACTTTGGCTGGTGTGTCCTCACAATTGGGTTGTTAAAGAATGGTAAATAGCTTTTGGGGGGAAATCAATTTCAGTGCTTAGGTTTGGGAATTGGGCATTGCCTTCTGCATTAATATAAACATCGAGCACAGTAAGCACTATTTGGCAATCATTGATTTCACAATAAATTAGTAAGTGTTCTTTGAATGGAAGTGAGATCCAGTGTACATTGTACAGTGATGAAGTCATTTCATGCTATTTTTGCCATAATTAATTATTTCCACACACCAATTTCCACATCCTACCTACGTTTTGAATGATCACATTTCTAGATTGTATCTCTTTTTTTTATCAGCTTTGCAAGGCATAGGAAACCCCCCACCCCACCCCCCAGTAACTAAATAATGGACATTAAATGATTATTTTCATAAAGGCATCTTATTTTGGAACTAGACATGGGCACAGAGCAGCGAAATTCTCGTTTCTGTTACCATTTGTCATTTCCGTTAGGTAACGGAAATGGTAACAAGAATTACTCTGCTCCAGCTCGAACCCGACCCGAAAAAAGAAAAATTGGGTCTGGTTCTTCGTTGTCGTTCATGGCATTGCGGCAATCGCGCGATGCCATTACCAACAGAAAAAAGTTTTTTTAAAAGTAAAAAAAACCCCGATTCCCAGCCAAAAAAGCAGGCGAAAAAATGCCTGCCTGAGGACACCTACCAGAGGGGTGGTTTCTGGGGGGGGGGCTGGCCATGGGATGGGACCATGCAAATTTTTGGAGCCATTCCACCAATCGCATGGCCAGGTTTTGACTGAGACTTCTGGATGTGCCAGAGGGCATAAAAAGCCCACTAGCCCTAGCCCTAACCCTAACCCAAACCCTAACGCTAACCCATATGCCAGTACACTGTCCTTCTTAGTGGGTCAGAGTAGAGGCACTCAGAAAGGTGCCTCCCATAGCCCACTAACCCTAACCCTAACCTCATGCTCTGGGAAGTCAAATCACACTATCGCACAACAAATGACAAATGACAAACGCAAATGATACATTTTTGAAAATTATCGCGACAAACGGAAACGACCCGAAACGGACCCATTCCGACAAACGACAACTTGAAATGTCATTTTTTTTTCTGGTCGTGCCCATCTCTATTTGGAACATATCCAGAATATCATGGTCAAAGTGAAAAAGTATCTGGGACAATATTCCACAGATATCATATGGGACATAACACACCATCTAGAGTACACCTCAATATTTGTAGTTTCTTGTTCCACAAGGCAAATATCATCCTGTTGAAAGAAACATGACATCTAATCCCCCCGGAAGGGACTAAATACCTTCTGGCACAAGCTCAAAAAAGCCTAGCTGGTCATGTGAAAGGAGGGATTGTAGTTTTACAAGGAACTGTTAAGGAAGCTGGGTATTTCTGGCCTGAAGAAGAAAAGAGTGTCAGGGGATATGATGAGCATCTTCAAATCCTTGAGGAGGAATCATATGGAAGATGAATTCAGATAGTTTCCTGCAACTCCAAAGGATATGGACCCAAAGCAATGGATTCAAGTTACAAGGAAGGCCATTTTGATGAAACATCAAGAAATAACTTCTTGATAGTCAGAGTTCCTTTTTCCTTTTCCCCCCTCTCTCTTTCTCCCTTCCTTCCTTCTTTCCTTCCTTTCTTGAATTTCTATACTGCCTGTCTAGCAACAGGGCCACTCTTTGTCAATTAAGTAGACATTTTCCTAGCTCTGAAAACAGTGGCTCTTTCTTCACTGGAAGTTTTTGAGTGGAAGGTGACTATCCGTCATGGAATTCCTGAATTAATAGGAAGTTGAACTATATTATCTCTGTAAGCTTTTCCAACTTTACAGTCTTCTATACAATTTGGCAATACTGGTGGGGCCCTAGTGGATATCCTTTACATATCTGGCTGGTTGCATTATACATCTGGTTGGTTCACTGAAGAATAGTGAATTATATAGGCCTATGGTTTGATCCAACTCTTCTGATGGTTTTATCTGCATTGATAAATACATTAATAATACTTTTTCATTCCTTTCCTTTAAAATAAATCATTTTATTGCAATTTCTTTCACCCTGCTGTTCAGACTGGCGTTTCTGACAGCACCTTAACAGTGGTTTTTAAACCATAAGAATAATTTCAGTCCAATAAAAATAATACTATATTGATCATTTGTTTTCTTAAAATTTCCAGTGTCTGCTGTTTTATACATTTCTATTCAGAAATAAGCCTCACTGAAACTACAATAGGATTGGTTTTTGTATTGAGTTTTTATATTAGTTTTGTGTTACCCTTATTATTAACCACCTGGTGTTCCTCTGGGAAGATGGGCAGCAGTATAAAAATAAAATAAAATAAAATAAAATAAAATAAAATAAATACCTTTCTAGACTTTCTAGCATTAAAACTAAACTTTCATTAGGCATCTTTGTAAGATAAAGGAAACAGAAGACCACTTTTTACTTGTAGTTAAAAAGGGCACCAGCATTTGACGAGCTTCACGTGTGATCTTCACATCTAGCACCTGAGTTGACTAAGCAAACAGATGATTAGTCTATGCCCTTATTCTAGTTTTAATACTAGAAAGATAGGATCAAGCATTGATAGTCCACATGTGAAGCCTATCTGTTAAAGGTGTTCTCAAGAACGGCCATGTCAGGTGTAGCCTCCATAATTATGTTGTAAACTGCTCAGGCAGTGGTGGCGAACCTTTGGCACTCCAGATGTTTTGGACCACAGCTCCCAGAATTCCAAGCCTGCATTGCCAGTGACAAAGGACTGTGGGAGTTGTGGTCCAAAACATCTGGAGTGCCGAAGGTTTGCCACCAATAGCTCAGAGAATGCTTTAAGGCTAGCATTATGGGGCAATATATAAGCAGCACACTTTAATGTGCACTTTACAGACACCTCTCAGTTCAGCCAATGAGCCCTGGCATCACTTGGTAAGAAAATGGAGATGGGTATTTAGCCATTAATTGCATTGCACACCAGAAAATCAAACTTTTTCTGCTCTAGGTCCACTCTTCCAGTACTGGTCTCCCTGATGAAAACCAGGAAATTGTAACAATTACCTGAAACTTCACCTTGTTCCCTGAAATATATGCAAATCTTGTGGCAAAAAGATGAATCTTATTGCTGATTTATTTTGTGGACAAATTCTGTTCCATATGTTTAAATGTTTCTACCTAGCATTCCACATAATGTCCAAGGAGAATGGCAGGGTAAAATATTCTAAAATTAATAATAAAAATAAATATAAGACAGTTAAACTAGCAGGTAAAAGCTCCTTTCATTTACCTCATGTCTTGGGGCATAGCAACAATCCACTGCAATAAATCCCCAACCATTGTGTGAGAAGTATTATCAGTAGTCTCACTGTTACATCCTCTTTAAAATGTTATCATAAATCAGTGAAGTGTTGAGCCTTTCTCAAAAAGTAACATAAATCAGGGCTCCTTAAGGAACCACTGAGACACATCTCTTCAGAATGGATAAAGAGTTGTCATGCTTCATATACAAAATGAGATTTTTTTCCCATAGTGCCTACTTTAGAATATTTCTCCTGGATGCCTTTTGCTTACATTTCACTTTTAATCAAAACAAAGGGATGTAACAAGAAGTAAGGCCTTCCCTTCATGCTCAGCTTAATGGTCCTTTTAATATCAGTAGTAGAGCTGGATTTCTTTGAGTTAACCACAGTGTCCCTTCAGCCTTGTAGCATTGAGCATGAGATTTAAAAAATACTTTTTTTTTGTCATGGCTCACAAATTAACCAGAAGGCACAATGAAACTGTATACTCACCCAGCATGAAACAAAAATGCTAATCAGAGCAGATTATATTAGATTGGTTTAATCAGGTAAACAATCAGCTAAATTAATGTTACCTGCAACATAGTCCTTCAACATGAATAGCTAAGGGTCTTTGAGTTGAGGAACAGTTGCTACAAAACTCCAGCCTGCAATTCTTTATAGGGTTGTAAAGATTCCCACTGGATCCCACTAGCATTTCCTTTACTCCCTTGCTTTGTATTGAGATTTTGGGCTCATTCCCACATTGAATACATATACACATTTGATGCATTGTGCACATTTTTCTACAGACTTTACCTATTCTATAGTATTTATTTAGCCATTTTGCTTGAAGTATGCATTCCACATTGACATAAGTATACTTGTATTTTTCCATTGTACACTTACCGTATGAGCCTTTTATATTTCAAAATGTTGCATTCCTTTGTGCTCAATTTATTTCTGTACAATACCTATGCGTTTATGAAACATACAGATTGCTGAGATTTCCCCGAGGAAGACAGTCTGTGAGGTACAAGAAGGCTGTGTTCATTGACACTAGCCAATCCAATAATGTGTTTTCCAGTCTACATCGTTTGAGATTTGTTAGGTTTTTGCAGGTACCTATTTTGATTCTCAGAATATCTATAAGAGAAAAAACTATCAAACTGCACAGAAGTAGGAATAGAAAAATGTTGGACTTGCTAGTGTCAGTGAACACAGCGTAAGAAGAGCCATGTTGGATCAGGCCAAACGCCCATCAGAGTCAGCTAACAACTAAGAATTCATTCACCACTCCCCTTTATTTATTTATTTTATTTTATTTTATTTTATTTTATTTTATTTGGGTGGTTTAGAGCAAGATTAAAATTGACAATACAATGGAGAAACAAAATCAAATAGAGCCAAAACAATAGGAGAGAAAACCCTCAACAAGAGGTGTCAAGAGGGTGTTTGTGGGGGAGGGGGAGAACATAGATTATATTAAATTAAATTAGATTAAATGTTGCCAAATGCCTCCCTAAAAAGCATGTTTTTAAGCGCTTTTTTGAAGACGGGCAGGGTCTGTGCAAGGCACAGCTCACTCAGAAGGTGGTTCCACAGTGAGGGGCCCACCACAGAGAAGGCATGGTTGCACGTGAGCAACTTCCGTGCCTCCCTGGGTGTGGCCACTCAGAGTGAGAACACCTGCAGGGTGCAGGGTGTCTTTTTTTTTTAAATAGGGACTTGGGACTTGTTACCAAAGTCTCAGTCTTGGGGCATGGACCCAAGGACTTGACAATATCCCTAATATTTGTCTTTTCTTCTTAGTATTTGTGATAATCAGAAAAGGGAAGACTTGTTATAGTGCTGAGTCCCAAGAAAACTAATAAAAAGTAAAGTGCCCTGAATGAAATTTCCTAAACCCAGAAAATTGTTTGCCCCCTACATGAAACAGGATGTGGAGCTACGTCAACTTTCTGCCTAGCCTGAATGGTTCTTCTAACCTTATCATTATTTGATTCATCCATTTTGGGTTCCAAAGTGATTCCACATAAAATGTAACAAGTCAAAAGGTCCATTTAAGAATTGCAATTAGAAAACGAATGTGTGGATATTGCTGAATATGAGACATTTTGGGCCTTTTCACATGACCCCTAAGATCCACTTTTCACATGACCCCTAAGATCCACTGGCCACTTAAATTAGGACCAGAGATCTTGGGGGTTCGTTGCTCTTCCTGCGTCCCCACCCCTCCGCACGTCCTTGATCCTGTCTGCGTGAGGGGAGGGAGAAAAAAGGGGACAAAAGAATGCAGGCTCACCTCCATTTGCCGGTCCAAGCCTCCCTGTCATCCTTCTCTTAAAGGGGCAGGAGGTAAAAAAACCAACAAACAGAAGCGAGGAGAGCCGGGCACTCACTCCTTTACATCCGGATCTGGGATTTTTCACCCTCCAAGAGCAGGTACCTGAAAAGTGCGCTGGGACGCACTTAGGTGGGCGTGGCTACACTTAATTTTCTGTAAACTCCGGAGCTGGTGGGGAAACAATTTTAAGCTCCGGAGCTGGGAGCCATTTGCAGCGGAGTTTAGGGGTCGTGTACAAATACCCATTCATTAATTTTTAAAAGCACGTCCGATCTTGCCTGATTTTGGAAGCTAAGCAGGGTTGGCCCTGGTTAGTACTTGGATGGAAGACCACCAGGGAATACCAAGTGCTGTAGACGCCTGGAGTAGGAACTGACAAACCACTCCAGTATTCCTGCCATGAAAACTCCATGGACATGGAGCCACAAAGGGTCATGACTGTAATGACACCACACACAGAAAGGTTGCTCTGAAGACTTAGAACTGATGAAGCTGTTTGGATGAGCAGCGAAACGTTTCTACTTCTCAAAAAAGAAGTCCAGTAGCCATGACTCAACTTCCAGATAAACTCACCTGGATGACTGAGAATCTTCACAGACGCTTAGAACACCTGTTTATTTCATTTATCAAATCAGAAAGCTTTCATTGCTTTTGGTTCCCATTTAGATGAAGACAAAAATACGTAGAAAGACATTTAAGAAATTAATGAAGTTGATTAATAGCTTTATGTAGATCATGGGTGCCTATAAATTCCTACTGGACAAAATGATATTCAGTGGAGCATATAATGTAAAATGCACAGTTCTTTCTACTATATAACTTTCTACATTTGATTTATTGTTTGGGCTTGCCAATTAAAATAAAAATGACATACAATATTAATTAAAATATATTAAAATACTATCAGAACATCCCGCTTGTCTATATTAATGTAGCCCTGTCATCATATAAACACAAACATTTACAGTACTCCCCCATTTATTGTGGGAATTTGGTGCCTGATCCACCTGCGATAAAGGAAAATCTGTGAAATTCAGATGCATGTGTAACTGATCTTGGGCTGTTCCTGCCAGCTCCTGCAAAGAGAGGTTTTTAACCTCCTCCTGAGATCTCAAGAGACCTTGCTGCCAAGAGCTCAAGGTCTTTTGCACCTTTTCCAGTTCCACTATATCTTTTTTGTGATGCAGTGACCAGAATTATACACAATACGCCAGGTGCGGCCTTACTATCGTTTTGTACAATGGCATTGTAATGTTGGCTCTCTATCCCTGTTTTATTTTCAATCTCCTTTTTGATAATCCCTAGCATGGAATTGGCCTTCTTCACTACTGCCACACACTGGGTAGACACCTTCATTAAGCTGAAAGAAAGAATGAACCTAATATGGAAGGGCAGAATTAAATGAAAAGGTAAATGCAGAGGGCATACTATTTAAATAAAGTATTGGAGAGGACATAAAGAGGACACCTAACCCTTTCTAAAAATATGCAAGGAAATATGTTTTGGTGGCTGGAAAAATTAGTCCACCAATTTCCCCTCTCATCCAAGTGGTAGATTTAGAGAACTTTCCAGAAAATCTTTTTTTTTAGTTGAAAATTGTTAAAGAAGTAAATAGAATCAAATATGGGATGGTAAAAGTAAAGAATAGTGACATATAAAAGAGGTTTTGAAAGGATCTCTTGGTTTAATGCACTTCAAACAGAAAGACTGACAAAGAAATGTAGAAGTAAGGAAGGAAAGAGTAAAAAAATAACAATGTTTGAAGAGATTTTTGAAAAAAGATCAAAGTTTGAAGCAATAAATAAAAGAAAGGCTACTGTAGCTGAAACATATAAATTATTAATACAGGCTGACCAGGATACAAGTGGGTTAAAAGATCAATGGCAAGAAGATTTGGGTAAAGTACTTTTAGTGGATGATTGGAATAAAATATGGAATAAAAGAATTAGGAAGAATATGTCCATAAGGGTAAAAACAAACTGTCATAAAGTAGCATGGAAATGGTATTTAACACCTGCAAAGATTAATATACTAAATAAGAATATATCTTATTTGTGGTTGAGGTGTAAAAAAGAAAAAAGGGACATATTTGCATATGTGGTGGTGATGTGACATAAGGAGGAAGGAATGGACATAAGTTTTTAAAGAAAAAAAATGGGTATGATACAGTAACCCCCTGCAATTTCACGGTTCAGGTACTGCGGTCCCACTATATTGCGGGATCACAGTACCTGCCCGGGCTCTAGCTGATTGCTGGGATGGGGGAGAAGGCTCAGGGCAGCATGGGCGGGTGGGAGGCGGGGGATCAGATCCTCCTACACCGCCGGCCGGTGCTCCTCTGAGAAGGCTCACAGGAGTGCAGGCGGGTGGTGGCAGGGATCAGATCCCCAGGCCAGCACTCCTCTGAGGAGGCCTGTAGGAGCATGGGCCACCAGCGGTGGGGGATCAGATCCCCCAACGCCCCGGCCGGCGCTCTTCCGAGAAGTTTTGGAGCAGCTCCCCTGTCTCCCCAGGCCCCACCCCATCCGCATCTGCATATTGCAGATTTTCAGTCATCGCGGGTCAGGTGCGTCCCTAACCCCTGTGATAGGTGGGGGGTTACTGGATTCAAATGTCTTCATTGACTGTTTTATTGAATATGATTAAGGATAGCCAGTTGCAGATAGAAGATAAATATTTTATTACTATCATTATCAAAGTGGCAAGATTATTATTTGCAAAGAAGTTGAAAATTGAAAACCAACTTAATATTGACAGTGATGCAGAGAATGCAGAATGCAGAGAATTCAGAATACAAAGAATACAGGGTAAAGGTAAGTGCTGAGGAAGAACATAAAAGCCAGGCCTCCTTGAAGCCAGGCCCCCAGATACTACCTGTCACTTTCCCTACAAAGAGGGTTCACAAGCTTCTCAGTAACCTCCAGCATGCAGTCAGTCAGACAGCAGGGGTGTTTGGGCTATCCAGTGTTTTGCACTAAGTGACATATGTACTTGCCACTTGGGCAAAATCCGTGGGTATGCCCCATGCAAGGAGCTCTAAGAGCTCTGGAATGGGTTCGTTCCCTTGATGCCTTGGTTGCAGACCTGGAGGAGCAGAGGCAGCAAGAGAGGGACCACGGTGAGACTTCAAGGGACCTCCAGGCATCATACTGCCCATAGGCAGGCAGCTCAGCAACTGCTTAGATTGGAAGTTTCCCTGGCTGGAGGATGTCCTTCTGAACGAGAGAGAAAACATCCCATAGTATGGTCCCCTTCTTCAGGAAATGGGCTGGTATCCATCCCCCTGAGGATACTACTCAAAGGTAAGTGGGAAGAGGGCTTCTGGTAGTTGGTGATTCAATTGTCAGGAACATAGAGCAGGACCTCAAAGGCAGCATTCTCAGAAGGGCTAGCTGTTCCATGAGCAGGACCAGCTAGGCAGGCAGAGCTCAGGGATCTCAATGCATGGGTGAGAAGGTAGTGCCAGAGGGAGGGGTTTAGATTCATTAGGCACTGGAGAATGCTTTGGGACAAGTCAGGTCCGGACAAGCTTTGCTTGAACCAAGAGGGAACCAGACTACTGGCACACAATATAAAAAGGCTGGCAGAGCAGCTTTTAAACTGAATCTTGGGGGGGGGGGAAGCCAACAGGAAGTGAATGGCATCCAGTTCGGAACACCTCATCCCCGAGGAACAAGGTTGGAGAGGGTAGAGAACCACAAAGTGATGACATAGTAGATATTAGGACTGGAAGAATAATGGGATGTGATAATTTGTCTACAGGAATGTTAGTTAGTTAGTTAGTTAGTTAGTTAGTTAGTTAGTTAGTTAGTTAGTTAGTTAGTTAGTTAGTTAGTTAGT
>JAHTLZ010000010.1:54967741-54982781 GCA_023846285.1 Phrynocephalus versicolor | reverse complement strand
AGTTAGTTAGTTAGTTAGTTAGTTAGTTAGTTAGTTAGTTAGTTAGTCCCATGACGATATCAGTATCAACAAACAAAAACACAAAATATAAAATACAGTACATTAAATCACATGCAACACAATCCAGCAGGGTACACTACACTACAAATTCAGAATATACAGAAGTCATATATATAGGATACTCCAATTTGTTTGATGTATTTAGTTCTTAAGATGCAACTCTGGATCGAATAGTATGTGATACTTGGGACCTGGTCAGAGATGTGAATGTCACTGAACCACTGGGGAACAGTGATCATGCTGCAATCTCCTTTGCCATGTATGTCACAGGAAGAGTGTTAAGCAAATAAAACACAAAAACCCTTGATTTCCAAAGGGCAGACTTCTCTCAGATGAGGAAACTAGTTAGAAAAAAATTGAAAGGGAAGGCAAAAATAATCCAGTCTCTCCAGAAAGAAGAGGTTCTCTAAGTCCAAGAGGGCACCGGCATGATTAACAAGCAGAGTTAAATAGGCTCTAAAGTGCAAGGAGAGGTCTTTCCTTAAATGGCAATCCTTCCCAAATGAGGAAAATAAAAAGGAACACAAACTTTGGCAAAAGAAGTATAAGAAGATGATAGGAGAGGCAAAGAAAGACTTTGTGGAATGTATGGCTAGCAATATAAAAGGAAATAATAAATGCTTCTTTAAATGTGTTAGAAGTAGAAAACCTGCCAGAGAACCGGTTGGCCCTCTGCATGGTGTGGGAGAAAAAGGGGGACTTGGAAATTGCAGACAAATTAAATAACTTCTTTGAATCTGTCTTCACAACAGAAGACCTTGGGCATATTCCACTGCCTGAATGGCCCCTCTTGACTAAGAATTAAATCAAATATAGTAACCAACTGCCATTTCGCGGTTCAGGTACTGTGGTCCCACTATATTTTGGGGGCGCAGTACCTGCCCAAGCTCCAGCTGATCACTGGGGTGGGGCTTGGGGCAGCGTGGGCGGGCGGGCAGCGGGGGATCAGATCCCCCAGGGCCACCAGCCAGTGCTCCTCTGAGAAGGCTTGCAGGAGAGTGGGCGGGTGGCGGCAGGGGGTCAGATCCCCCAACACTGCTGGCCCACACTCCTCTGAGAAGTTCTGGAGCAGCCCCCCCACTCCCCAGCCCCCCCGACCCGCACCCGCATATCATGGATTTTCAGTAATCGCGGGTTGGGTGGGTCCCTAACCCCCGCAATAGGCGAGGGGTTACTGTACAGGTTAAAAAAGAGGATGTTTTAGGTTTAATTGATAAATTGAAGATCAACAAATCACTGGGCCCAGATGGCATCCACCCAAGGGCTATTAAGGAACTGAGAAATGAAATTGCAGATCTCTTAACAGAAATATGAAACTTGTCTCTTAAAACGGCCACAATGCCGGAGGACTGGAGGACAGCGGATGTCACAACAATTTTTAAAGAATAGCCTATATGCTTATAGCAAGTTGTTCCTCAATAACAAGTTGGTAAGTGAGTTCATGGGTGTGCACTTGGTTACATGACTGGGTATGTGCCCAGCAATACAACTAGCACCTTGTTAATAAACAGCAATTTGCCAGTATGGCTTATCCCATTTATGTTACAGAACTAGAAATCAGCAGTTGGATTCTGGCAATGTTGAATGGGCAATTGAATGATCTGTCTCCCAGAAAAAGGAGTTTTCTCCTCCATATACTTAGTTTGCATTTAGGTTTATTTTTTTAAGATTTTAGGTGGAACAGGAGATACTATAGATTGTACTGCAGAGATACTGGGGATAAAGAGATCATGCAGACTCAATCAAAGGATCTACATTGCCTCTTTTTATTTGTAAACAGGCCTTCATAGCAAGTAGAAGGATTGTTATTCACTGAGAATTCAGACATGCAGCAATAATGGGTGGTGTTCTTTAAATCATGCTCTTGTCTTGACAGCCCTTAATTATCAAAATACAATCTCAAATGATAAAAAGAGTTTTGACTCCATTCTAACAAAGTGCTTAATTCATTTTCCAAAAGTGCTTGCACAATTTTTCAAACAAAATGGAAACAACCTACAGTTCACCAAATATCCATGGCAAGAAAGGAAAACAGTGTCTGTGAACTAAGGAACATCCAAATGTTCAAATGTACAAATGAGGAAATGATTCTTACTCAAAAACAGGAGGGTTTTTTGGGGGGTGAAACAAATGAAACAAAATGAAATGAAGTCTTAAATAGAGATGGGCACGACCAGGAAAAATGACGTTTCGAGTTGTCGTGTGTCGGAGCCGGCCCGTTTCGGCTTGTTTCCGTTCTTCGTGAAATTTCTCAAAAATTTGTCATTTTGTTTGTCGTTTTTTGTCTGTCGTTAGTACTGGTTTGGGGGGGCTGCGGGCTCCTGGAGGCACCTCTCTGGGGTGGGTGCCTCCTCTGGCCCGCTACAAAGGGAAAGCGGGCTCCTGGAGGCACCTCTCTGGGGTGGGTGCCTCCTCTGGCCCACTATGAAGGGAAAGCGGGCTCCTGGAGGCACCTCTCTGGGGTGAGTGTCTCCTCTGGCCCGCTACAAAAGGGTATGCATAGCCAATTGGATATGCATACCAACTTGCAGTGCCAGGCAGAGGCACCTCTCTTTTTTTGGGTGCCTCTACTCTGACTCACTAAGAAGGACAGCATACTGGCATACTGGCAGCATATGGTGCACTTAGGCTGGGGAGCGAAGCCCTCTGGGCGCTCTATGGCTCACCAAGAAGGGAAGTGTACTTGCGTGTAGTGCAATGCGAGTACACGGATCTGGCTTAGGGTTAAGGTTAGCGCAAGGGCTAGGCTTAGGGTTACGGGTAAGGTTAGGGTGAGTTTGTGGGGTGCACCTCTGGGTGCCTATCTGACCCACTAAGAAGGACAGTGTACTGGCATATGGGTTAGGGTTAGGGTTAGGGTTCAGGTTCGGGCCAGGGTTAGTGGGCTTTTTATGCCCGACTGGCACATCCCAGAAGTCTCAGTCAAAACCTGGTCAAGTGGCCATGCAATCGGTGGAATGGCTCCAAAAATTTGCATGGTCCACTCCCATGGCCAGCCCATCATTGCACAGGTGTAAAAAAATAAAAATAAAATAAAATAAAATAAAATAAATGGAGACGTTTTGTTGCAAGTAAAACCCACTGCTGCTACTGTAAAAATTCAGGCAGTTTTAAAATAGCTATTTTTGCATGTTTCTGTGGTGCTTTGGTGTGTTTTTGGACCACGATTTCAAAATAAATATTGCGGTCACCCCATTTTGGATCCCCCGACCGCACCGCATGGCATGGCGAGTTGCCGAGATGACGAGGATGCCCCCCACCAGAGCAGCCCAGGACAGGAGAGGCGGGGAGGCTTGGGAACCCCCCCCCCCAGAAACCACCCCTCTGGTAGGTGCACTCACTCAGGCAGGCATATTTTCGCCTGCTTTTTTGGCCGGGAATCGGGTTTTTTTTTAAGTTTTAAAACTTTTTTTCTGTGCTGCTTGGCATCGCGCGATCACTGCGATGCCAGGAACGATGACGACAAATCAGACCCAATTTTTCTTTTATCGCTTCGAGTTCGAGTTCTGGCGGAGTAATTGTTGTTCTTTGTTCCGTTGCGTAACGGAAATGAGGAACGGAAACGGAAACGAGAATTTCGCCAAGTCGTGCCCATGTCTAGTCTTAAACGAAACAAAACGAAATGAGTCACCTTTTTTTGTTCGTGCCCATCTCTATCAAAGGTGTGTCCAGTGGGGGTGGGTTGGAATTGGAAATGGGTGGGAGTAGCTCTTCCCTCACCTTCTTTATATATCTCCTCCCCCTTATTCCATATCCAGTAGATTGCTAGAAAGGACACAGGGCTCCCTCATGGGGAAATAGCACACATCTCTTGAACGGAATGGAGGACTAAACTACATGAGCTGCCAGCTTCACAATTAGAAGGTGATGACGTGTTATCCCACCAAATTCTGTCATGGCTAGTCTTTGCACAGGCACTTTAAAAAAATTAATTTCTTTATTCAAATCAACAACCGTACTGTAACATTATTTTCCTTATAATTTCTACTAGTACTAGTACAATTTATAACAGTTTGTAACAACCCATTGAGTAACCCATTTTCCATCTTGCTTAATCTATCACTAGTTCAGGATCTGAGTTTAACAGTGGGTGCCCTATTTCCACAAAGTGGTCCTGTTTAATTTCCCCTCTATACAATCTAACCCGATAAGTCAATTTTTCCACTACTACTACTGCCCATATTTTGGTCCTATATTTTTCCATATTTAAATTTTGTGCTGATGTCCAGCATTGGGCTATTTCATTCCTAGCTACACCTACAAGCACTTATCCAAAACAGAATAAAATAAAAAGCTCATTGTTTAACAGCCTATAGGCATTTTTTATTTTTATTTTTATTTTGCTCTGACTTGTGGTATTCATCTATAATCATTCGCCAAGAAACACCCCCAGGCAGAATTCTGAGAGTGAAAGTCCAAAAATTCCAAAGGACCCCTTTCTACTGGCTAATGACCAATAGCCAAACAAAAGCAAGCTAGGACAATCGTGCATCCATTATCTGATAGGAAAGGTCTGTATGTCTGCTCATGAAACTGGTGTGTTGTATGGTTCAGCTCAGAAACTTGGCCAGGATCACAAGATGAGAGGTCTACATGCAGCCCTAGAAGGAGAGATTATATGGACTCGATATAGAAATAGAAAATAAGTTTAGTTCTTTCCTTCTGGTAACAAAACATGGAATATTTTTGTATACTCTTTCAACCTGTCTCTATATCATACAGTGCTCCTCTTTCCATCTAATGGGGGTGTTGACATATAGTAATTTAATACAGTGAAGTAGGAAATAATTAAAGTGACAAACAAGCAATTATAGCAGAGCAACAGTGTTCTGAACTGAAGAAGCTATTGATCTTTGATAAAAACACTGCTTTGTTATAAATCCGAATCATAGTTAATGAGAGCTGAATAACATTCTTAGCCTGGGTTCACTCACATGAAAACTTCAAAATGGATTCAAGCGTTTCATAGGTTTGCCTTTTAAGTCTGACTTGAAAAGTTATCCAGCTAGCATCTCTTTTGAACGTGTGTGGCTTCATAGAGACATTGTACTTTGCATCCAATTCAACTGTCTTTTGTGTTCCCCGGGCTTAAGCAAAATGGAGCACTTTATGGATTTCAGAGTATGTTTTAATTTGAAACATGTAGTTGACTAAACAGCTTTGATAATGCAGAAAAGTCTCTATGAGAAGAATAACACCAAATGAGTAAAGTACGGTAATTAATAATAAAAAAAAACTTGTTTGAAGCCTCTTTTATCAGGAAGGAAAAGGCCTGATTTCCCACCCATTCCAGTATACTTTGAAATAGTTCTCTTAGCTAATGGATAGTTTTACTACAGTGCGACGGTATTTAAATTCATTACTCCACATTTTGCTCCTATTGATTGAATGCCAAAATATATCTGAGAAAGAAAAGGAAAGGAAAAATAATTTAAAATAATGTGAGAGACTTTTATTCATATAAATTAACATCACTCATTACGAGCTGTGTGCTGATTTCAAGTATTCTTCTATTGAGAACAATGTTATATACGACACAGTGCCCATGTTGTGTGATTTATGGTTCAGAGCTAAACAAGGAGGCGTAGCTGGAAGAAACCCAGTTACCAAATTCTTGGTGGAAGAAGGCTGGAAGAAGAAATATGTGACATTTTGTGAACAAAATAGTTAAAATCAGGCAGTGACTGGAACTTTGATTCTGACCGCTCTCCCTTCTTTAGTCAGAATCAATCTTCATGGCAGGCAAGCAATACATGGCTTGGGGTCCAGGCTCTGTGAAGGACCAGGCTATCCAAAGGACCGTATCAGCTCATATAAAATAATCAGAAGTCCTCCTCTGAGTCCCATGTCCCATGGTCAGAGCAGGCACATTTGATTGGGACATGAGAGAGGGTCTTCTTTGTGGCTGCTCCCAGGTTATGGAATGCTCTCCCTTGGGAGGGCTGGTTGGGTCCCTCCCTTTTAATCCTTCCACCAATAATTGAAGACCCATGTTTCAGACTGGCTTTTACCAATGATATATGAGTCCCTGGATACATTTTTGTTGAGTTTTAAATGCTTTTAATCATCCACTGTATTTTCCTGGATATTTTAGTTTCATTGTTTAGTGCAGGGTTGTCCAACTTTGAACAGGCCGAGGTCTACTTTTTCTGGCCCAAAGTGCCTAAGGGCTACGACATTAATACCTCTACTTATGAATTTTATCCATTCCATGCACATGCTCGTAAGTAAAAAAAAAAATGTAAGTAGAGCAGCAGTTTCCCATAGGCATGCATTGAAATCTGTTCCCTCTGGAACAGATTGATTTTCAATGCATTCCTATGGGAAGGCTGACCATGCACATGCTTCCCTTGCACCCGCTCGGTGGTCTGGTTAGTGGAGGGAACATGAGACCACGCCGTGGCCCTTGAGCTGCTCTGCTCAGCTGAGATAATGGGCTGGCAGACCCAGAACTTTGCTGGGGCAGTGGTGGTCCTTGGGATGGGGGAGGGAGGGGTGGAGAACTTATCCCCTCACTTTTTAAATTGATGGCCGGCGGGCTACATTTGAACCCTTCGCGGGCTACCGGTAGCCCATGGTCTACCTGTTGGGCAGGCCTGGTTTAGTGTATAATTTTTGTGTCATTAATTTCACTTTTTTTAACACTGTGAGCCACCTTCAGACCACTTATCCGGAAAAAGGGAGCTTATAAATGCAAGCAAGTGAGCATGCGAGTGAGTGAGCAAGAGAGAGAGAGAGAGAGAATTCCCATGCCAGGTACTCATACCTAGTTTCTCCAAGGCAGTTTGGCTTTGCTTGCATGAGGACTAAGGATCCACACACTGGATAGTTTGCCCACTGGTGTGCTCCTCACACAGCACAAGGAGAAGCTAACACCGTGCTTTAAATAAGGCACTAGATTCATGCACAACATCTTATAGGATCATCTTGGGGTAGTGGGTGGCATACAAGTTGTATAAATAAATAAATAAATAAATATCTTACCATTACATTAAAATCCCAACTCTGTTTGAATAGACTTTGTGGCGATTATTATCCCAAATAGAGAAACAGGATGCTGCTCCTCCGAGCCTGTTGCCAAACATTTTGTTTGTTCCCCATGCCCTCTGAAAGGAGCCTGCTAACTTTACTCAATAAATATATTCACCAAGGCAAAGAAAATGGACCTTAATATTACCACAACGTAGAAAAGAAATAAGTTTCAAATTTCATGCAAGTGTTCAAATTATTTCAACAATCGCAAAGAGATTATGAAGAATATAAAGGCAGCTGTTCTGCATCCAGAGAACTAAAACAGCCTAGCCTATTAAAGCAAAACAGCTTTGGTTTTCAAATTGATTTTTTTTTTGAGTTGAAGAAAAATTGCTCATGGTTTTAGGGTCCTTTGTAAAGATCCAAAAATGCTTTTGATTTGCCTGAAGAGATTTGCATATGACTAGGATGGCTACAGACCCTTGTGGTGAAATTAGCATTCATACAACAATACAGAGAGCCTAGTCTTTTTTGGAGTCTCCAGAAAAAAATAAGAAAGCGAAAGGGGACATTGAAACATGAGTTTCATTTTGTTTAGAATTCACATTTTGATAGCCTTTGGATGATAAAAAAAAGGTTTATAGCACAGGAGGCTGGAGATGGATTTCAGCTACTCTAAGCTGACATCTGCAATTTGGGGTTGTGTTGTGGATAAAATGTCAGACAAGAAAAAAGAACACCTGAATGCAAATTCCAGCTTGGCCGTGGAACCTCATTGGGGTTTGGCAATGGTAGACCATTTATTGAACATTTCACATACCATGAAAATCCTGTTAGGGTCACCATAGGTTGGAAGTGACTCAATGGCACCTGTAACAGCAAGTGCTTCATTTTCATTCAACTGCCCCCACCCATAGCTTTGTAATAATCGTAGCTATAGAGCTATGAAGAAGAAGAAAAAAGAGATTTTTTTTTAACCAGATCCTTTGAGGGGGTCCCCTGTGATCCAAGTCCTGCTTTTATATAATCAAACTTTCTTGGCTATTTTAAACCTCTGAAGCTACAACAATCAGTGTATGAAGTAATACACCAGACAGCTTACGTATGCTTCACATTAGCTAATGAAGTCAGGATGTACAAGAAAATAACAAAGATAATTAAAGCTGACTTCACTATTGCAGATAACACATGATTACCAAAGTATGTTTTTGGCTTGCCGTATGTACAGTTTTATTTTTTTGGCATAATGAATTTATCTTTTTTTGTCTAAATATCTGGAATGTTTATGTATGGCCACCTAGTCAGAAGTAATCTAGAAAAGGACCTGTCTGTAACAATGCAGAACTTTAGATAGAAAATCCATAGGTTACTTTTCCCAATTATAATAAAGATATAGGTTTCAGTGCCCTCCTGCTCGTTAAGCATGCCTTAACAATGTAATGGTTTGTTCCACATGTGCACAAGCGAATCTACTGCAAGAGATATTTTATTGTACAAATGGAAAACCCTTATGTAATCAGGTAATCTCTGATCTGCCTAACTACAAGCTGGCGATCAGGTGGAAAAAGCAGAATGGCCTGGACCCTTATGTTTCACATCTACCAAGTAGTGAGTAATAAATGAAGGGTGAAAGGCAAAGTGACTCCTTCTGATCAATATTAGAATAGACACATTGAATGTCTGAGACAGCTTAGTAACAATTAACCTAAGTCTGTTTGGTTATAGTGAGTATCCTCTAAGAAGAAGAAATGTAATCTCATTGAAAATGGTGATGTCATAATTGGCCCGTACATATCCTTTTTCTTCCAAAAATTGCATCCAGTCTTTCCAGAATATTTTAAGACCGTCTTCCAATCCAGCAACTGCAGAAAGAAACAAAAAATATTTTTTTAAAAATAATAATAATAAATTCCAATGTGTTGTTATAAGTCTAAAACCTGATATAAAAGAATTTAGTGCAATTACAATGATACTTTTGTTATCAAAGGGAACTCTTAATGCAAAATTGGATAATATACGTCTGTCTGATAAATCATGCAGGCAAGCTACAATGTCTCCTAATTCTGGCCCTGTATTGATCCTTGGGTTCAAGTCATAGAATCATAGAGTTGGAAGAGACCTCAAGGCAGGGCCATCCAATCCAACCTCCTGCCATGCAGGAACCTCCATCACAGTATTTCTGACAGATGACCATCCAGCCTTTGCTTAAAAACCTCCAAAGAAGGAGATTCCACCACTCTCCGTGGCGGTATATTCCACTGCCAAACATCTCTAGCTGTCATGAAGTTCTTCCTAATGTTCAAATGGAATCTCTTTTCCTGTAGTTTGAAACCATTGCCCCTAGTCCTAGTCTCTGAAGCCAAGGAAAACAAACCTGTTCCCTCTTCAGTATGGCATCCTTTCAAATATTTAAACATAGCTATCATATCCCCTCACAGCCTTCTTTTTGAAAGGCTAAACATTCCCAGCTCCCTAAGCCGTTCCTCATAAGACATTTCTTCCAGACCTTCAAACATCCTGGTCACCCTCCTCTGTACCTGCTCAAGGTTGTCAACATCCTTTTTAAATTGAGGTGCACAGAACTGGACACAGTACTCCAGGTGGAGTCTGACCAGAGCAGAATAGAGTGGTACTATCACTTCCCTTGATCTAGACACTATGGTTCTGTTGATGCAACCAAGAATCGCATTGGCTTTCCTGGCCGCCACGTCACACTGCTGACTCATGTTCAATTTGTGGTCCACCAAGACTCCCAGATCCCTTTCACATATACTATTTTCCAGCCAGGTTCTCCCATCCTATATTTGTGCAATTCATTCTTTTTACCTAAGATGCAGCACCCTACATTTCCCTCTGTTGAAACCCATTCTGTTAGCTTTGGCCCAGCACTCTGATCTGTAAAGATCATTTTGGATTTTCATCCTATCCTCTAGGGAATTAGCAACCCCTCCCAACTTGGTGTCATCTGTAAATTTAATTAGCAGTCATTAATAAAGATATTGAACAGCACTGGACCCAGAACAAAACCCTGGGACACCCCACTGGTCATGTCTCTCCAAGCTGAAGAGAGGCCATTTATGATCACCCTTTGGGTGAGATCAGCCAACCAATTACAAATCCACCTTCCAGTAGCACTATCTATCCCACTTTCTACTAACTTCTTTGCCAGTATACCATGGGGAACTTTATCGAAGGCCTTATTTAAGTTCAGATAAGCAATAACAGCATTCCCCTCATCCACCAAGCCTGTAATTCTATCAATGGAAAGAGATCAAATTAGTCTGGCATGACTTTTTAAAAAGAAACCTATGTAATGACATGCATTGTTTGTTAAATAATTACAGATTGCCTGTTTAATAATCTGCCCTAGGATCTTTCCAGGAATTGAAGAAGTCAAGCTGACTGGGTGGGTGGTAATTATTTGGGTCCTCTTTTTTACCTTTTTTAAAGATGGGGAAAATATTAGCCCTCCTCCAATCGATGGGGACTTCCCCTGTTCTCCAGGACTTCTCAAAGATTATTGCCAAATGGTTCTAAAATTTCTTCTGCCAGTTCTTTTAATATCCTTGGGTTTAATTCATCTGGCCCAGGAGACTTAAATTCATTTAATGTTTCCAGGTGTTCCTGTACTAACTTTCTACCTATTCTATGTTGCAATTCCCATCCTACCTCATCTACTCTTTGTCCAGGTGGATCTCTTTCTTCCTTTTTGGAAAAAACTGAGGCAAAGAAGGTGTTGAGTAGTTCTGCCTTTTCCTGGTCTCCTGTTAGTAACTGGTTATCATTGCCATGCAGAGAGCCTATCATTTCCTTATTTTTCCTTTTGCTGCAGGCATAACTAAAGAAACCCTTTTTTACTATCTTTAATCTCTCTGGCAAATCTAAGTTCATTTTGTGCTTTAGCTTGTTTTTACCACCCACTGCATATATTAACTGTTTGTTTATATTCCTCTTTGGAATATCAGTCTGGGCCCGGTGACTTGTTAATCTGGTCAAAAAATGGGGGCTTAAGATCTGGTTCTGGAGATTCACCAGATGTTAGCAGTGTTCTGTAAAATAATTGATGTACATTTTTCAACTTGCTCTGAACTTGCTTCACAGTTCTTGGATACCCATCACTAGTTAATGCTAGTGCAATGCAAATCAGTTCTTTGCTGTTTGTTCTCGGCACTGATCACATCATAGTCCTAGCCATGACTCCAGTGTTGATTGCACCAAACATCACAGTTATTTCTTGAGTCACCCCAATATATGTACCTCGTGTACATGCCTTCATGTGGCATTTTTCAAAACTGTGTGTGTTGTCACCCTGGTGACGCCTTCGGTGCCTTGTCAAGGAGCCTGCAGCAGAGAAAACGAAACTATTGAGAATGTTCCTTGGTCGGGGGTTTTCCTCAAGTGAATTTTCATGTGACTAATTACCTTTATCACATGAGAACAACCTAATAAACAACTCTGGATTGAAGCACTGCGTCTCTCTTAATAAGCGAGAATATTTGTGTACTGTTCTCTGATATTTTAAAATTTTGAAATATAAAGCAGAGATGGACATCTTGCATGATTTGAATTGGGAGATGGGTGTAAACCTTGAAAACATAACTCTGATTGTACTGATGACTCACCCACCAATTATTGGTTTGAAGACCCTGCTATATATTTTGAACAACCCCTATTACACAGCACGTGATTTACTGACCCAAAAAGGTTTCCATGAACCCGTGGTTCTATACTGCAACATACTTTCTTGGGCTATTTCTCTAGTGAAGTTCATTTTCTTTACTTTTTAGAAATACAGTATAGGGAATAAAATTGGTTTAGATATCCAGAACTCTAACCACAATTCTTCAGTAATTTCTCTTAATAGTAGTATCTTCAATGGTTCCATAAAAATATGCACACATATTTGAAAAATTTGTGCTGCAGCTTGAGGAAAGAGGCAGGTGGGTAAGATAGTTAGTGGGCAGAACACAACACTTGGGTAATTAAGAAGTGTTACTGAAGAAACTTTTTGGGGGGAAAGGTGTAGCTTTACGAATTAGGAATGCCAAGATTCTCTTTTGCAATACCAACAATATTGTTGATTTTGAAAATGACGTCATGCCATTATTCACTGAATTGACCTCATAGTATGGACTGTTGTATTGCATCTTGAATTGCATACTGTACTTCTGACTTCAGCAATCTAATTACTCAAATATATAACATAGAAAAAGATACACACATTTGAGAGTACCATCACATGTACTTCATTATTTTGTAACAGCATTTCCCATGATGCATTAATGGTCTATTCAAACTTTCCAGTAACTGCCCGTGTTGCATTTGAAATCATTAGTACTTGACTTTCATTGGCTGCATTTATAGAAGGAGGGATCTACGGGGGGTTTTCATCTTTCAATCTAAACTATACACTACAAGAGAAGTTCATCACATTTCAGAAAATTGGGTTCCTGGCATGTACCATCTTAATAGCCATTATGTCAACAACAATGAAAGGTTTTTCTTTGGATGGAACCACAACTGACTAACCTATATGCAATTCTGAAAAGCCATCCAGAATTAGTTATGCTTTTCAGTGCCTTTGCATCTGAAAAAAAATGGCTAGAGGAATTATCTGATGAACTCAGACAGAGAGGACCCCAAAACAGGTGCAGAATAAATTGAATGCCATGAGACAGAACTGCAACAGCAGAATGAGAGACTGGGGATGCAGACCTCCTACTGATGTCAAATCTAAAACCTTCAGTTTTATGTTGAAATTATGTCATCAATGCGGATGTCCAGCAATTCAACATGGGTTTCATTTAAGTAAGGTTTATAACTTCCTGTAATTCATGAAGTGACTGTGCAGTTAAATGTGCTACTACTACTTTGTCCTGTCCAACACATGCAGAAAATCAGGGAACACCACAGAATGTCTTCAGGAAAAAGAACACATAGCAGTAATGGGATGGATTTAATATCAAATAGGGTTATAAACTGTTACATATAGCATTGATGACCTTCTGTTACTGCATGTTGAAATCCAAGTTGCTTGTCCCAAACCTCAAACTTTCTAATCTGTTCATATGTTGGAGAACTAATAACATTTATTCCATTTTATTCCCCCCTTTTTCAATCATTAACATATAATACCGTTATGAGCGAACACAGAACATAATTAATTTATAATTTTTATCTCTTCTTTTCTTAAATTAAATCTCAATTCACAGCAAAACTGATTTCTATAGAGAACTAGATGGAAGCACTTACGAATGACATGCTGACATTGAAAAGGAAAGGTTAGTTTTGGAGTGGAGCACTAAGAGGTTTTGAACCATATCTCATACTGTGTTCCTAATCCCCCCCCCCCGTGCAGTTCAAGAACTGAGTTCGAGTCCTTGAAGCGAGATAAAACTCTAACTTCAGCAGCCTTTCTAAAGTACAAAGACAGGTTCTGTAATCTGATATCTATGAGCTAGATCTAACTGTCTTTTCTGTGGTTGAACTTATAAGTATGAGCCATTTTTTAAGTTACACATTGTATTTATGGAGTGGAGAGAAAGTTATTTAAATTGCCATGCCTCAAACTACTCTTGTGTATCTGAACAGCAGCAGCAGTAGGTGTTTCAGATGAAAACCAGTACTTCTTTCTGTACAATGATACTGTACTGATACTCTCAGTTACTTTATAATTTAACTTTTTCATGTAGTACTACAAAAAGAATTACTTATCATAAAGTACAGCTGCCTATAAATAAATGGCTATTTATGTAGCATTTCCTTGGGTATTTTGGTTTTTTATTATGTTTTGCAGTACAACATGCTTTGATTGTCTGTAATATAAATACTGGGTTTAGTAAAGGTTACTTAAATTGATACTAATGTGTAAATTTCAGTGCACACATTGCTAGTGTAACACTTTACTGTCATATGTGTATGTATTAGAGCTTTTTCTGGAAAAATGTTGACCAGAAATATTAAGGTGTCTGTGTGCATGCCAGTCTATGTGAATACCCCTTATTATGGCAGCATAGTTAAGTGAGAATTGCATCTCCAGCGGCTCTAGGGCTGCATGGAAAACAGGCATGGAGTACATTTAAATGTGAACCAGAGTGAAAAAGGAAGTGCCTAGGTCTGACAGTAGAATAAAGTGGAACTAACAGAGCTTCATACTCCTAAAGTGCTTTAGAAAAAGGCAGCGACATCCAGATAAGTCAAATAATGACTTGTGTTGATTCTGACGCCACCTGGTAGTTAGTCAATGTGATGAAGCAACACAAAACATTTCATGCCAATATTGGAGAAACAGAATGGGGAAAAATGCAAATGAGAAGGAAGTGTTGTAATATGCAGGCATTTCATAATACATAAATAAATTTCAGGAAGATATGTAGTGCCTTCAAATAGGGAAAAGGCAGGAAAAGACACCTTTCTTTGCCCCCACTGCATGAAGACATGAAGGAAGAGGCACCTTGTTAAGCAAGGCAGGAAAGGAGAGCCCCCAGGGTTAGTCCCAAGAAAGAGCGCTTCAAGAGCCCAAAGTGGGTGTGGTCAACCCTTTTTTTTTTGTTAAAAAAAGGTGACTACCATTTAGGACACCAAAAATAGAAATGCCTTTAACAGGGGAGAAAAGTGCCCATCAGCTGCCGTGGGATGACACTCTAAACCTTTTTACTTCCTTTGGCTACCCAAGGTGTTTTTTTCGCCCTTGCCTAGAGCAGTTAAGAGGCATTGCTACAACACAGCCCTTACAAATGCTTGTGGAAAAACAGCATTGAAAATTGCTTTGCATTTGGGTGAGGTCATTAACTAATGTGGGGGGGGAGGAGTCAGCTTCTGGCATTTTACCTTGTATGGTCTCACTTTTTGAATGGTATTAAGCATAAGAGGGTATCCTGTAGACCAGGGGTGCCCAAACTTTTTGTAAGGAGGGCCAGATTTGGTGGCTGAGAATGTGTCAGGGGCCGGTTGCTCCCCGACCCTGCCATCCCACTGAAAGCCCCACCCACTGACCCATAAGCGAAGG
>JAHTLZ010000010.1:54906107-54964241 GCA_023846285.1 Phrynocephalus versicolor | reverse complement strand
TTCCAAACCCTGATTCAATCAGTTAGAAATATGTTTTCCTAGGGGCACCCCATTTGGAGCTTAATAACTCAGCCCCCTGGGCCCCAAACCACTCCAAATTTCAGGGGTGTACCTTGAATGGCTTGAGGAAGCTAACCCTGTCATTTCCATGTTGAAACATAGCTGTGATATGTATTTTTGAGGGCATATGTTTTGTTATGTAATGTACTCAAAAATACGATCACAGCCATGTTTCGGCATGGAAGTGGCCGGGTTAGCTTCCTCGAGCGATTCTAGATAACCCCCAAAATGTGGAGAGGTTGGGGGTCAGGGGTCTGAGTTATTAAGCTCCAAAGGGGGTCCCCATAGCTAATTGCAAGAGTGTGTAAGGCACACACTAAAGTTCAAGTACTTGAGCCAGGGGATGGTATTCAATAAGAATATATCTTGTCTGAAATAAAGTGCCAGTGTGCCATGAATAAGATGCTTACGAATGTAATGTGTAATGCTCCTTTGCTTTAGATTTCATTGTTGCAGGGTAGTTGGGCAAGGTTTTTGACTCTGTCCATCTGGGGAAGAAATGGAAAGTCTCTGCCTGTTCCCAGTCTTGGGAATGGCTGTTGTGGGAAATGTGTAAATTAGTTGGAATCATAGAAGAGTGAGGAGTGAAGTTGGAAGAGGACTAGAAAGCCATCTATGCCAATACCTTGCTTAATGCAAGAAGCCACGTCAAGGCAGATCTGACAGATGTAACAATATATTAGCTTCTTTGTGATTTGATTGTGCAAGGGGGCAAACCAGCACAGTGGATTGGGGAGGCTGACAGCTTTAGCCATGCCTGAAGCCTTTTACAGCTCTTCCTGACCCTGCCATTGACCAGGGTGTACAGTAGGATGGGTTGCAGGGAGAGAAGACCGCTAAATTTAGACTTATTAGGAAGTTTTCCTCATCAAGAGCCTAGATTAGACTCAGCCATTCTCAACCATATTTTGGGTATGTGCCAGCAATCTAGAGGTTAATGTAAACACTAGCTTAACCCCTATCAACCCCTAAATTGCTGGCATGCAATGCACACTCTCTTTCGATTAACTACCTGGACCCCCTTTGGAGCTTAGTAACTCGGCCCCCTGACACCCGATGCTTTCCAAATTTTGGGGGCTTACAAGAAAGAGCTTGAGGAAGCTCCTCAGCAGTTTTGGTGCCTTTAATCACTATTTTAAAGAACATTTTTTTAAAAAAAATTTAAAAATTGATTTGACATTGGCACCAAAACAACTGAGGATCTTCCTCAAGCTCTTTCCTGTAAGCCCCTGAAATTTGGAAAGGTTTGGGGGTTAGTGGGCTGAGTTACTAAGCTCCAAAGGAGGTCTGGGTAGTTAATTGAAAGAGTGTGTATGGTGCACACTACCAAAATGGGGTTAATTAAGCAGCTTAACCCCTATATAAGTAGTGTGCCCTTTCACACACTTACAATTAGCTATGGGGACCCCATTTAGAGCTTAATAACTCAGCACCCTGACCCCCAAACCTGTCAAAATTTCAGGGGCTTATAGGAAAGAGTCCAAAACAGCTCCCCAGCTATTTTGGTGCCTCTAGGACCCAGGAAAGCATAGCATTTCATTTTATTTCATTATGAAACTACTTTAAAAGTCATTAGTAATGAAACAAAATGAAACTACTTAAGAAACAAAACACTGTTTTTCCATTTTATGCCCATTTCTAATTGGAACTATTTGGAATACATGATTCAAAATACATAGCCAAACTCTTATTGCAGTTGAAACAAAGATTCAGTGATTTTTCAGAAAACTGCATGCCATGAGTGCAAATGCAAACTCTGATTTCCACAATCTTACAAAGATGGTTCACAGCATTCTTACCATAATGTGGTCCACTGTAAATTTTTCTTGTTGAGCTTTGTGATTTCATCATCACATAATTGGTTTATATTTTAGACTGGCTAACAGCAGCCAAAATCCTGTTACTTAGCATAGAAAATCATACCAGATTCATCAAATCCCCACTGAACCATTAAATCCCCAGTGGAACAACTGGAACAATGGGGATTTAATGAATGAACTCTTTCTGACATTCCATTGATTCAAATGGACTTACTTGAGTAGAAACAGAAATAAACCATATATTTTTATTTAATTTGGAGATTTCCAGCTTGAAAGTTAACATAGATTGAAAGAGAATCCTAAAACATAAAATTTCAGTTATAAATAATACATGGAGAACACACTCTATCATTGATTCTATGTACATTTCCATTAATATTAATTTTTAAGTTGTTCCATTTATGCACTGTACCCCAAACATGATGCAATAGTGCATGATGTCCAATAATACTACAGAATACATGGTAATATCAGATGATATTAAATTCAAACAGAACATGTTAGGATGTTTATTCAGATGAGTTGATCACCCTGTAGTTTCAAGACAAAGAACAATCCATAATTAATTCCTGGTAGTGCAGAGTCTAGGTTGTATGTAATTCATACTTAATGAAAAGAATGAACTGAATTTTAGTAAGAAGATTAACATTTTGGGAGCGAGTCCCTACATTCAATTTCACAAATATTCTGAAAGAGTGTGTCTTCTGTCTTGTCCCTGCTTGTTTTGGAAGCCATTTGTCTTGTGTAAGTTGAGCATTAATCAATATAGATTTTACCCAGTGGCCATCTCTGTTTACCAATGCACATTAATTCTTCAAATTCAGTTTGATTTCCTCGAACAAACATATTTTCTAGTTTACAATACCATCCAAAGTCTACTTGCAAGGAACTTTGCCCCACTGATTTTATCACAACTATTTTTGAGCAGAGCTGAGAACATTGTAATTTTTTTTAAGTAATCTGCTGCCATTATTTGCTGCTTCTTATTGGAAGTGTTACTCTTTGTGTCGCCTGCCACTAATGGAAAGGCAAGGAAAGACCTGTGCGGTCCTTGTCTGTGATTCAAAAACAAGGATGGGTGATGTCTGTGAAGATTCTCAGTCATCCAGGTGCGTTTAACTGGGAGTGTTAAGGATGGGTGATATTTTTATTAGATCACTAATATCTCACAAACAAGCACTAGCTTTCCTGTCCTGCAGAGCTCTTTATCAGGCTGGACATTACAAATCTTAGGGTCGTGCACAAGAAAAAATAATAATCCAACCAGATCTGGCAGCCAAGTTTTATCATTTAAAATAAGAACTACAGTATTTTGCATTGCTTTTTAAAATAGTAATAGCACTGGTAATGTAACTACACAAAAAGCAATGTATTACTGAGAATATGTGTAACATGTGAGTATGTGACAGTGATTTCCAAGCTGTGCATTTGAGTGAACATTTATGTTATGTTTTAACATACAAGACATATGTATACTATCTTGCAGGAGGTTTGTACGGAATCCCACTGTAATTTACCTAAGCAACACATGACCTGAAAATAATGAAATCAGATTGTAAAACACCCACTTTTCTGTATAATTTGCTGGAGTTATGCATTTTGAATGTTATGAATATTTATATTAATTATCTGCCTAAATTATTTCAAGGCAATGAATGTCCATTTACGTTGTTGTAATATTTATTTACTTCTCTGTTTATTATTAAGATTTATACCACAAATTTCAAGTGTGTTGTTAGGGTAACTTATAACCAAGTAATGATATTTCTAACTTTGTTCTTTTCTCCATTTGTCTTGTGAACCTTCTAAATCAATAAATTAAAACAAAGTCAATAGTATTGCTTTTGTTCTGTTGCAAAAAGAATGCATGTGGCTGTTCTTTGGAATGTTTATTTATTTAATTTATTTATTTATGGCCAATGGCCATAAATAACACAATGGAATGTGTTATTGTCGAGTGGGAAATATTAACTGTAAAGATAATTTTTTCCTTCCTTTTAGTCTGTGAAGATTCTCAGTCATCCAGGTAAGTTTATCTGGAAGTTGAGTCATGGCAACTGCTCTTCCAAACAGCTTCATCAGTCCTCCATCTTATAGTCCGCTTCCTTCCAACTAGAGATGGGCACGACTTAGCGGTATTCCCGTTTCCGTTTCCGTTACTCGGTTCCGTTACTCTACGGAAACGGTAACGGGAATTACTGCCCCAGACTTCGAGCTCGAACCGACGAACGAACAATTTTGGTCTGATTTGTCGTGCTCGTTACTTGCATCGCGCGATCGCGCGATGCCAAGCGGCACAAAAAAAAGTTTTTAAAAGTAAAAAAACCCCGATTCCCGGCCCTAAAAGCAGGCGAAAACTGTATGAGGGCATCTACCAGGCCAGAAGGGTGGTTTTTTGGGGGGGTGGGGGTTTCCTCGCCCCCCTCTCCTTGGCTACTGCTACTGCTGCGCTGCTGGTACCAGGCGGGGGGGGGGATCGTCTCGTCTGCCTTTGCCATGCGGTGTGCGGGCGGGGGGATCCAAAATGCCGACCGCAATATTATTTTTAAATCGTGGTCCAAAACCCCACCAAAGCACCACAGAAACATGTGAAAATCAGCTATTTTAAATGCTTGAATTTTTACAGTAGCAGCAGTGGGTTTGTCTTGCAAAAAAACATCTCCGTTGATTTCATTTCATTTCATTTTTTTACACCTGCGCATTTGCAAAGATGGGCTCGCCCATGGGAGTGGAACATGCAAAGTCTTGGAGCCATTCCACCAATCGCATGGCCAGGTTTTGCTGACTGAACCAGGCTGGGAGGGCGTCTCCATTTGCCATGCTGTGCGGGGGGATCCAAAATGCCGACCGCAATATTATTTTTAAATTGTGGTCCAAAACCCCACCAAAGCACCACAGAAACATGCGAAAATTAGCTATTTTAAATGCTTGGATTTTTACAGTAGCAGCAGTGGGTTTGTCTTGCAAAAAAGTCTCCGTTGATTTTATTTTATTTTATTTTATTTTATTTTTTTACACCTGTGCATTCGCAATGATGGGCTCGCCCATGAGAGTGGAACATGCAAATTTTCCACCAATCGCAAGGCCACTTGGCTAGGTTGACCACAGAGACTTCTGGGATGTGCCAATCGGGCATAAACAGCCCACTAATCGTAGCCCAAACCTGAACCCTAAGCCTAAGCCTAACCCATACGCCAGTACACTGTCCTTCTAAGTGGGTCAGAGAGGCACCCAGAGGTGCACCCCAATACTCACCCTAACCTCACCTGTCACTAGCCTAACCCTACCTAGCCCTTGCACTAACCCATCTTAACCCTAAGCCAGATCTACTTGCATTGCATTACATGCAAGTACGTGAAACGCAGCACGTGCAAAGAGTCTGCCAGTCCGTCACTTGTGGCTCTGGCTGACTCCTGCAGCTGCCTCCAGGAGCCCGCTACCCCCCCCAAACCAGTACTAACGACAACGAAAAAACAAAAAAAGAACCGACTAATTTTTGCGAATTTTCGTGAAAAACGGAAACGAGCCGAAACAGGCTGCCTCCGACACACGACAACTCGAAAACGTCATTTTCCCTAGTCGTGCCCATCTCTACTTCCAACTAACTGTGCATAGGATTCAGAAGATGGGGCATTTGGCAGATTAGTGGGTGACAACAAGGATGAATACCCAACCTCCACTACACTCCTGTTTCTCTCTGCTGCCCTACTCGGAACTGTTGGTACTCTTTGATCTTTGGAGGACAGTAGGAACTGGAATCAGTGCCCATTGCTCATTGCCAATGGTAGATGGTGCTAATGACAGGCTGCTACCATGGTGGCAGCTTTATGAGGCAGACACTCCCTCAGCTTATATACCTGTGGAATCAGCTCTGGACATTTGGCCACCTGAGTTAGAATATTGAATAGCGCTTTTGGCAGGTTATGAGGCATGATCCTCAAAGCCAATTACATAAAGCAAAAATTAAAATAAAATAAAATACAATAAATCGGCCCGTTTCTTCTGCAATCTTCCCCACAAATGGGCCCATTTCTTCTGCAATCCTACAGTAAATGGTTGGGACCAAGTGTCAAAGAAATAAGACATTGGTTCCCCTAGCAACACTTGGGTGTTTTCCTAAGGGGCCAGGAGGACTGAAGAGAATATGCAAAATAGTGACTATAGATTTACCTAAAATTTACGAAGAAAGATGTTTGCAGCTCAGGGTACTGGCTTTTTTCAACACATTCTGCATAGGCCAGATGGCATTTTTGTCCTATACAATGCAAAAAAATCTTTATCAACCAACATTCTTCATTCTTTAAGAGCACTTCACAAAAAAGATTTAAACAAAACTTTATAGCGTGCGTGAAAGCTGGACAGTAAAGAAAGCCGACAGGAAAAAAAGTGAATAATTTTGAAATACTGTTCTGGAGGAGAGCTTTTCAGATATCCTGAGCGGCCACAAAGTTCAACATGTTAGTTCGAGAGCAAATTAATCCTGGACCATCTCTGGAGACAAAAACCTGCTGAAACCAAGGCTGTCCTACTTTGGGTACATCAAGAGAAGCCAGAATTCTCTAGGAATGGAACTAACACTTGGATTGGTGTTGGGAGGTAGCAGGAAAACAGGAAGACCAAATATAAGATGGATTTGCACCTTGAAATAAACACTGTCTTGAGTTTACAAGAGCTGAGTCGGGCTGTTGAGGACAGGATAGGTGCCATAAAGTTGGAAGGAACAACTTCTAATTATGGCCAAGTCCAGATCCAATCTAATGGGTCCAGTGTACCTGATTCTAAAATAATACTTTTATTTTTCTCTCAGTTCAATGAAAGGGTAGAGTGGCGGTTCTGTTTTAAAGCACATCATGACATGAAATCTTGTCATCTCTTTGTGCAGTATGAATTAGATGAGGGCTTTATACATTTCATTTATTATTTATTAAAAGTATGTACAGTATTTATGACTTTTCTGCCCAATAGGGCTCCCAAGGTTATGAACCATAAAATAGATTTAAAAGTTGGGATGTATTACTGTCTTTGGTCAAATAAGTCAAAACAGAGCAAAATAGGGACAACTGTGTGGCTGTGGAGTGACAAACAGCAAGGAGCAAGTAGACGTCAGTTGCCTGCCAGTCTAAGTGCCTTGCCTCCACAGCACTCAAGTTCAGTCTGTCTGGCACGCCTTTGGATTATTTATTTAATTAAAGATATGATGTGAATCCATGCAAGGAAGGAACATTGAAAGTAATATCGAGTATCCAGGAAATCTCACTTGGTGTAAAAGGAGGAGCATGACTGCAGAACCCCACAGAAAAGCCCAAGAATTCATCTCCTTTTACCAATTTAGCTCATTAGGACTTTCTTTATTAGGACTCTTCTCTTCAAAATTAGTGCACTAAGATCTGTCTTTCACCACCTACCCCTGACCTTGTTTCTTCTTTTTGGATGGCATGTTTATGCATAATAGTAAGGGCTTCTGGTAGTTGTACCCTTGCGAGAAAAATGCCTAGGGGCAGGAGTCCTTAGAGTTCCTCTCTGAGCAGTTACAGATTAACACATCCTCCTAATGGATGGTGCTCTGTAGCCACAGCCTTACTTCAAATTATAGTCATTTGTGGATCTGCATTCTCAGGAATGCTTTTTTTCTTTGTGGATATCTGGAAAGAATATCTTAATTACCATCATGAACCTGGACAAAGATCTAGTCGTTGTGTTGCCTAAAGGCCACAGAGTGGGTAGGCATCTGTTAAATTTTTCCAAAATCTCTTGTATTTTGTGCTTTTGATGCCAAAACTTTTTACCTTTTTGCCCCTCCTGCAAACATATACCACCAAGGTATTCATGTACTGGTTCAAGATCCACCAAAGTAAACTTGTCATTTATTGTCTGCAACATTTTTCTCACCTCTGCTTCACTTGGACCACAAATAAAAAAATGTATTGCAATATACATCTTGCAAACACCATTTTCTATTAAACTGAAAACACATGGGTCAGCTTTACTGGGTATGAAACCTAAAGTCTGTAAATATTGAGATATGCACAAAAACCATTGTCTAGCCCCCTGAGCTGACAGGTGACAGCTTGGTCATGCTCAGTTGTCAATCATTACTCAGCAAATTGACAACTGAGCATGACCAAACTGTCACCTGACTTTAGTTGCCAGAATATAATTACACAGGTGTGTGCTCACTCTGCCTTTCATCATTCCCAAATTGCATCATAACCTGCAATAGGACAATTCCATTTTGTACAATCCTCAACAGCATCAATATGTGTGACCGTTATGAGAGAGAAGGGATCATGAACATCCCTATTATTTTTCCCTTTAAAAAAAAAACACTTTAAAGGGATTGGGAACAAGTTTAAAAAACACCTGATTTTTAAAAGGAAATATGTTTAGAGAAAATATTAAAAGCAGCCATCTTAAACTGCAGAGTTGGAGTCCACCCCTGTCAAGGAGGCAGAATGGGGAATTCCAAACATTATTTTTTTAACAAACCTGAACATTCCTACTTTATGTTTACTTCTCCAATAAGTACAGTGGTACCTCTACTTACAAGTGGCTTGACTTAAGAGCAATTTGACTTAAGAGCAAAAAACTGTTGGTGTTTTAACTGCTGCCATACAAATTTTAGATGCGGTTTGCTCTACTTTGAATTTTTAGATAGGGTTGCTCTACTTAGGAGTAGTTTGACTTAAAAGTATGCATTCAGAATGGATTAAATTTGTAAGTAGAGGTACTGTTGCATGTATGTAATTGCAGGCAGCCCAATGTGGTTGTTAGTGCAGTGCAAAGAGATTGGACCCTGAAAATTTCAAATTTCCTCACTGGGTGCTGTGAAACTCACTGGGTGACCTTGAGCCTGCCCCATACTTTCTCAGAGGGTTCTTCTGGTGACTAAAATGGGGGGGGGTATATGTTGTCTTGTGTTACTGGAAGAAAGGCAGCATATAAATACAACCAATATATAAACAAATGCCCTAGATAACCACCCAGGTTATTCCAGGTTGAGAAACATTGTATTAAACAACGGTCAAAATCCTGTTGCTACTAATTAAATACTTCCTCCTTTGATTTTGGGATACACACAGCTCACATGCAACGAGACATTGCACAGTCCCTGCCAGCCTTCAGGAAAGCATTAAAGACCTTGCTGTTCCAGGAGGCATTTGGTGACTCTTAATTATGTTTTTGTGGGGTTTTTTTTTTTTTTTTGCCCACCATCTGCCTATATGCTCCTTTTTACTTTGGTTTAAATTGTCTTTACTACTGTTTTTATGCTGTATTTAATTGTATTCATTTGTGTGTTGTGAACCGCCCAGAGTTCCTTCGGGAAGATGGGCGGTATATAAGCCTTAAAATAAATAAATAAATAAATAAATAAATAAATAAATAAATAAATGTGTGTGACAAACCTTGCAGACAGGAGTGATGAATATACAAATCATCAGCCAATCCCAGCAGGAGGGCGGGGAATGGTATGATATAAAAAGGGTGGAGCCTAGGCAGTTAGGAGTTCAGTAAAGTTCAGTTAAGTTGAGAGTGAGTGCTGGGAAAGTGCACTGCTCTGTGAGAGTTCTGTCAGGCAGTGAGGGCTATACTGTTTACTAGTTATTGAAGACAGGGAGGCTTGTAGAGCTGATTAAATCTAGTATATGTTAAAGGCAACACAAACCATCCTCAGATATTGTTATATTTATTATATTCTCAATAAACTTTGTTATTATTTTTATATTATTCATCTGAGTCTGTGCCAATTCATGAGGCGACGAGTTTAAAAGGTGGCAGCATTAATAAGTGAATAAAAGGTGGCAGCAGTACCATTTCCATCACAGATTTCAGTGTGTAAAAGGGAGGTGTCGCCACAATTTAGTGGCACAGCAGTGGGATGTTGAAAACTCAGTCTGGAAAGGGGGATCATCACAATTTGCATGGCAAAATTAATGAGGAAATTTTTAATCAAGAGCAGTCCATCACTGTGATTAGATGGGAAATTACAGCACTTTGGTGGATCAGGCCGAAAGGTGTTGCATGAGCACCTACTCAGAGGACAAGAGGAAATGAAATTTTCAGCAGTACTTTTGATGGGGTGCCAGCAGGAAGAGGTGGAGTGTGGACCTTGGGGCACCCCCACAACCCCTGTGGAGCTGAACTGCCAAACTACTGAACGATAGTAAGTGTCCATTTCTAACTGTGATGTCATCTCCACTGGGCAAATATAAGAGAGCCAGCAATATTTTGGCTCTTCTTTTGCTGATTTGCCTGTGCTATCTCTTGAGGGCCCAATCCTCATAGGTGTGCTGGGAAGGGGAGGATACCGGTAAGGCTATGGGGTACAATAGCTGGGATCAGCACCAGTAAATCTACTCTCAAGTGTCTTACACCTCAGAGGCAATCCACCTCTCTTGGAGCACATGAGGGGACAGCAAATGAATCCAAGCCTTTTTGAGGTGTATCTGTGAAGCTGTTTGGATGAGCGGTGAAACGTTTCAATCTCTCGAGAAAAAGAAGTCCAGTTGCCATGACTCAACTTCCAGATTTTTGAAATGGTCTTTGTAAGCATTCGACCTGCCTTCCTGAACCTGTTTTAGAGTGTCTTATTATGTAATTTTCTTATCTATTTTTTATCTTATGATTACCCACCTAAGCTCTCTGAAAGAAAAGCTAAGTATTTGGTATATGCTTTCAGCAAATAAAATTAGGAGGGGAAAGGGAGCCGCAGCTCTCCCTGCCTATTTCCTGCTTTCTCAGATGTTGATAGGTACCTTTAAAAGAGATGGTAGGCAGGAAGGCAGGAGCACAACCAGTCCTTCTGGCCAATGTTGTTTGGATGGTGAAGGGATGAATAACACTTGCATCACCAAAGGATCAAAAGAGACAGTAGAAAGAATGCATATTTCTGCATACCTGCATTTGCAGCTTATCTGCTGTCTATATGACTTCTTCCTTAGAAATACATGCTTCAGCAAACTTGCACATTAAACCCATGTTTTCCTCCCAATGACCAGCTGCAAACTGAAAGACTTTAAATGCAAGCCAGGCAGTTGAAGAAAATCAATCTGACATCATTCACCACTTGGAAAAGCACCTCTTCTAAATACAGTATATGATACCATGCATTTTAACCCAGGGCCTGGGTGAAGGAGGAGGTCTGGTAACTGCACCACCACAGATACATGAAAAGTGCCCAGGGAATAAATGAATGTGTTCTCATTGCATTTTTATTGCCAGAGATGGAAGAAACTGTTGGGGGGGGGTGTTCTCATCCACTGAAAAGCTATTACCTGTCCTTGGGTGTTGTGTATCTTGACAGGGATGGGCATGTGCCCAGATGTGGGAGCGAGGTGCCATTTGCTGCTCCACCTCAGGCAGCAGAAAATGTTGGGCCACCCCCCCCCCTCCGGGAGGCCTCCCAGCCGTAGCCAGGTGGCATCTCAGGGAGAAGGTCGTCCCTTCCTCCAGAGCGAGGGAGAAAAGTGCAACTTGGGCTCCCGGGCCCTTGGCCGGTCCTCCGCGCGGGAGACGATGCCCACCTCGAAGGCTAGGGCTTGAGGCAACCCCGGTCTGGCGCTGGCGCTGCTTGGCGGCGCGCAGGTGGTCCGTCCGTGGCGAAAGGCAGCGCCCGCCCGCCCGCAGCTTTGGCGCTTCCTCCGCCTGCCCCGGCCGGCCGTCGCTCTCCGGCCGCCGTTCCAGCCCGTCCACCACTTTCCCTTCGGTCTGGGACACCCTCCTTTTCCTCCCCCCTCCCTTTCCACTCCTCCTTCCTCGCCCGCCCCCTCCCCCCACCGACCCGCAAGCGCCCGCTCGCGCTGCCAGCCGGTGCCCGCACAGGTGTCGGCTATTGGGTAGAATATGCAAATACATCGGTGACGTCACGCAGCGCCGGTCCAGACAGCAGAAATAGGGCAGGAATTCGGCGGAGCTGCACCGGCACCTCTTCGTGCCTGGATTGCGGCCGCGGCGGCTGCCCTCAGTACCTCCCCCGCTCGCTCCTGAGGTGTTGCTGCGGCGCTTGCCTTCCTCCTCCTCCTCCTCCTCCGCCGCCGCCGCCGCCGTCCCCCCGCTCCCCAACCTCCCTCCTTTCCTTCCTTCCTTCCTTCCTTCCTTCCTTCCTTTCCCGGCTCCTATTGCTCCCCCCCCCCCGCTCGCCTTTTCCTCCCGTCGCCCGGCAGCCCGTTCATGCTCTCCTCCCCTCGCCCTTCCGACGGGCGCCCGCAGACTCCCTCTCGCCCTCCCTCAGGAGGAGGTTCGCGCCGGCCAAGGGAGCCCGACGTGCTCTCCAGCGGGTTCCGTCCGCCGGGCTGGGGCGACGACAGGTAAGCCGCCTCGAAGGCCGGTCTCGTCCGTCCGTCCGTCCGTCTTCCGCTCCTCTGGACCGGCCAAGGGAGGGAGGGAGGGAAAGGCGCGCCAATGCTCTGCCCGCCAACTTAGCGGGCAGACTGGGATCGCCGGCGCCCCAAATGCTGTGGGAAGGGGCTGGCGCGGGAGGCGGGAGGAGGAGGAAGAGGAAGAGGAAGGGGAAGAGGAAGGCGACCAAGCCCGGATCTTGTAGCTGCAGGCTTCGTGCCTCTTTTTCCTGCGGCAATCTTGCTGGGGTTGTTTGACGAGCATCTCGAGCAGGGAAGCTTTCCGGAGGGATAGTCAGTGGGGCAAAGAAGGGAGGGAGGGAGGGAGGGAGGGAAGGAGGGAGGATGGATGGCCGGTCGGCCGCCTGGCCTCAGGAGTCCTTCATCATTTTTTTTATTTTTATTTTTGCCCAAGCCCCAGGGCATCCGTGCCCGTCTTTCTCTGCCTTGGCTGTTCTATTGCGAACCTGAATCCAACACCGCGCCTCACTTGCAGCGGTGGCAGCTTTTAGGTAACCCTAGAAAGAGGTCTTGGCTTGGCTTGTGGCTTTGCCTGTTAACCTGGCTCCCCTTCCATGCCTTGTTCCAGTGCATCCTTCACGGAGCTCAGAGAGTTGTTGTCCCTCCCTCCCCCTCCCCTTCCAAACTTCTTAAGCATAGCGAGACTATTCTTGGGCACAATACAGAGAACCGGGGTTATTCTGCCACTGGGAGCCCTTTTCCATGTTGTTGGTGTCTCTGCGTGATTCCAAATCCCTACCATCTCTTGCTCCAAAGCCCCCGGGTTTGCTTTGCGGGTGCATGCACTGCAGCTGCAGCAGACTGTCTCCAGACTTTAGGTAGACACACACACACTCTTCCTATAATATATAAGATAACGATAGATTTGTTAATTCTCACAGCTGAAACAGAGTGAAGCTATTCAGGTCTCTTTCTTCCTTATTGTCACTTACTCTCTCTCAGGCACACTCTCACACACTCCCTATTCAATATTTTGACTTAATTTGTACCACGTCATTTTGAAACTAAGGATGATGGTTGGTCTGTGGTCCTTATCCACATCTGAAGTGCCAGTGAACTCAGTGAGGCTTTCTTCTGTATTGAACACATATAGGATTATGTTTTAAGTACTGTATCATCATTAGTTAGAAGTCACGTGTTTGGCCCCATTGAGTTTGATGACATTTATTCCTAAATAGGATAGAGTGTATACATAAGTGGATTAACTGGCAACAATTATCATTTGGTCCTCCTTTAGTCATATGATGAGGAAATGTTTTATAACCCATCCTCTCTAATCTGTTTGTATGCAAGCTATTGAAATGACACTTTATGTCTTTAACACAACTGACCCAAGCTTCATCCAAATGCCTATTAAATAAACTTCTCAAATCAAATGTATTCTTTTGATTCATATACTGTATAGGTAAATCCACAGGCACTGCACACCTTTGCTTCTAGGAATACAATAAGAAAATGATAAAAACTGTAGAGATTTAGCTTTAGGCATTTCCTAAGAGGACAGATCATTGTTGGCTTAATCTTACTCTCTGGAGTAAGAGAGAAGCTATATTGGAAAGAACAAGGTAAAAAGGTGGAAAATCGCAATATGGTTACAATACAAAGTGTGCTGTTTAACAAAAAGCCTTCAGTTGAACTTGAGTGATTCAAAGATAACAGGTCATAAGCATTCTAACTCAAAATGTACTTAAAATAGTAGTGTGCTTTCAGTAGAAAAGTACAGAGAATCTATGGAAGAATTGGTGATTTCCTGCAGCTATTTGTATTAATGGATAGTTGGAGAGAAGTCCCATTGTGTTCAATGGGGCAAGCCTAATCAAATTACAGAATTGCAGTACAGCTTTTGTTTTTAAATACCAAACCCACAAACCCTATTCATACACTCTGTTTTAAGGACAGGATGATTATTCTGTAACATGCTGGGATACCAACAAAAATGCTATAATCTATTTAGGACATTTGTCTTTCAAAGGTAGAATAAAACATTGCAAATAGATTTTTTTTCATTCAATTTTTCCTTTAATCCTGTATTATACTTTCCTGTTCTTTCTGTTGAAATTACAGTGTTTTAAATTTTGTGGGTGCTCACTGTTGGTTCTTTCTTTCTTTCTTTCTTTCTTTCTTTCTTACAAATCCTGCTGTCTGTTTGAAGCCTTTTCATTTAATACATTTTGATAATTAAGGAGAAACCTTGGAAACTGGATTCTATAGCAGAGATGAGCTGTCCACAGGCTGTGGTTCTGAAATCTTACCTTAGAGTTGCAGTTTTGCCTTTTGTTTTGCCCCTAGATGTCGCCTTTGCAGCTCCTGTGGATTTAACTTTCTTAAAGAGAATTGTGCTTTACTGGTAAATAGCATTTATCTTAGGTTCAGCAGGGCAGTTAGATGTCTGTTCCTAGTGTCTGTGTTAGTTCCTTTCTGCTAATGCATTTTCTGCTTGCTTGATCTTCAGTAATTATATATCCTGGTTCAAGTCCTAAAGTAACGTATACCCTTGTATCCTGGCTAAAGTCTTGGATGTAATGCATACTTCTATGATGCTTAGCTGAAGAAAATAGCCATATTCATTTTCAGAGGACTGTTTTCTTTTCCAGTGCATGCTTAAGAATGATTGCAAGTTATAGATCACTGTGTATGGTTAACTTAGAAAATCAGTATTGCTTTTATAAATTGTCACCTCGCTTCCATGTGTTTTTTGAAGTCTCAGTAACGAAGCTAACAAAACCATAAAAACAACCTTTACTAAGAAACCAAATATAGTCCACTGTGGTACTGCTAAAACAACAGCAAATAATGCATAAAGACGAAGAATTGCAGAATAAAATTTCATCTCAAGAGAAATAATAGGTATTCCCTGGGTGAAACATTTTATAAATAACAGAGTACAGATAAGAAGTCCGTGTATAATTGCCATATCCCAAACTTGAAAGGGCAGAGGCACCCAAAGAAAATCTTTCAGTCTTTAATGTGCAAGCAGGCATAAGTAGTAGAACCCTGGTACGAAACCATGAAGAGTTGTAAAGTAAGCACTGTTAATTTTCATTGGGCTTAGAAATAGACTGGCAACAACTAGAGTTATGCATGTGAAGATTCTCAGTCATCCAGGTGAGTTTATCTGGAAGTTGAGTCATGGAAATTAGACTTCTTTTTCTTGAGAGATAGAAACGTTTTGCTGCTCATCCAAACAGCTTGATCAGTCTGATTCACTCAGACTGATGAAGCTGTTTGGATGAGCAGTGACACACTTCTATCTCTCATGAAAAAGAAGCCCAGTTGCCATGGCTCAACCTCCAGAAGAACTAGAGTTATGTATTCTTCCAGGATCAGTGTTATTTAGTTCATAATTCAAGTGCCAGACTACTAACCAGAGTCTCCAATAAAGAAGGCAGCACCGTATATAACAAATTGCAGTAATCTTTATCTAGACATACCCAGAGGATTATGTAACTGCAACACCAAATGTACAGCTTTGAGGAAGTGGACTTGTCCACCAAAGTGAACATTAAAATATAACAGTTAGTCTTTAAGGTGCCACAATATTTTTGTCTTTATTTTTATTTTTACCTGATATGCTAGCCCAGACAAACCTGGGTATCTCTTTTAAAACTTTAAGGATGTGATGACCAGATTTGTTTTTGGAGCCATATTTATTATGTATTCAACTGTATATGAACTGCTGGCTGGCTCGGTGGTCAAGGCATCTGGTTGCAGGAGCCAGACATTCATAGTCAAAATCTCCACTGTGCATCCTTGACAGGGGTTGCGTTCAATGATCCATTGGGTCCTTTCCAGTTCTGTAGTTCCAAGATGAGTATAACTAATACATATTTGACTCTTTAGTGCCCCAAAGGGCTTCACTTTTTTCTTCTGGATAGCGATGCGAGTCACTCTTATTCTTTCCACCCGGATGGACCCATATATACAAATGGAAGAATACCTGAGCAAAGAGAAGAGTATATGCAGGCTTAAATATTAAAACTATTGTTAGAATAATGGTTCAGATACTTTGTAGTTTGCACACGTGGTTTAGCTGGCTTGGTCATTCCAAACGATCACTCTGCTTTTTGTACTTTTTAACATGTGAGATGTGATGGACTTTTAAGTTGTTTCTTCTGAACCCATTTATAGCTGCAGGGTACACTCATTCTTGAAAAAGGAAAGTGTGGATGAACAGGGTTTTGAGTCAATGGGAACACTGTCAAAAGGTATCATTGGCACTATGAGAATGTTTTCTGTTGTATCTTGTTACTTTGAGGAGGGCATTCCCTATGAGTTACAGTTTTGAATAAAGTTATGTTCATCAATCCTGTTTCATACAGAGTTTCAACTTCCAGATTTAAGGATATTCATTTTATAACTCATTCCATAAAGAATTAACTGGACATATAAATCTTGAGATAGAATGTGGGCACAGACAAATGAAAATATCATTCATAATACAATGGCAATACTGTTTCCCCTCATCTGCACAAGGAATCTGTATCCATTCAGGCAATTATCTGTTCATATGAAGGGTTTGTACTAGATCTGTTTGACAGACTATTCAGGTTTCAGGTATGCAGTTCTGTTGTAACAATGACAGTACAAACTGTTAGTTTTTTTCCCAAAGAATGCTAAAACATCTCAGTCTTCCAGCTTATTAATGTGAGTTTCTTGAACATTCCAGTCATAGGAGTTGTGGATCAAAATCTCTACTATGGTATCATATTGACATTTCATCTACTTTTAGATATCAGTTGACAAAGAGAAAGAGTCGCTGTACCCTGAGTCATTGTCTCAATGTCAGTTCACTCAGAGTCATTAGTAGTATTAGTAATCTTGCGCATAAGAACAACTGAGGAACCTGTAACTTTTTTTTTAAATTAAGTAATTTTATTGGTTTTTTTAGGGGGGAACAAGGGGGGAGGGGTATGGGGGGAAAGGAGTACAGTTTAAAAATTACATTGAATATATCAAGCCAAAAATAACCGTTTAACATATTAACAAATCACCAAATAATATCACAATGCTAATGGGTTTGTTACTTCTTGCCATCTTTTCTGAGAAATCTCATCGTAGTCTCCCTTTAGAAAGCCGGAGAGTCTGTCGATTTCAATGCATTCTCTTATCTTTTCGTGGAAATTTCTCTCTGTTGGCACATCTGGTTGTTTCCAGGATTTCGCATACAATATCCTTGCAGCAACAATTACATGGTGAAGTACATATCTCTGGTCATAGGAAATATTAATATCTACTATATTTAATAAAAAAAATTCTGGTCTAAGCTCTAACTTAATTTTCAAGTATCTTTCTAAAAATAATTTTACCATTGTCCAGTATGCCTTTGCCTCTTTACATGTCCACCACATATGGTAAAAAGTACCACAATCATGTTTACATTTGAGGAACCTGTAACTTTCAAAGTGAAACTGTGAAACTGTTAACCATGCAAGAAAAGGGAGGCTTTTAAAGTAGGTTAGTATTATGATGATGCTGATTTTGCATAAGACAAGGGTTGGATTGAAGGAAGGGGATATGTTTTCAGGTCACCTACTTAATCAACACAGAGTGACCACTGAAACTATGGCCAAGTTTTTAACTCAGTGAACTGGTTGTATTCTATGTTCATGGCTGTAACAGAAAATGTAGACATAAAATCACAATAGTGCAAAGCTGGTTTAAATAAGTAAGTCTAATACTTGAAGTCAAAAGTTAAGCATCATATAGAGATGTGTGAAATACAGTGGATAGCTAGTTTTTTGCATGTGTTTTTTGTTTGTTTGTTTTGGGGGTTGTTTTGAGTTTTTGTTTTGACTTTTGTTTGTTTGTTTTGCTGCTCAGGCTGATTCTACTAGCTGAGAAATCCTTCTGTGGTACAGCAGCCACAATGTGTATATGATTTAGCCATGATATCTCATTGACTGGGGTTACATCAGGAGACTACAATTCCCAGAATCGTCAAGCTGTATTGTCAATGACAATGGCATATGGAAGTTTTAGTCCAAAACATATGGATGGCTATCTTTATAAGATAGGCTGCAGGGTTAGGATATATCAATTGAAATATGCAAATTGAATTACTTATGTTTTGCTAGAGGGAATCACATATGGTATGTACAGCATATAAAACCAGGTGCAATAGTTCACTTTCCAATTACCTTAATAGCATGAATATATTCAGAACCCAAACTGCACAGAGTCTTAAATTAAATCAGAGACCATTTGGTAGTGGGGCAGCTAAAAATTCTGTAAAATTAATAAATAATAAATAAATAAATCCCCATTGGCTCCCTAAAAGATAGGAAAAATCTCCCACTTGAAACTCTGGACCGCTGTTGTAATTCTGGACAGCTATAATCAGAGTTGATATACTGGGCCAGTAATCTATATGGATCCAATGGTAAAAGACAGTTCCCTTTGTTTCTATGATCAGCCACTTATGGAAAATAATGCAGCATCTATCTATCTGTTGCAAACAAACCCCTTCCTTCAAAATATGTGGCATTTCACTGGTCAAAATAGAACGGAAAACAATGGGTAGTGAATTACAAGTAGCCCTGTTGGAATAAGTAGAGAACATAATTCTGCTTTTCGGCATATTTGCAGTATTAGGAAGGCAAGTGCTGATATTGTTGAAATGAGGTTCAAACATATAGGGTCAGCACATCATGTGCTTCTATTAATTATTCTGTGTTGCATTTGTAACTGGGTCAGGTTTTTGCCACCCTTTTCCATTACACATAAGGTACACCTCTGAATTTGAGATGCTTGTAAATATGCATGGGTTTCGATTGCATTTAACCTCAGTAATTTAAATCAAAATATGTTGAATCTCACTTCATTTTATTACCAGCTTGGTAATTTCTTGACAGCAAATTTGCTTTTGGGCTGAGGAAATAACATAAAGCATGATAAAGAAATAGTTTTCAAGATGAGCCCTGTTGGAAAGATTTAATGAGGTTTGTGCTCAGAGTACAACAGGGCAAACTCCATAGAGAAGCATTCCATCACTTGATCAGTACTCTTAAGCATGTTTTGCAGAGGGTTAAATTAGTCATGGCTCAGATTTTTTGTGTGCATGAATTCGTTTTCCAATGCATTTGGCATATTTCAATCCCTAGGCATAGAAGGCCTGAAATTTCTTCTTCTGTCAACTAATCTTGAGCATGCATACCTGGATAACTATATTTCATGGGCCATGTTGCCTCAGTAGTTTTCCTTAAGCCATGGCATTTCAGTGAAAGAGGCACTATCAGACAAAGGATTAGAAGTAGAAACTCCACTTTACAAGAACACTGGGAAATTAATGTGTTTCAACAAAGAGCCAAGCTACAGTCTTTTGACTGAGTTTTGTACTAAGCTTTATGCATAATTAATTGGCAATTATTATTGCAATTAAATATAAATAATAAATATTTATTTTAGATGGAACCTGTAGCCAAGGTTCAATTAGCAGTATTTAAGAGTATTTAGTACAGGCTGGAAGTTCATTCAGTTTTCTTCTCAGCTGACACAATTTCTTCTACCCCATCTCAGTCCTCATTTTTAATATAGGAATAATGATAGTGATTTAAATAATGCAGTTTTTGAAAGAATAACTCATGCTGCCATTTCAATACATTTAATTTGTTAATTAATGTCAGACATCCCAGGTGTTATGTAAAAAATAAAGTATCATCATCTTTTCAGGACGTTTCCCTCGAAAATACCACATAGAACAAAATAAATTTTATAGGCCTGGCCAACCATAGTTTAGCATGTTCTTCTGAGCCAGTAGGGGTTTAAAAGTGCCTAATTATGCACTATGACTATGCTGAATATGTTCATGTAAACTGCAGTCAGAATTCAGTGAAACAGTTTATATTTTTCACATTCAGGTGTGATCTTTCTTTATTCAAGTCAGAAGCACCAACAAATCCTATTGACATAGAAACATACACTGCTAAGGAGATTACAAATAAGTAATAAAATGAATGAATACGATCTTTAAAAAGCACAGAAAAACTGAATGACATTTGCCTTAGAATCAGGCCACATCAACAGCATTCTGTCCTGCAAGCATAAGATCTTCCTTCATGCATGTTGAAGGTCATTGTATGCAGTCTGTAACAAGTATGATATACTTTATGCCTCATAACATGTGTGAGAGGGTTAAATGTGATCATAAAAGCATTTTGTCAGTAATTCTGTACCTACCTGATTGTAAGCTCCACTGGACTCAGTGTGATTTTGTTCTGCATAAACAGAGCTAGGATGACATCTGAAACTGGGCACCTCTATATGTTCTTTTAGAATGTAAGTAAGCAGGCTTCTCTGTTCAGGGGTGGGGTGTGAGGCGGTGTGATGGATAGATAGATAACTTGTCCTTAGCATCTCATGGTGTATTAAAAATGACCTGAATCTGATTGCTAGGCCCACCACAGCAGGCCCATTGAATGAATCAGATTTACACAAGTATTGACTTGCCATTTTAAAATTGATTCAGCGTTTACTTTAGTTGTGCCTACCAAGTGCGTTTAGGCCAACGTCTGTCATGATGAGTCAATCAAACTAAAATAAGTACTTAGTTTCCTCATTATTGCTTACTAATTCAGTTTTCTGAATATAATTCCAGAAAGTTGATCAATTCCCTCAAACTGCCCCAAAAATTTATTTAGTTGGCAGTATTGTTATACAATGACACAAATTATTCTATGAAAATTATAACAAATAGAATGTTTGCATAAAAACAGTAACTTTATAGTAGGCTTATTTTTGTACCTTAATGACGAATGGTGGCTGTGCTTCATTTAAACATCTTCCATAATAGTTGAGCATCTTCCAAGTCAGGGTAGCCAAAAGTAGTGGAGACTAATTAGATGTTCTGTACACATGTGGTGCTCTCTAGAAACAATTTTTGATTTAATTTGGGTAGGTTCAGCCACCATGAAATTCTTCCACATAACAGCCTATCTATCTTGGTTTTGCATACTTTCTCAGTAAATATTATCTGTACACTAGCCATCATTTTGTATTGCTATATTTCTTGTAATATGCTGCCCTTGGTTGTGGTCCTTCTTTCAGACTTGTAATGTAGACTGTTTTGGACTTGATGCATGTCAGAGGATGCAACATGCACTACCAGGTAACTCCTCCTCTCATTCAAAGTGTTTTTGTCAAGGCCAATCACAGATTGGAGACTACAAGAGCTATTGTCAATATTTGTCAATATTTAGGAATGTGTTGAATGTACACTAGGTGCTGTCCAGGGATATAAGTAAACAAGTCACAGTTTGCAGGCTCGCAGCACAAACATGATATAACAAAGAAAGGAACATATAGTAAGCCCTTGTATCCCTGCAAGCTAGCAGATAAGCTGTGTGAAGGGGGGAAACTAGATGATGGATTTTGGTGCAGTGACCATCTAAGAGAAAAGGTACCTTATTTCTACCTACTACAACAATGTGTGATCACACCCGAAGGTGGTTTTGGAGTCTTGGAATCCTTTGTTCTCCTTCAGGAAAACCCCGTGCATTCATGACTATCCATAGTTGCCTGAAATCAACATGAAATGTTTGGATAAACCGTACATGCTTTGTATTCTTAAATCAGTACTAACTCTACTGATTTAGACATGGTCTCCATTGCACAGATGATTTAAAAAAGACAAGCATTCTGTGTTTCAATTGAAATTTCAGAAATATTGTTGGCTATTCTAAAAGGTCCGCTCTGTCTCACACATGTCATTAAATAATAGTTTTTAGATGTTGTGCTGATGCTTATAGTCAATACACCAAAACTATGTAATTATCTCTTACTTAAAATATATCCATATTTTCTCCTGCTCCTTACTGTATTCTGTTAATAATAACGTACATGGCCACAGATCTGTATCTCTGTGGTGTATAACCGATTTCCTTAGTCTTCCCCATATCGCTCTTTCTTCATGTTATACTTATGTTGGAAGAGAAATTGTATCACAGTAGGGCATAGCACTGGGGCTTGTAGCTTGGCAGATCAAAAACATATTAGTTTAATCATTCTAATAATTGCTGCACATCCTGGAAAGCATCTTCTAAGCTTGGTGAAAAGAAATAAGTGAGAATCTCATCTTTTGAGTGTCTGTAATGAAACAAAGCAAGAAATTGCCCCAATCACTCAAATGATTAAGCTTTGAAAATGACACTAGAAAAGCAAATCTGGCTTATGAAACAGAATGAATTTCTGTCCATCAAGCTGACACTGCAGATACACACACTCCCATTCCACAAAACTGTAGTCCTTTCGCATGCAAATATAGGGATGGGAATTGTGTAAAAGTATGCCTCTTACACAGCTTTAGCTAGAATTGGAAGGGTAAGAATGTGGAGTTGATACATTGGAGTTATAGTCATGATTATGTAAAGCTGGCAATCACAACAGGCATTATTTATATATTTGAAGCATTTATAACCCACTTTTCTACCTGACAAAGTGGTTGAAGACAGTCATAATTTATGAGGAATCTTGGACTTCTGAAACCTTAGATGCTGGTGCTGTTGGTAGTCTAGTTGTTTCAGATGCTGAAATTTGGAGGCTGAATAATTATTCTGATGGATCACTTATTTTTAACCATATTCTATGGTATGTTTTTGTTATCAGTATTTAAACTGGATCTGACTTCTAGCAAAGTACTAGTCCTTTACTCCCTGTTTAGTTCTCATTGCAGTTCCTGCCCTATGAACTAAAATATTCTTCTAAACCCTTAGTATTGAAGCAATCTATTCTTACATTATATGTGATAATCAGGACTCCTGCACATACTGTATTCCTAATCACTCAGTTTGAAGTATCTGGGTTGCCTATTTCTAACACATATACATGAATATGCAAAAACTGTTATTCATTCATCCTTTATTATTTATTTCTATATTTCATATGCTTTTCTTCTCTACAAAGAGACCTAGAATGGTGTACAACACAATATATATAGGAATAAAACCTTACATATAAATGATAAATGCAATAAAATGCAACAACAATGTAAACATTAACCTGTAGCAATTGAACCAATTACCTTGAGAGGTGGTGAGTGCTCCAGTACTGGAGGCATGCAAGAGAAATCTAGAAAACCACCTGGCAGATGCCCTTTGATTAGTATTCCTGCATAGAGCAGGGGGTGGGACCTGATGGCCTTATATGGGCCCCTACCAACTTCACTATTCTATGGTTCTATGTCATTGAAGTGGTGAAATAGCAGTTCCTGACCGTTGAAGGCTCTCTACATTATATCCTTTCCTGAATCCCTGAAGGGATGCCATTCTCCACAGGGATTCAGGAATGGAATCCTAGTGCATGGGGCAACAACTCAAATATACTTGAGCTTGACTGTTCTGTAGGCTTACAACTTTAGTGTTTGTGTTTGCTTCAGAATGCATTCAAGTCCATATATCACAAACCCAATCAAGACTAAAATACAAAACAACTACAAAGCAGCGATGTTCTGTTTGTTCTTTGTATTTTAACTCAAGAATGAGTATAAGGCTCTATTCAGATATAAATTTAGTATTCAGTCAGGCGAGGTGAAAATGTGTGGGGGCCAACCATTCAGCTGCATTCCCCCCCCCCCGGCTGGACTTTGGACAAGTCCCTGTAACATGCAAGGAGGAAGGGAGGATGCTGCAGCAACTGAGCCAGGGGTAGACTGGGAAGGTGACTGGGTGGTGGTGGACAGAGGCAGGGAGGGCAGGCAAAACATAAAACTGCAGTCTGACGTCTCCCATCCGGTATGGGGAAGGGCCATCTGGTGGGGATGCATGACAGGCTGAGCCGGTGAGGAGAAGAGGCCGCGGGCCACTTGAAATTTGTAAACGGGCCACATTTGGCCCCCAGGCCTGACTTGGGACATGCCTGGTCTATATGTATCTTCTCCTTGATATATGTGCTTCTAGACATGACGGTGAACAAGTCAATAAGCCATTAGCTTATAAATGTTGGAAACAACAAATTGTTACAACTATGGTCAGTTCAAACAACCCAGATTCAAACCATGGTTTCAGATCCTGGATTGAGGGCTGTGGCTACATCGAGTTACAGTTGCTCACATTTGAATATAGCGACAAAATGATTTATTCCAAATCACATTTATATATAATAGCAAACTGATTTATCCCAAAATGTCCAACTCCTCTGGAATACAAAAGAGAAGCAGAAAGGTTTTTCTTCCCACCTTACAGAAGGCTTTCTATAAATTGTTATGACTAGAGATGGGCACGACTAGGGAAAATGACGTTTTCGAGTTGTCGTGTGTCGGAGGCAGCCCGTTTCGGCTCGTTTCCGTTTTTCGCGAAAATTCGCAAAAATTAGTCGGTTCGTTTTTTTGTTTTTTGTTGTTGTTAGTACTGTTTTTTTGGGGGGGTGCGGGCTCCTGGAGGCACCTCTGTGGGGTGGGTGCCTCCTCTGGCCCACTATAAAGGGAAAGCGGGCTCCTGGAGGCACGCGTGGGTGCCTCCTATCCTCACCCACTAGGAAGGGACAGCAGCAGGCTCCAAGAGACCCCTCAACATGGGGGTCTCCCCTCCTCACCTGCTGCTGCAAAATGGCATGCATAACCATATGGATATGCATACCAGTTGCAGACAGTGAGACCAGTCCACTGGTACGACCCTCCGTCAAGGAGAACCGTGAAGACTGGGTCGTACCTGCATGTCCCACAAATAAGGGAATCATACTTGAATGTAGTGCAATGCAAGTAGATCTGGCTTAGGGTTAAGGTGGGTTAGTGCAAGGACTAGTGTTAGGCTAGTGACGGGTAAGGTTACGGTGGGCTATTGGGTTGCACCTCTGGGTGCCTCTCTGACCCACTAAGAAGACAGTCTGTGACGTATGGGTAAGGAGTCAAGGGTTAGGGTTAGGGGGTTAGGGGGCTAGGGCAGGTTTTAGGGGGCTTTTTGGCACATCCCAGAAGTCTCCATGGCCAAGTGGCCATGCGATTGGTGGGATGGCTCAAAAAATTTGCATGGTCGTCCACTCCCACATGGCTGGTCACTCGGCCAGCCCATCATTGCGCAGGTGTAAATAAAATAAAATAAAATAAAATCAATGGAGGACAGAGGAGGAGAGGAGAGATATTTTGTTGCAAGAAAAAACCCACTGCTACTATGAAAAATCTGGCAGTTTATAAATGTTCGCATGTTTCTGTTGTGCTTGTGTGTTTTTTGACCACGATTTCAAAAACAATATTGTGTTCGCCGCCCCATTTTCGATCCCCCGCCCGCACCGCATGGCATGGCGAGTCCGGCTGCCAAGGACGGGGGGGAGGCGGGACCCCCCTCCAGAAACCACCCCTCCGGTAGGTGCCCTGTGCCCTTAGTCAAGCAGGCATTTTTCTGCCTGCTTTTTGGCCCGGGAATGGGTGGGGGGAGAGTTTAAAAGTTTTTTCCTGTGCCGTCCGTGCCGCTTGAGCCGGCGGCGAGACTCGTGCCGTGCGGCTTGTTGCTGCTGCGAGCCTGCGGTGAGTCCCACCAGAGCAGCCCAGGACGGAGGAGGGGGGGGAGGCCGGGGACCTCTAGAAACCACCCCTCTGGTAGGTGCCCTGAGGCACCAGGACGGAGGAGGGGGGAGGCCGGGGACCTCCAGAAACCACCCCTCTGGTAGGTGCCCTGAGGCACGGCAGGCATTTTTCTGCCTGCTTTTTGGCCGGGAACCGGGATTTTTAACTTTTAAAAACTTTTTTTCTGTGCCGCGTGGCATCGTGCGATCGCGCGATGCAAGTAACGAGCACGACAAATCAGACCAAAATTGTTGGTTTGTCGGTTCGAGCTCGAAGTCTGGCGGAGTAATTCCCGTTACCGTTTCCGTAGAGTAATGGAACCGAGTAACGGAAACGGAAACGGGAATACCGCTAAGTCGTGCCCATCTCTAGTTATGACATCTGAACAGGGCTCAGGTTTGATTCTTCAATTCGGATCCTCAGCACACTCTGTCGCATAGTTTCTGTAAGTCTTGTGTGAGTGGTGGTTTACATAGTCTCAAATATATCTGTGCTAGTGAGGTTATGATACTGTAAACTGGCATAACAATGATCATCAGACTGCCCATCTGAACCATTAATAATAATAAAAAGGAGACAATGACCAAAATCCCCTTTCACATATTTGTCTCTATGAGAGTGATGATGCTTTTGGCAAGAGAACGTTTTCAGTAATTAAAAGAGTTTCCATTGCCATTCTGGGCCAGAAAAACCTTGAGCAAAATGATACCAGTTACACATGAATTTGACAAGCTGCATGTCAGAAGCAGAAACTTCTTAATAATTGAAAATCTATCCCTGCTATTGACATTACTGTAAATCACAGAATACGATTTTGGCCAATCTGACAACCATGTAATAGGAGGTATCACCCATTGTTTAGTTTTGCTTTTGTTTTAATGGCTGCATGGCTCCAAACCTCTTTTTTACTGATTCAGGTGCATTCTAGTCTTAGCCATAGATTCCCAAATGGTATAGATAGCATATAGATCAATTTTTAATATGTGGGCAAACACAAGGCTAACTCACATTTTCTATAGCTGCAACATTGTTTTTGAATTAGTAGGGTATTCACTGAGTCAACTTCAACTGCTGTCTTATTTCTTGCAGATTATAAAAATGAATTCAAGGAGCTTCTGGCCATTCCTCCTATTATCTGAGATTTTCCTGTCAACAACATGGGGATGGATGGAATCAAACAGGAGCAGGCAATTTTCTTCTGGCACTGAGAGGCTAACACAGGAGGTACAGTAAACTTTTATGTTGGTTCAATGCCATTTCTGCCCTTGCTCTTTCCAGTGTCACTGTATCTCATCCCACCCACAGTCCATATAAGAAAGACAGACATGTGAAAGGGGGCAGTGGTGATAAATATGTTTCCATACTTTGTAAAGAAATAAAAAGAAAAATTGCCATGTTTCTGTTACAGCTTTCTTCTAACAAACTAAGGGGAATATGCATTTGTATTTTTTAACTTTTACTTTTCCAATATCTGTGTGAGACAGGACAGGCTGAGAGATGTTGCCAGTAAGTTTAATGGCAAAGTGGGAATTTTCAAGGCAATCTCCACAAATTTGCCAAACATAACATAATAGCTCTATACCCTTCTCCTTTATCCAGCTTTATTCTCCTTGGCTGCAGGCCAACCTTCCTTTTAATCAACCCAGTTGATTCACATACAACGTTCCTAATGAGCAGCAGTCACAATTTTAATACACAGGCAAGTGCAAGGCAAACACACATACAATAAATACCATTTTAACCCTTCTTCTGTGGTGTAATATGGTTCTTTCCACAGGAAAATCAAGTATTATATCAATTGTAACTAGTGACTAACTTTATTTATTTATTTATTTATTTATTTACTTACTTACTTACTTACTTACTACAGTACTCTCCTGTTCATCACGGGGGGTGGGGGTGGGACGGGACCTGACTCGACCCATCCAAAATACCATGTACACTACTTTTCAGTAGAGATGGGCACGACTCAGAAAAATTGTTCATTTTCATTTTTGTTTTCGTCTAGGGGTCCGTTTCGGCTCGTTTCCGTTTTCGTGAGCTAATTTTCAAAATTTTTCGTTTTCATTTCATTGCATAACAAAAACGACAAACGAAAACGAAAATGAAAATTTTTTCGTTTCTTCCCATTTAGCTCCATTAAGTGCTTTTCCAGTAACGAAAAACGAAAAATGGCTCAAAATTAGTCGTTTCGTTTCCATTTTCGTTCCAGTTTTGAGCCGTTTTTCGTTTTTCATTTTTCGTTTCGTTACGTAACGGAAACAAAAAACAAAAACGGAAATGAAAATTCCGCTAAGTCATGCCCATCTCTACTTTTCAGACATTTGTCTATATTTCAATAACTATATGTCAATCAAAATAGTGTCATTCTCCCAATGTATTGTTTGAACTGGAGTCTTTTTCTTGTACCCAGACTTTAAAGCTTTATATCACCATCTCCATGCCTCTGCTGAAAAATCCATATACCCTTCCACCTCCTCTTCTAAGTCTTTCAAGGGCTATAAATACATGCTTCTAGCCAGGGCCAGCACGTCCATTAAGGCGAACTAGGTAGTTGCCTAGGGTGCCAAAATGGACAGGGGGGGCCGGCCTCCGCCACCCATCCCCCTGCCCGTTGCCATCTGCCCGCCACCCGCTGCCCCTTGCTGCCCCGCTGCCGCCACCCCCACCCCCGGCACCCCGCCGCCGCCCGCCTCCCCGCCCAGCCCTGCCCGCTCGCCACCACTGCTCGCCCCACTCCCCCCACCCCTTGCCTAGGGCGCAAAAAACCCTAGCGCCGGCCCTGCTTCTAGCATTCTTACAGCTTTGTGACTTGCTAATTTTCAACTTCCACCACCCCACATTGCAAAGAATTGTAAAGCCCACAACAAAATAGAAATCCTACAACAGTTGCCAAAACAGTGAGTAGTTTTAGAAGAGGTAGCTCTGTTGGTCTGTGCTTGAATGCCAGACAAAACCAAACAAATAAAAAAAAATGTTGGCACCTTAAAGATTAACTTCAATATTTTAATGCTAGCATCGGGGACAAGTGCACTTCATCAGGCAAAAGGCAGGGGTGTGTACATGCATTTTATAAATATGCATGTACCCCTCCTATTTGTCTGAAGATGTTGATTTATCCAAAAAAACTGAAATCAAAATAATGAACTTTTAGTTGTTTATTTTTTCCCCAGCAACTGCCATGGTGTAATTTGTACACTTGCATTACCCTTTTTAGCTTGAGTGTGTTGTTGTTTGGACACAAAAAGATATAAAACAGTGAATGATAGAAATATCTTTTGATTATATTTGTGATCAAGTGACCTCTAATATAAATTACTTTTGTTCCACTATAAATTGTGAAAAATGATGAAACTCCTTGGTTGCAGTTAACTAAAATTAATTTTTCAAGTTAACTATCCTGGCATAAGTAAAATGCCCATTTTAGAGTTCAAGTGATCTCAAGTGTATTTTAATTTAAATTCTCTCATGGATTCATTGAGGGAGGAATTTTGTAAGGGTCACTGGCCTTCATAAATGCATGCTCAAAACTGGAGAGAGATGGCTTTATCGAATCTAAATTAAATTGCTTAACATTTGGCCAAGCTGTTAAGCAGTTACTTGTGGTCAAAATATGTTTTCACATTTTATTAAGTTAAAGCAGTAGGAACTCTGAGCATAGACTTGTGAGTTTCCTGATAATTTTATCTCCCATAATTTTGAGGAACAAAGCCTTTTTCAATTTATTCATAGATTTTTCTCTATCAGAATGATCCTGCTCATATAAAGGCAATTGCTGAGATTTCTATTAGTTAATACAGCACACATTAAAGGATTACTTTTACCAAATCCATTTCCGTGTGTGTGTGTGTGTGTGTGTGTGTGTGTGTGTGTGTGTGTGTGTGTGTGTGTGTGTGTGTGTGTGAGAGAGAGAGAGAGAGAGAGAGAGAGAGAGAGAGAGAGATTACATCTCCATCTCTCTCTTTGCTCATGCATATTTTCTTTTACATGTTGTACATATTGTTATAGATATTTTAACTGACATAAATAACTTAAATATAGTTCATCCACTTACTGGAACCACATGGGTAAGCAGAAATTTTCATATGTTTTAGTCATCTATGAATGTGTATATCTGTGGATACAAATTTTGCTTCGCCTGGGATAGTTCAAACATGAAAACCAGGTAAAACCTGCAAAATAATTTATAAATGTGAGTCTGTTTCACTTTCTCTCTCTCTCTCTCTCTCTCTCTCTCTCTCTCTCTCTCTCTCTTTCTTTCTTTCTTTCTTTCTTTCTTTCTTTCTTTCTTTCTTTCTTTCTTTCTTTCTTTCTTCCTTCCTTCCTTCCTTCCTTCCTTCACAAAACTATCTCATAATAAATCTTAATGTCTCTCTACTGTATTCTGGTTTCCTTGTTGCGTTCAGAAGTTTAGGGACATGGATGATCCAGGAGGCAAGCAAGAAAAAATATTTCCATATTCCCTTGAAGTTTCCTTCTTTATTTTATTAAAGGATAGACATACATATTTTCCCTCTTTCCTTCATTGTATATGTTTGTTTTCACTACAATGTCTCCCAGGCACTAGTTAATGAAAGAAAACAATATGGCCATTTAGTCTGCATCTAGCTGTTGACCATTTTTTTCAGCCGTGTTTTAACAACAGAGCAGGAGAAGCTCCATATGATGAAAATGGGCAGGTCAGTTGATCACAACATCCATTTACTCTCTGTATGAGGACACTTAAAAGAATATGATTGTCAACCATATTAAATTAAATTGAAGTGCTGCATAATAAAAGAACAGTAAAAAAGTTATATTAGAAAAAGCCCTTTAATCCCAACATGTACTAGAGATGATATAACACACACACCCATTTGTGACTCTACATCTCCTTCTAATGGGAGTCGGGGGGAATGTGGTGATACTGTTATTTTTTCTAGATTGAAATAACATTAATGAATGTGTTTGCGTGATTGCTGAAGATGAGGCTCTTGTTCTCTTTAAGCATAATTTTCTTGTTCAAGCATGGCTTGGCTGTCCCTTATGGAAAATTAGATACCTATCAGAAGAATCCAGTTTTAAATTTGCATATATTATACATGAAATAGGGCAGAACTCAGAGACACTTCTTGCAAAAGCCATATTCGGTCTTGAAATGTAAATGTTTTTATCAGTTTCAGCTGTCATATCATTCTGGACACAATCCTCCAAAATCTGTTCTGGAGGAGTAACCTCACTCTCCTGGATGCACTCCTCAACATGGTGAGGGGTCCTGAGTGTGTCAGGGAAGCTGAGAACATTGCCAACAGGAGGTTAGATTTCTAGGTCATCCAAGGGCCTTTTCACATGACCCCTAAAATCCGCGGCAAATGGCTCCCAGATCCGGAGCTTAAAATTGTTTCCCCACCAGCTCCGGAGTTTACAAAAAATTAAGTGTGACCATGCCCACCTAAGCACGTTCCAGCACACTTTTCATGTACCTGCTCTCCAGGGGTGAAAAATTCCTGATGCAGATGTAACGTAGTGAGTGCCGGGCTTTCCTCGCTTCTGTTTGTTGTTGTTTTGCCCCCTGCCCCTTTAAGTGATACTAAGAGACTGGAATGCTGCTGGGAGCAGAACAAGACGGCAGAACGGAGGTGAGCCAGCATTCTTTTCTTCCTTTTTTTCTCCCTCCCCTCACCCAGACAGCAGCCAGGAGTGCAGAGGGGGTGGGAACACAGGAACAGCGACAAACCCCCAAGATCTCTGGCCTGAATTTAAGTGGCCAGCAAATTTTAGGGGTCGTGTGAAAAGGCTCCAAGGGAGAATAGTAAAAAATGAGATACCAAAATAAAATACAGCCACCCTCTTAAGAATCAACAGAAGAGAATGGATGGTTCCAGTGATGACAAGGGTGTAAAAGCTGAAGAAGCTTTTCAAGGGCAATTATTCCAAGAGACTGAATCTGACAAAATCTTAACAAGGATATGCCAACAGAAGTTAAGGTCAAGTTTTGCTGAATTTCCCATTGTTCCACTTTAGGTACTAATATTATGATAGAAGGAAGAAGATGGTTCCAGTTGCCCAAACTGGGTAAGAAGGAAACTAGTCCAACATAACAAATGAAACATGATAGCCAAAGAGATGTAAGGGCAAAAACAGAAAATATATTCTTCATAGTCAGCTGGGGATGTCACAATATATAGTTATATACTATGGCCAGAAGTGTTCAAGCCTAAATTGGAAAGTTGGAGTACTTAGTTGTGAAAACACAGTGAAAGTGAATACACCAGAAACTGGACTGAATAGAGACAACTAATGATCATATCTGGATATGAACTCTGTAGGATTGTACTGAAGCTGGCTTTGCTCATCTCATCAAAAGTGGCATAGAAGCAGTTAGGCTCAAGACCTTAAGAGGTGCCACAGTATCATTGTGAGTGACAGTGCCAAACTCCAGAAATAATCTAGTGATTAGAACATGCTCTTCTCCACTGATCAACATTACCAGGTTACTCTTGAAATGGAGAAATGAATCAGGAAGACATTTAAATTAGCAGAATGGAGAACATTGTTTTCTATGAGTAAATGCTTTATCATGACTTCTGTTTTTTAAGTTGTTTGTTAGCCATACTTTTACTTTATTTTAGCCAAAATCCTTTTGTGCAATTATGTATACAGAATGTAGCATAAATAGGACACTGACATATGATATTGCAATTATTAACAAAGAAGTTTTAAATCTTTTTTAAACACTCCTGATAATAGAGTAATGGATAAGAATTCCTAAAATGACCAGCAGTAAAACATGTCTTGGATATAATGTGAAAATATTAGTCGTTGCATATAAGAAGTCTTATAAAATTGCCAAGTGCTACATCATTTCATGAAAGGAGCATTAATATAAGCTTGTTAGCATTCAAAATAATGTTATAAAGGTTGCATTACTGTAATATACTACTGCAAGGTTCTGCACAGGAAATACTGTTAGTTCAAAGCATGGTCTGCCCATTCATAAAGTAAAGATACTATAAAAGGGTAAATTTTCAAGATTTCTTAAATGACTGTGCCTCAGAATAGCTGTTAGGAGGCTGAAAAAACTTCCTTCAGAAATGCTTGCTAAGTCTTGCTTAAATGAACTGAGTGAGCAAGTGACTAACAGAAAACAGAGGCAAGGAGATAAACATGGATGTGAAAAAGATTTTGGAGAATGCACAGAAAATGGCAAGACTAGAGTAACTCTTTTAGCACTTGTTAGCTTAAGAGGGCAAATGAATCTAGAAAGACATGAAAGAAGAGTGTGCATGGGAAAGGGAAAGTGGGTAGGAAAGAGATATTTTTCTTTCATCTGTTATACTAGAACCTAGAGTTGAATGGCAGGAGATTTAGGACAGATAGAGTGCTTGCGTATTCATAAACTACAGTATATATGGAATTTGCATCCACAAGAAATTGTGATGTCTCTCAGTCTTAATGGTTTAAAAGAATATCCTAAAGATGGGATAGGGACACATTTATGGGATATGGAGCTATCAGTAGCTAATAATCATGCTGGACGTTTTTCCCTCCCATAACAGTAGTACTCTGTCTCCCATTATGTACTGTATCAGGGAATGGGTGTTTTTGCACTCATGTTCCACGTGGGTACTCTGAAAAACATTACTGGAACAAAATAGTGGCCTAGCGAGGTACAGTATTTGGTATGATCCAACATGGCTCCTCTCCTTTTCTTTTAATCACTGTGACCATTCTTTATTCTATAGATACTTCAAGGAACACCCGTATAGTTCTTACTAAACTATGTCACTGTTTCCCTTCATCTCATAGGGAAAAGAAGAAAAATTAAGAAACAAATAGTTTCCCAATACATTTACCCTTTGTATAACAAATATTTTGATTGATAATAGGCTGCTTAGTTTTTTTTTCTATAATCCCAATTGTAATCTCTGTTAGTTTCCCAACAATACAGAAGCTGGAAAGACATTTTTTCTTTCAAAGTGAAATATTTATAGGCAATTTAAACCCTCAAAATCTGTAACATAACCTTATATTTTGAAGGCAATTTAAAATGTAAGGTTTTATTACATTTCATTATTCTGAACCAAATGTTATAATGAGCTGTAATATCAGAGTCAAAAGATTTAGTGAGCTGCATCTGGGTTTATAATTTGAACTCATGAAATAGCAGTGAGAGGACCAGCAATTATCTCAATTGGGCACTGTAAAGAGGAGTGGACGATACTGTCTGAGTTGGGCTACCTGAGTGTCTCACTGTTTATAAAGAGACAAATTTAAACTACTAAATGTGGGTGTTGAAACAGATTCCTAACCCAGTAGAAATATTTTGTTCTATATTTTGGAATGTTTTCCCTTGCCTAATTAGCACCTTTTATAAAATACAATATGTTCCCCTAAAGAAACAACACACCTTCTGTATTTTAATACAAAAGTTGCACAAATATTCTAGCTTGCATGGTCAATAGGTATGTTTAACGAAGTAGCCAGTATTATTTGTTTTAAATTAGTTTTACATTTCCCTTTTTCATTACAGTAACATAGGGTGTTAATACAGTCTCCAGTCTTCCTGCTTTAATTTTTTTTTTAAAAATCCCATTGGAATAGCACTTGAGTGTTCATTTATGAGTTGTGGTTTACAAGTAAGTATGCGTGGAAAGCCCCCCAACCAGAATGGCCACATAATGCACAAATAATTCACAATAAGAAATGTCATGTGCTGTAGGTTATCCTTTAAGGAAAAACAGATGGAAAGTGTGGCCCAGGGCGTAGAAGAACATTCTGGCTTAAGAACGTATTAAGCCAATGGTCCACAGTGAACACAGCTGCTCTGTTTAGAATAGCTTTAGATAGAAACCAGTTCAGGCTACTTATCACAAACATTCTATGAGGACTTAGCACTTCAAGAAGAAAATACCCTTTTGTCTCTGCTCTGCTCTGCTTATTACCATAGTCTGTGACATTTGTGCATATCTGTCATCTAACCATGCCTTTACTGCCCAGCTATCTCTAGGACTGTATCTTGCATAGCCAAAGCTTCTACCCTTCTTAGACCATTATTTCCCCTGGGTGCTACTTCTCTGGTTTCCATCTTTTCATGAATCCTATGCAAGGAATACTGGAGGATAGCCCAGTCTGCTGAACAGATGAAGGCAAAGAGGCAAGCAGCCATTGATATTTGCACTGCTGCAACAAGTAAAAATGAGAAGAAACATTTAGAGGTGAAGCAGATTGTAACTGTTGTGTCAAAACATACACCACAATCATCCTTCCACAACTTTTTCTTTGGAGGTTTTTAAGTAGAAGCTGGATGGCCATCTGTTGGGGGTACTTTGATGGGGGTTTCTGCATGGCAAGAGGTTGGGCTGGATGGCCCTTGAAGTCCCTTCCAATTCTATGATTGTATGATTCTATGGTGTGTGGATTGGGCTTTCCCTTTTTCTGTTTCGGAGGTTTCCTAGGGTGCTGCTGATCATCCCTTCTCTTTGACCTCTTCCTCCTCTTACTCCCCCTCCCCTTCTTGGGAAGGCTACCTAGGGCCATTAGCCAGACATTAGAAGCCTTGTCTGTGGGGATGTTCTGCCCTTGGCTCAACATGACAAAGGGTGGAGAGGAAGGCAGTGGACTATGCTGCCACAAAGAAGGGTGGTGGAGTCTCCCTCTTTGGAGGTTTTTAATCAGAGGCTGGATGACCATCTGTCAGGAGTACTGTGATGGGGATTAGAGATGGGCACGACTCAGGAAAAAAACCTCGTTTTCGTTTTCTTTTTCGGCTAGGGTCCGAGTCGTTTCGTTTCCGTTTTCGCGAAAAATCGGAAAAAATTAGTCGTTTCGTTTTTCGTTTTTTTCGTTATCGTTATACTGGTTTGGGGGGGGTAGCGAGCTCCTGGAGGCAGCTGCAGGAGTCAGCCAGAGCCACAAGTGACGGACTGGCAGACTCTTTGCACATGCTGTGTTTCACATACTTGTATGTAGTGTAATGCAAGTAGATCTGGCTTAGGATTAAGATGGGTTAGCAGTGCACAAGAGCTAGGGTTAGGCTAGTGACGGGTGAGGTTAGGGTGAGTATTGGGGTGCACCTCTGGGTGCCTCTCTGACCCACTTAGAAGGACAGTGTACTGGTGTATGGGTTAGGCTTAGGCTTAGGGTTCAGGTTCGGGCTACGATTAGTGGGCTGTTTATGCCCGATTGGCACATCCCAGAAGTCTCTGTGTCAACCTGGCCAAGTGGCCTTGCGATTGTTGGAAAATTTGCATGTTGCACTCTCATGGGCGAGCCCATCATTGCGAATGCACAGGTGTAAAAAAATGAAATGAAATGAAATAAAATAAAATCAACGGAGACGTTTTTTTGCAAGACAAACCCACTGCTGCTACTGTAAAAATTCAAGCATTTAAAATAGCTAATTTTCGCATGTTTCTGTGGTGCTTTGGTGGGGTTTTGGACCACGATTTAAAAAAAATATTGCGGCCGCCATTTTAGATCCCCCCGCACTGCATGGCAAATGGAGACGCCCTCCCAGCCTGGTTCAGTCAGCAAAACCTGGCCATGCGATTGGTGGAATGGCTCCAAGACTTTGCATGGTCCACTCCCATGGGCGAGCCCATCTTTGCAAATGCGCAGGTGTAAAAAAATAAAATGAAATGAAATAAAATAAAATCAACTGAGACTTTTTTTGCAAGACAAACCCACTGCTGCTACTGTAAAAATTCAAGCATTTAAAATAGCTAATTTTCGCATGTTTCTGTGGTGCTTTGGTGGGGTTTTGGACCACGATTTAAAAAAAATATTGCGGCCGCCATTTTGGATCCCCCCGCCCGCACACCGCATGGCAAAGGCAGACGAGATGATCCCCCCCCCGCCTGGTACCAGCAGCACAGCAGTAGCAGTAGCCAAGGAGAGGGGGGGCGAGGAAACCCCCACCCCCCAAAAAAACCACCCTTCTGGCCTGGTAGGTGCCCTCAGACAGTTTTCGCCTGCTTTTAGGGCCGGGAATCGGGGTTTTTTTACTTTTAAAAACTTTTTTTCTGTGCCGCTTGGCATTGCGCGATCGCGTGACGTCACACAAGTAACGAGCACGACAAATCAGACCAAAATTGTTCGTTCGTCGGTTCGAGCTCGAAGTCTGGGGCAGTAATTCCCGTTACCGTTTCCGTAGAGTAACGGAACCGACTAACGGAAACGGAAACGGGAATACCGCTAAGTCGTGCCCATCTCTAATGGGGATTACTGCATGGCAGGAGTTGGACTGGATGACCCTTGATGTCTCTTCCAACTCTTCTACAATTCTATTATTCTAAACTCCACATACTATATAAACACACACACATGTAAATACACAGATAGACAGATATAAATATACAGTAGATCTTTTAAAAGCAGCTCTGCATTTTGAACTGGGGAAAGGGAAAGCTAAAAGGGTTGTTAGAACTAGAGATGGGCATGAAATGAACTTTTGGTTTGTTTCGTTATTCGTTATTTGTTGCGTTACCTAACAAAATGAATAACAAACTGCCCCTTCTAAGAAAAATGAAATGAAACGAAACAAATTTCCACTTCGTTTTGGTTTGTTTTTCATTCTGCCGGTGTCTCCTACCAGGTAGAGTGGTCCGGTGCTCCTCCTGCTGCCCCCAGCCCCCAGGGAGGGGGTATCCAGAATTTATTTTTTAAAAAAGCTGAACGGCGTGCTCTACAGCTGGTAAGTGGGCCACATGGTTGGCAGTTTTAAAAAATAAAAATAAAAAGATTCACCCTGCAGGCCGTCAAACTGGCCTGCGAGCACCAGATCCAGCCCATGGGCTGGCAGAAGAAAAATAAAAAAAAATGATCTGGCCCATGGGCTGCGGAACTGGCCTACGGACTGGCAGGGGGGGAAAGCCAAACACCCCACCCTACAGTTGGTATGTGGGCCACGTGGTTGGCAGTTTAAAATAAACTTAAATGAAATGAAATGAAAATGAAAATGAAATTAAAAAAAACCTGATCTGGCCCATAGGCCGCTGAACTGGCCTGTGGGCCAGCAGGATTAAATAATAAATAATAAATAATAAATAATTTTTTTTAAAAGCCCGACCAGTGGGGTTCAAAAAAAGAAACAAAAAAAGAAAATGAACCCGAATCAAATTGAATTACAAAACAATTTTTAATAAAAATTCATTTCATAATTAACTAAATGAAATGGGGTGGAGGAATGAATTATGAAATGAAATGCCATTTTGGCATTTCATGCCCATCACTAGTTAGAACTAAAAAGGCTTAATGATGGTTGAACACCCCAATAGAATTCAAGATTTCCCAAGAAGAATCAAAGATCTTTCCTGAAGGCACACTGGAACCACACACAAGCCCCAGATTAGCCTTTTTTTGTTTGTTTGTTTGTGCAAAAAATTAAACATCCTTTGCTACAGGTGTTTCTGAGCTGCACTGTCTGCCTATTTCCACCTTGGGCAGATTGCACAGCTGCATTCCTACCTTGATACCAGGTCCCTCGCCACATTTGTTCATCCACTGGTAATCTCAAATTTAGACTGCAATGAGTTCTTCAACAGAACTGACCATGAGACTGATACAGAAACTTCAACAGGTCCAGAATATAGCAGCCATGTTAGTGAGGGGAATTAATAAATACAAGCATATATCCCAAATAATACCTGCTTTACACTGGTCACCTGTCCATTTCCATCTTGGCTTCAAGGAGCTGGTGTTATCATTTGGGGCCTCAGTATCTTGCAGAATGCTTACTTCCAGGTGGGACTGTCCATTGCACTTCAACAGGCATGTGGATTTGGGTGAACTGGTGGATATAGTCTATCTGGATTTTCAAAAGTCTTTTGACACAGTCCCTCACCAAAGGCTGCTGAAGAAATTGCAAAGTCAGGGAATAAGAGGGCAGGTCCTCTTATGGATTGAGAACTGGTTGAGATCCAGGAAATAAAGAGTAGGTGTCAATGGGAAATTTTCACAATGGAGAGAAGTGAAAAGTGGTGTGCCCCAGGGCTCTGTCCTGGGACCGGTGCTTTTCAGTCTGTTCATAAATGACCTGGAGACAGGGATAAACAGTGAGGAGACCAAGTTTGCCGATGACACAAAACTTTTCTGTGTGGTAAAAACCAGAGAAGATTGTGAAGAGCCCCAGAAGGATCTCTCCAAACTGGGGGAATGGGCTGAGAAATGGCAAATGCGATTTAATGTAGCCAAATGTAAAGTAATGCATATTGGAGCAAAAAATCCAAACTTCATCTATCAACCCATGGGCTCTGAGTTATCTGTGACAAATCAGGAAAGAGATCTTGTGTGTTGGTGGACAGCTCCATGAAGGTGTCTCCCCAATGTGTGGCAGCAGTGAAGAAGGCCAATTCCATGCTAGGGATTATCAAAAAGGGGATTGAAAATAAATCAGCCAACATTATAATGGCATTGTACAAAACAATAGTAAGGCCGCACCTGGAGTATTGTGTACAATTCTGGTCACCGCATCTGAAGAAAGACATAGTGGAACTGGGAAACGTGCAGAAGAGAGTGACCAAAATGATTACTGGGCTGGGGCACCTCCCTTATGAGGAAAGGCTAAAACATTTGGGCCTCTTCAGTCTGGAAAAAAGGCGCCTGAGGGGGGATATGATTGAGACATACAAAATAATGCAGGGCATGAGTAAAGTGGATAGAGGGGAGCTCTTCTTCCTCTCCCAAAATACCAGAACTAGGGGACATACACTCAAATTGAGGGCTGGAAGAGTAAGAACTGACAAAAGAAAATATTTTTTCACCCAGCGCGTTGTTAGTCTGTGGAACTCCCTGCCACAGGATGTGGTGATGGCATCTAGCCTGGATGCCTTCAAAAGGGGATTGGACAGATTCCTGGAGGAAAAGTCCATCACAGGTTACAAACCATGATGGAGATGTGTAATCTCCAGGCTTAAAACCAGGGTACTTCAAGGGCCAGATGCAGGGGAGTAGTATCAGGAGACAGATATCTAGTCTCATGCACTCCCAAATGCATCTGGTGGGGCCGCTGTGAGATACAGGAAGCTGGACTAGATGGGCCTTTGGCGTGATCCAGCATGGCTCTTCTTATGTTCTTATGTTCACAGACAGGAGGTCAGAGGATACTTAGCCCAAGGAAGGCCTGGAAGGAAAAATAAACAAACCAGGAGCCGTGCCTTCTCAGCAGTTACTTCTTGGCTTTGGACCAAACTACTGCCTGAAATCCATATCAGGCTTCCCTCTTAAATCAATACAACCCAAGTTAAAAAGAAATGCAGCACAAAGTCAACACTTAAACTGGTGTTAGCTGTTTATTCCCTAAGAGCTGTTTATTAATGATTGATATACTGGTACCCTGACATACTGATTCCCTTGATAGATCTATACAATATATGGTTGCATTCATATTTGGTTTTATTATATAAACATATCTTTTTATGAAATACATCACTATAAGGTTTTATTGTATCAAAATTAATATTTTAATATAATGTAAGATTTGGTTAACAACTGTAAATACAGAATTTATTCATTCAACATAATTAGAGAATTTTTAAAACTTCAAGATCCCGAGAAAAGGTAAAAAGAGCTCATGAAAGCCAAATAAAGCATGCATGATGTTCCCTACAGCAGAGAAAATATGCAGAACCTTTAAAAATGCAGTATATTTGAGTCATGTCCCAATGTTTGAAATTGCTATCAAATGCACCTATGGATTCATTTAAGTTGTTTGTATGTATAGAAAAAAATAATCAAATTTCTAGCACTGTTCTCACTGTATACCAATGGTCATTCTGTCTTGTGTTTCCTAAAGGAAGTGCAATTATCATGATGGATTGTAGCTCATGAGCAAAATGCACAAAGGCACTGTTATTTGCTCAAGCCACAATTTGTTTCAAAGAGGCTGCTTTTGGCAGCCTGAAGGCATTATTTTACTTCAGAGAATAGCTCTCATGTCCCTCCCCACCACCACCACCAACACACCATCCAGTATTAGACTACTTACAGGTTATATCAAGAGTACAAGCTGATAAAAATTTTCTTGTTTCATCTTCTGTAGGGTTTCATAGGATTTAATGGATTGCTGAACTAACACACCCACCCAACACATATCCATTGTTACTGCTTTTAAACATAAATAACATTCAACTGTGAAATTGTAATCAGGACCTACTTGTAGATCAAAGATTTTCCACAATCAGCAAATCTACTTAATGTTCAGTGCCTGTCAGAATTGTCTTCTAACATTCTATAGACACTTCTGTCAGAAAGGGAAGTACAAGATTTCACGATTATTTTCAGCTACTTCCCAATATAGGCAATTAGATTTCGTGTTAGCCTATGTCCAGCTGTCTGACACTTCACATGAATTACTACTCTGACTTGCAACTATGAACAACAGCCACCAATAATTCTGAGAGTGAAACAACAAAGGGGAAAAGTTTAAACAGAGGCATTCATGAGTTGTTCAATGTTCTGTTGTTTATGCTTCTGTTTCGCTTCTGAGTTATGGTGGCCCTATGAATCATTGACATCCAAAATATCTTGATATTAACAAGGTTTGTGCAAGTCTTCCAAACTCAAGGATGTGGCTTCCTTTATTCAGTCAACCCATTTCTTATTCAATCTTCTTCTTTTCCTTCTTCTTTTCCCCAAATTATTATCTTTTCTGAAGTGTGATATCTTCAGTTTAGTCAGTTGTGTTTCAAGCTTGATTTAATTTAGAGTCCACTGATTTTTCTTTCCAGTGGTTTGTAATACCCATAATGTAGAAAACTGAAAATGATTCTACTTTTTTCTCTATCAGCTTTCTTCATTGTCTTGTTTTCATGTCTGTACATCATAATGTGAAATACTATAATAGGGGAGATCTTCCTCTCCTTAACCTATCTTTACTCTTGACAAGAGTGATACATCATCATCGTCATCATCATTGCCGTCATCATCATTGCCGTCATCATCGTTGTTGTTGTTGTTGTTGTTGTTGTCGTCGTCATCATCATCATCATCATCATCATCTCCCCCTCATAACTTCTCTTCTAAGCCTCAAATCTTCTTCTGCTTTCTTGAATACACTATTTAGATTGATATTTAAACCAAGGGATACTTTTGCATTCTTTGTTGTCAACATTTAAGTTATATAACTACTATAATCATGATCTTTCTCTGTCCAACTTCAACTGTAATTCTGTCTTGGTACCTTAGAACTTTCTTGCATATAATGTTGCTGACCTGGGTATCCCCCACCTTGCAACTGTGCATTTGGTTTCTTTTTCTTAGGCGTAGGAAATTTAAATTCCATTCTATTATTTTCAGTCTAGTACTTGAATTTTTAAAGTCTGTTTGAATTTTGTTTGTTTCTTCCAGGATATTATCTGTTCCACAAAATTTCTGCACATTTATATTTTTATAAGATGTGCAGATTTGCAACATGATCATAAAAGGTAGCTAGTAGCTACATATATAAATTTTTGAGGAGGTGTGCACAAAATATTCTCTGAGCTGTGAAGCAGGGCCAGCCTGGATAAAAACAGAATACCAATTGATTTATTATAAAGAATTTAAATACCGTTTACAGAAATTTTCAGTATACTGAGGTGAAAGTGGCTAGGTGACTTCCTCATCACCACTTATGAATCAGCTCCTATATGTGGAATGAAATAGCCCTCATATGGAATGGAATGGAGTAAATCTTTGTTTCATAAACATTTCTGTTTCCCCTTGGAAAAGAGAACAGAAGAGTTCTCTCAGACTAGACTTCTGCCTTGAGGACTGTGCAAAAAAGACATATACGTACTGTAGGAACAAGGCTTTGGACAGGTTGAATGACAAGTGGAACAGAAAGGACAAGCTACAAAGTTGGATACCTTTAACGACTCTATGCCCAGAGTGTATCCTGACAGGTTGCTACAGCCACATCATTGTCTAAGAAAAAAAGAAAGATGTTTAACTGTCTTGGCAATAAAGTCTCCTGACTTGCCATCTACTTATATAGAACTAAAATTTTGTGATGAGGAGAAAGAGGCCCATTAGAATGCAGGGAAAGTGACTTTTGCAGAGGTAGTGCTTCCTCATAACTTAACAGCTGCAACAAAAAGTATGAGAACCTTTTGGAATTTCATGGTGTTCTGCATTAATGTGTCATACACTGTGATCTGATCTTCCTCTAAGTCAAGTGTATCGACAAATATAATGTACCTAAAATCATAACACAAAAAATCTGTTTTTTCATGTCTTTATTGAACATACTTTTTCAACATCCGAAATGCTAGCGGGAAAAGGAAGTGAACCTTTGAATTGAACTGAGAAAAGCCAATTGGAGTTAGGTCTTAGCATACCTGGAGTTTTGTTAAGGAAATGTGTTTGGAGGTGTGGACAAGAGCTATGTTGACTGGTAAGAACCATTCAAACATTTTGAGAAGAATACTATATTTAAGTGAGCCTCACCAAAAAGAGTTTTCAGAGGACTTAGAGTAAGATCAGATTACATTTTATGACACATTAATGCAGTATGACACATTAATGCAGTACACCATGCAATTCTACAAGATTCACATACTATTTCTTGCAACTATTTAAAACCAGGACATGTTTTCCTTTGCTGAGCCAATCAAATGCATATTCAGTCTTCCTCTTTTCCTGCTGCCTTTAGTTTTTCCTAGCATTGCTGTCTTTTCTATTAATAGAATACAATACATAGGTTAATTGTAGTTTGTTTGTTTGTTAGATTCGTATACTGTGCCATCTAGCCCAAAGGCTACTCTGGGCAGTTTACAGAACTTCTAGAATAAGTTCAGGGTTGATTTGATATAGCACTCCTCTGTCATTTTTATGGAGCATGGTGCCTTAGTGGACTAGAGCACTAAAACAGTTAGCTGCAAAGTTGGCAGCTCGCTGCCACTCAGCAGAGTGAGCTCCCGTTTTTAACCCCAGCTCCTGTTAACCTAGCAGTTCGAAAGCATGCAAATGCAAGTAAATAGGTACCACCATAAAAAGTGGAAGGTAAACAGTGTTCTGTGCACAAAAATGCTTTCAGCCATGCTGACCACATGGCCATGGACTTAAACAACACTGGCTCTTTGGCTTGAAAATGGTGATGAGCACCGCCCCTAGTGTTAGACACAAATAGCACACATGGGGGGGAACCTTTACCTTTTACCTTTATTTGCCATTTTGGATGCCCTTGGTATTGATAAACTCCAACATGTCATTTTAAATAATCGTTCCATTTTCCCCTATTTTTATTATTTCAAACACCTCTCCAAAGAACACCTATCCTATACTGCCTCTCTCTCCTCAATCCTCACCCTACCCCAAGTTATTATGTAGAAGAAAGGAAACTGGTGCCCCAGTAATGTACACAGTTGTATACTTCTGGCTGGTTCCTCAGGAACAGCCAACATGTCATATAACACTATTTCATATTTGTAGCTGTAGGGGAGATAGCTATGTTAGTCTGTGCAAGCATTATAGGTAAAATAAAATAAAAATAATAAAAATGAAAGAACACATAAAAAGGTAAGCATATTATGACACCTTAAATACAGTACTAGCAATTACTGTATTTTTCTTCTATAAGACGCCCCCAATGTATAAGATGACCTTGACTTTCTGAACCCAAAATTAGTTTGGCAGCTGCACAGTCCTCTCTTCATCTTAACTCTGTGTATAAGACCACCCTCAATTTTATTCTAACAATTTTAGAAAAAAAATAGTCTTATACACAGAAAAATGCTGTATGTTTTAATGTGAACTTTCTCCGAGAGTGATAACATATAAAATGTGCGTATATGACATCAAAATACAGATACTATGATTGGTTAGTTGGTAAAAAAAATTCAATGGGTATTTAAGAGGGATGATAGCCTCTTGATATACAGGTACAGTATATTGCATTGAAGTTTGGGCTGTAAATGATGGAATAAACTCAGTAATGAACAACAATGTTAGAATAATATGAATGTTAATCATATTACAACAGACAATGAATCACAAAAGACAAGTGCAACATGGCACAAAATTAATTAATTATTGCCAAAAGTCAGTTCTGACTTGACACAGAATACATACATGACCTTCATAATCACTGTGCATGTCAGAAGTAGTCACCAAAATTTCTTTTTTCAGAAATAACAGTGAATGCTGTTCCCATCTTAATTAAGGATTGTCATAACCAATTTTTATTCATTATGTGATTCAGCATGTTAGAAAGATGACTTGGTCCAAAATTTACATTGTTGCTTTTTGAAAAAAAAAATGAAAATGAAATAATTATCCCATTATTTTCCATCATAAGTGTTGCCAGTAATTGTATGACTATCAGGTACAATTAAAAGTAAAACTTCCATCCAGTTTTTGTATTGAAATGCCATCATCATTAGTCAGAATTGCATTGGTTTTTATGTAAGGTTTATATAACTTGCCATAATTAATTGCTGCTAACTAACAAGGTTAGTGTATGTGTGTGTGGGAAGTGGCATCATACTGCTGCTTGGACCACAAACCTCCCATGCCCTTTAACCATCTGCTCCATTGCATACATTGATGAACTTCAAAGTATGTATAAACCAACTGAATATTATTAAATAATTATATGTGTTTCTGCATTTCTTTTCTTGTAGGAATCCAGAAGTTTTGAAATCAAGAGAAAAAAAGGTAAGTATACAGTTTTTTCTTGGCTTTGAATAAGTTTGGATAATTTCCTCTAGAATTTTTTTGTGCTTAATATGGAGGTCTTTGTTTTAATTGCAATATGAAGATGATTTTTGGGGAAAACAAGCTATCTTTATATCCTTGGTCAAAACAGTATATTCACAGCATTATGTAGCAAGTTTGGGGGGGGTTGCCTCTAAATACTATCAAATAGTTGCTTTAAAATTCATTGCCTGGCAATGAACCTTCTATCCACATGTGTCATCTGTGCTGCATATAGAGCTTTGTGAGCCACAGCCGGAATGATGCTATGGTATTATGGTGTGGTATATTACTGCATGCATAATTAGTCTGTTTTCACTTGAATTCTCAGCCCATTTACTCCAATTATGCTTACTCCCATAGTCAGCTGCCCCAGAAGCAGTTCCAGTTTCCCTCCCAACCTTAACCTTTCCCTCTTTGATTGGAATCATAAAGACCTACCACATGAACAAACAAGGGACGCCTCTTTGGTCTCAGGTTATTGTTTTAAACTACCCAGGAATGGGATGCTGCTGGCTTGACATGTGCAGATGGCCACCTTTCCCGCCTCTGCTTTGGAGAATGCCATAGTGTTCATTGGGGTGATTAGAGATGGGCACGAATAAACAAAATGGCATTTTGGTTTTTCATTTTTCATTGAGAGGTCCGTTTCGGTTCGTTTCCATTTTTCGTGAATTTGTGGGAAAAATTGTTTTTGTTTTTTGTTTTTTCATTTTTCGTTTCTACCTGCTTTTGCACGATTTTTAAAGCATTTCCATGCACGGGCGTCCCCCAACGCCCCAGACCAGAGGGAAAACACTAAAAAAAATTGATAATGGCAGAGACACAGTATATGCAAAGGCAGCGGCGGGGGAGGGTACTCACTGAGAGGTATGCACGAACACACACAGGGAGGCTGCAGGACTGAAGCTAGAGCGGCAGAGACAGCAATCCCACCCTAACCCCCACCGGAGACTGCAAGGAGGACGGGGGCTGCCAAAGCTTTTTATGCCCTCTGTGGCTGCCAGACCTGCCCAGTCTGCAACCTGGGCATGCTATTGGTTGAACATGATCCCATCACATGGCTTGCCTCCGTTTTGTAGCTGGAGACATCAATTTTGTCATCCTTAAAGGGAAAAGAAAAATACATCGTCATGGGAGAAGACAAAAACAAACGTTTTAAGGACCCCAACTCCCTGGTAGTTAATAATTTCAAATAATTATCGCATTATCGCTGCATTTTTATGGATGTCCAGGGCGTTTTAATACGCAAGAAATCAATATTAGGCATCTGGGAGCCATTTTGGGTCGATGTCCCCTAACTCCCCTTAAAGGAAAAAAATACAGCAATCTGAGAAAAGACATAAAAGCACGTTTTAAGGACCCCAACTCCCCCTGGTAGGTATTATCAGACAGTATAAATAATTATGGGTGCATTTTTATGGATGTCCAGGGCATTTTTTAACATTTAAAACAGCTCATTTCATTGTGCATCGCCATTAACGAAAACAAAACGTAACGAACCCAATTTTTGTGGTTCTGTTCATTTTGTTCCATTTTCATCACAATTTTTGTTAGTCGTTTTGTTATGTAACGGAACAAATAACAAATAACAAATAACAGAAACGAAAAAGTTCATTTTGTGCCCATCTCTAGGAGGTGATAACTGGTTGCACATGTACATGTTGTTAGACTTCAACTTGTAGCTTCCTGGCCATCAGCTATAGATAATTTGTGACTGGGGCAGGCCAACCTCAGATATTTGTGGAAGATGCCTATCTATCCCAAACTTTGAATTGATCATGCCATCAATTATGCTGGCTAGGACTGATGGCAAATGTGTTTTAAAGTGGTACCTTGTATAAAGGAATTAATTTGTTCCAAATGAAATTATGTTAAGCAAATTTTCCTTTATACAAATTCCCATAGGAATGCATTGAAAATGGAGTCATCCCATTTTTATGTTGTACGGATTTTCCCCATAGGCGATTAGGTTAAGCAAATTTCCCCTATCTCTGGATTTTTTTATGTTGTACAAATTTTATGTTATACAAGCTGTTTGTTATACAAGGGTCCACTCTAATGGCATCTGGAGCCACATGCTTTCCAGCCCTATTATAGCTGATACTATCTACTGAAATGAGTTAACAGCAAAAGAGAAAACAATCATTATTATTCCACAACAATCTGTCTTTTACAGTACATAAAGTTGTAAAATGAAGAATAAATGCTAATTATTATCAATTTTCACAGAACTGGGTTGTTTCAAAAAAAACTTTTGAGTTCAGAACAAGAAACACAAAACAAAACAAAAACAGAAGACAAAGATTTTCAAGCACCTTAAAGATTAATTAATATATTAATTTGAGATTGCATGGAACAAGTCCACTTCTTTAGATAGATGATACAGAAACTACACAGTACTAAAATAGAGAGACAGTAGTGGTTAGTAGATTGAAATTGTAGATTGTTTGAGTCATTGCAATATTTCACACCTAGTATTGACTTAAGACCTCTCTTAAGATATCAGTAACCACTATCCAGTTCTTTCCTTTTGAAGCTTTTTTCTGGAAACAGCAACAATGATTAGTGGCTAAAGGAACCCCAGGTTATGGAAACAACAGCAGCAACAACACATGGCTAGGCATTAAATATCACTGGTTTTACATCTGAAGCTTGTTCTGTACGAGTGGCTGTGATTGGGAGGGAATCTAGCTATGAAAATGACAGCAGATAACAAGATATGTAGATATTACAGAATTTTGCATGGTTTAAGAACTCTTGATATTTGATCCATTGAGGTGGGTAATAAACATATGTACAGTATATAATTTATTGTGTCTGGATTCTTGTTCTCTAATTTTTAATGCCCAAACAATGACTTTAATTCATGTGAAGAGGGTCAGAGAAGACTGAAATGATTTGAAACTGATTTCTGTTTATTGCCATTCATCATCTCAGATTTATATCCAGTAACTCTTCTGCAAAGAGATTGTCCCATCTGTTCTAGGACAGGGCAGAGTGTTATTGTTAGGGAAGAGTGGCATAGATCACATTAACAGAGGAACAAATAAAAGTGCCCTTGATATTGTCTGTGACATTGTCCTGTGAATGTGTTACCAGAGTAAATATAGGCTACAGGCAATACCTTTATAGGCCACTAATAAAAAGAAAATACATTGCAAGCTTTCCAGTGCAAAACACTCTTCTTCCCAAACATTCAAATGTGGCAAAATATGTGTTATGCCAGGTTATTCTTATAGTTCTTGGCTAGATGATGTTGAGTTCTTGGCTAGATGATGTTGTATGCCAGGCAAGTTTTCTTGGAGGCAGGAAGTAGAAGGACAGTGGTAAAAGCTGCTTAAGCTTGGGGTTTAACTTCTCCATTCTTCAAACAAAGGGACATGGGTCATGATCCCCATTCATTTTTGTTTGAAAAAGTGGGGAGGTGAAATCCAGTGCTTAAGCAGCTTTTACAACTGCCCTCCTAATCCTGCCTCCAAGAAAACTTCTGGTGTAAAACAGCATCTAGCCAATAACTTTAAGAATAACCTGGCATTGCACATATTTTGCCATATTTGAATGCTTGGGACCTGCTTTGAAGAAGAGTGTTTTGCACTCGAAAGCTTGCAATGTTTTTTATTTTTATTAGTGGCCTATAACGATATTGCCTGTAGCTTATTTTTGCATTTGTGTTTTGTGATGGCCATGCGGCTCAACCCCCTCCTTTGCTTTGATGGCAGAGTAAATATGGGGTCAAAGTTGGGATCTCAATTTTTGGCAGTTCCCATTTCTGTATTTATGACGTGTAACTCATTTTGTTTCAATAGTTGCTAGAAATTGTGGGATTATCTGTACCGCCAAATGCTTGGGAGAATCAATTATTCTTGTCAGGGATGGGTAGAATATCATTTATGGTATGTGTGGGTAGTTTCAGTTGTGGGCTAAAAGTGATAATTAGCAGTGTTCAGCTGCTTTCTCTTTTGGGTTTGTTTTGAAGTAGGCTTCTTCTGGGCATTCATCTTGCCTGGATATTTGTTCTTCAGCTATATAGATGAGTATCATTGCCTGAGAAATGCATTTTGTAGATCTGTAAATTTGGAGCCTAACTTGTAGGTTCAAGAAGATGAGGACTTGGCTATAAATAATAAATTTGTGGTGTCTTCAAGCTGAAAGCTGAAAGCATGCAAGTAAGTATACTGTCCAGTAATTTATCAATGAAGAATGGTGGTAAGAGTTCCATGTTGTAGCTTCACTGATAATATGGATTAGTTCAGGCTGAGGTTAATGTTTGGATGAAAGTTACTGAAATTCTGGTGAAATTTCTCTAGCACTTCCTTTCCATGGATCCCTATATTTTAAAGCCATCTATTTACTTTAAATAGAGTGTGGTTGGGGTACAATATTTAAGAAAACTTGTTCTAGGTCAGCCATGAATATATTTATCAATATTGTAGGTCATGTGTGCACCCATGATGGTTCCATTGATCTAGTGGCAGGTTTTACTGTCAAAGGTGAAATAGTTGTGTGTGAGCACAAAGTCGCAGAGGGCGGTGACTGCATATCTTGTTCTTATATTGAATGGTATTTGTGACAGTCTGTAGTCCACCTCTGTGTAGAATGTTAGTGTAGAGAGCTTCTATATCCATTTATCCAGAAGCTGAGTCATGGCAATTGTACTTCACTTCTTGTGAGATAAAATGATTCACTACTCAGCCAAGTATCTTCATCGGTCTAAGGAAACTTGGTGCAAGGCCTCCAATTTATAGTTCACCTGGGTTTCATGACACCCTGGTCAGAATAGGCTTCTTAGGTAGACAGTGGCCTGAATAGGCTCATTAGGTATACAATGGCCTAAATAGTCTCATTAGATGTCCAATGTCCTGAGGTGTGTGAAAGTCCCACCTATTCAACCCTTCCCAGCACCCACCAAGCATAGGTCATAGCCATGACCTTCCTGGTGAAGGTGTGGAATTGCTTCTTATTTGTTAGGGGATTGATGAAAGTGCATCAAGATAAGTGGCAGACAGATTGTGCCTAATTCCCCCACCTCTATTGAGAGAGGGATTTTCAATACACACACAAATGGCTTCCCTGACCCCCTCTCTCAAACGACTTATCTTCTTCATCTGATATGTGTACATCCTTGTCTTTGAATGAGTGGCCTTTGTCCTTCAAGTGACGATACACCACTGATTCTGGTCCTGAGCTGTTACCCGTCTTGTGCTTGGCCATGACCATGGGTGATGGGAAGGGCTGAATAGGTGGGAATTTCGCATATGCCACGCCATTGTACATCTAGCGAGCCTATTCAGGCCATTGTCCACCTAACAAGCCTATTCACATCAGGGTGACATGAAACCAAGGTGAATCATAACTTGGAGGCCTTACACAGACTTGACTTAGAATGACGAAGCTGCTTGGATGAGTAGTGAAACATTTCAATCTCTCAAGAAAAGAAGCTCAGTTGCCATAACTCAACTTCTGGATAACCTCACCTGCATGACTGAGAATCTTCATGAATATAAAATAGTGCTGTCAGGAAGGTCATGTAGATGGGTGTATGCCATCATGTATTATTGATGGCATATTGTTTTGGGATGGAATCTGCATATCCAGATGATATCCCAACAGTAACTGCATTAATGCCTGATATGTGCCTACCAGGATTCTCTGGTTTGTGTATGTTTTGGTAGCAGATAGAAGGTAACTGGTTGAGGTTCTTGTGTGTTGGTTGTGATATATTCACATATATTTTCAGGGAATATTTTCATAAGGTTTTGTAATTCATTTGGATAGTTGGCAGTTGGGTCTGCAGTTGGGAGTTGGTAAAATTTAGAATTGGATAACTAGCCCTCACCTTTCTGTGTGTATATCTATGTATCCATGACAACCACAACTCCACCCTTCTTCAATTCACTTTGCTTTAAAATTCACTGGAAAAGGGGATACAAACACAAGTGTTATAAGTAGGTGTTTTAATTCAGCTTTTGTCAATTGCCTCTCAAGTTAAACCCAAATGGTTATTGGCAATATGTCATTGACTATTCCAGGATTTCATTGTGATTGATGACTATGTAAGGGCAGGAGAAGAATCATGAGGTACTAACTGATGGCAGCAATTAATTAAAAAATACATTCCTGCCCCGCAAGCAGGATAATTCAACCAGCAGATGGTGATCTTTTATTTTGGAGAGGGGAAAGTGTATTGGAGAGTGACAGTTGAAGACAGTAGTCAGAATTCTGTTTCCTGACATTATTGCACATAATTCAGCCAGCAAGCATTTCTCTGCCACTTCTGCTGGTTCCCCTTTGTGTACCTGATCTTGCATGGCTGTGAAATGAGGAGCTGGCAGGAAGAGTCAGCTGCTCCACGATAACCATTAGCATGTGTGCCTTTTTATCCACTTGGATTTTGCCCATTAAAAGATATTGGAGACTGTTGACACAGAAAGAATAACACACACAGCTGGGACTGTGTGTCAGAAGAATACAAGAACAGAGTAAAACCCTCAGATCTCCATGTTTTCTTAATAACTGGCAGCTGTCTCAAGCTGTTCTTTATTAATATAGGCAACTGGCTGAAAATTAGCGATCAGAGAGCACCACTCTATTTGCTGCTCACTTTTTAGTTTGTTTAATACAGAGGTTCCCAAACTTTTTTGTCCCATAGACCACTTGCCATTTTTTTTGTTTTCTGTAGACCCCCTGCCTGCCTAATATTTAATTTTCCTAAATTTATTAACTTCAAATGTTTTTGACAGCTGACACAGTGCTACTCATTTTGATAGGGGCTTTTCTAGCATGGACAATTGTAAAAAAGAAAAGCATGTACAATTTTATTCATACCTTTATTGAAACGGCACAGTATGCAAATAAATATTTGGATTTTGAATGAAACAAATAGGAACCTAGTAAAATTAATACACAAATAATGCTGTTAATGGAAGGGATGATCCTGGTGCTATGATAGCAATTGTTCATTTCAAATTAGTGAAGCATAGTCTTAAATCTCCATGTTCAGTGATTTGCAATTGATTTCTTTTTTTTGTAAGAAGATTGGCAATCACGCTAGACCCCCTTTCCACAAGGTATGAAGATGGAAAAGCTATCAAAAACTTTCTTGCGATAATCCATACGGCAGGAAAAGCAACAGATATATTTTTCTGAAGCCAGGACTGCTGATACCCTATTTTGAACTGCACCTTAAGTTCTTCGTTAGTGCTTATTCCAATCAGTTCTTCTTGTAATGTGACATCTGATTCTTCAATGTTACCATATGGATTGACAATCCACTGTGATATTTCCATAGTCAAAACATCCTCAAATGTGGTTTAAAAGTCTGTGTGAAGGACACTTAAAGGTTGAATGTAGACCAAAATATCATTCTTGACATTTGTCAATGACAAGTTGGGGAACTGGGAAAATTCAAAATGTCCAATGTTTTGCTTCATTAGATTAATTCTGGCAAGAAAAGCTGCAATGATGGATTTTGTTTTTATTTAATTCAGACTGTCACCTTGTAACTGCAAGTTAACCTCATTAAATTTAGTAAACATTTGATTAAATTTTCTTTCAAAATGGGATCTTTAGCATCCAAAACTTTGTCTTAAAAAGTGAAAAAAATCTTGTCAAACATAAGCCTTTCAAGAGCCAGCGTACTTCAGTGTAAAGGAGTAATCGATTAAAGTCCTCATCATTTTCTTCACACAACTGTGTAAATAACCTAGAATTCAACGTGTTTATACCGATCTTGTTTACTGCGTTTATGACAAATGGAAGAGATTGATGCAATCTGGCACTCAGATGTTTACCTACTAAATGTTTTTGATGAATGACACAATGAATTGCAAACACCCCAGATACATTTTGTTTTAAATAGCTTATAAAACCACAATAGCGTCCAAACATGGCTGGTGCTGCATCTACTGCTATTTATATTATATTTGATAAAGGGATCACTTTTTCCATGAAATAATATTTCAAAATATTGAATATTGATTCGCCTTTAGTGTCTGTTGTCAAAGTTCTCGCAAAGAGCAGTTCTTAATGGATTTCTTGCTCCATAAAAATAACATATGCCAATAATAGATTTTCATTACCAAGTAAAGTTGAATCATGCAGTTGAATGGAGAAATGGTTTGTTTTCAGTTAATTACACAAGAAGCTTTCAACATCATGACTCATTTCATCAATATGTCTTTAAATTGTGTTGTTGCTCAAAGGAATTCTTTTGAGTTTATCATATGCAAGTTTTTGTAGAACAATTTTTAAAACCTCTTCAATGGCTGGTAAAATCAGTTCTTCCCCAATACTATGACGTTTCCCTGATTTTGCAATGAGTCTTGTGATATTGTAAGACACCCACAAACTATCATAGTTTGTTTTTGATGTTGACGTGAACATACTGTCCACCATGGTTCTCTTCTGAAGTTTTTCTTTCAGTGTTTTAAAGTATGTCAAATCTTTATCTGTTTTATCAGGTTGACACCTTCTCATATCGTCCTCCAGCTTGGATGGTTTCATAGTATCATTGTTTAAAACTCTGTTGCACAAAAGGCACATGGGCAGACATTTGTCCAACAGGAATGAATCATCTGAGTTTCCATTATTTCCTATGGGAAAATTTTCTTTGATATGCAAGTGTTTTGTTGGAATGAAGCCAAACTTCAAATAATAAATGCTATACTGCCTAAATTTTTTTTAGCCTCAGCCATATTGAATAGAAGTTATCTGTTGACAAAAATAAAGCTGTTTAAATAAGATAAGACAGAGCAATTCAAAATTGATTCCTGCCCAGACAGCATACAAATATTTTAAAAACATTTTAAAATCATTTTGGTAACATTGGAAATATTTTTAAAACATTTCTAAAAGTGCTGAAATGTCTGTAAAAATAGCTTACAGAAATATTTCTGGAAAATATTTTGAAATATTGTGTGCTATTTGGGTGGAGTAAATCTGTATTTAAATCTTTAGTTAGGTAGATATATTGAGGAATCAGGATAAAGAAAATGTTGTTTTTGTAGTGGTACTGTGCACGCGCCTGTGGTGCAATTTCAAAGGGTGCAGACTGAGATGACTGAGTCCCTGGGTCAATCCTGGCCATGCCATGTACCAATAAATCTTTTCTATAAAGATTTAGGTACATAATACTGATTGCTAAAACAGTGAAGGTAACACCATTAGGGCAAACACATGTACAGTAGGACCTTGGTTAAAGAGCATAATCGATTCTGGAAGCATGCTTGAAAACAAAACACTTGCATATCAAAGCAAATTTCCCCATAGGAAATAATGGAAACTCAGATTATTCATTCCACAGCCCAAAATATTAGATTACAATACTGTAATATAATACAGGGCACTAAATAAAATACAAAATACAGTACAGTACAAAGAACAATAACCTGCATTTGAAAACTTTTGTGGCAGATGCAGAGGGGAGGGGAAGCCTCCATGGAGGGATCTGTTTTAAAAATGGGACAATGGGAGGAATCCCAGCTAGAGCAGAAGAGGGGGAAGCTTCTAAGGAGGGGGGCTATTTTAAAAAAATGGGTTGAGAGGTATCCCAACTAGAGTAGAGGATGGGAGAAAAACCTCCACAGAGGGGGCTGGTTTAAAAACTGATCGATGTGGGGAATCCCAGTTAGAGAAGAGGAATGGGGGACCCTCCATGGAGGGGACTGTTTTTAAAAATGGAGCATTGGGGGAAATCCCAGCTAGAACAGCGGAGGGGAATTCTCCTGGAAGGGGCTATTTTAAAAACTGAGCAATGGGAGGAATCTCAGCTAGAACAGAGGAGGGGGAAGCCTCCATGGAGGGAGATGTTTTAAAAATGGGGTGATGAGAGGTGGGTGTGTCCTGGTTGCAGTGGTGGTTGCAGGGATGGTGTGGAGAGGCCCCACTGAGGTGGCCTCTTTGGGGACAGGGGTTGATGGGGGTGGCAACTCTTCACACCTTTACTGAGCCTGTCACCCTTCCTTCAACTCTGCTGCTGCTGTTGCCTGAAACAGAAACTGAAACAATCACCCTTTTCCAGCAGGAGGGGTGGAAAGATGGAGAGATGGCATTGGCTTAGAGCACTTTTGATTCTGTGAGAAATATTAAAGTGCTGGTATATCAGGACACTGCTCATTAATAAGGCAAAAACGTTCAGAAATTTTTGCTCATTAATCAAAAAGCTTGTAAACCAAGTTACTGGTTAACCAAGGTGCAACTGTAATTATAGTTGATTTGTATTTCAAATGACCATGATTCGGGTACAAATATCTGTCATGTGGTTGCAAAACACAAATCCCCAACCTTTGCAAAACGGACTTTAAAAACATGCACATGGCGAGGATCAAGTTTCCCAAAATGATGCAATACCTTGACCCCACACACATAATGCAAAATGGACTTTAATGGTATGCACACACCCTACCTTTGCACCACTTGAGAAATGCACTGATTTAAAAAAAATTACAAAATTTGCTGCTAAAACTTTCAAAAATTGCACCCAAACCATCTGTGTTAGGTGTAAGACATTTACAGAACGCTTAAATGATAATGATGATCTGCCTAAATGGGGTCTGCTCTTGTTGACCTTCATTTACATTTTGTGGACTCCCAATTTTTTTCTCACTGTCATAGACCTCCTGCAAGTTGAAATAGGCCCCTGGGAGTCTATATAGACCACTTTGGGAACCACTGGTTTAACATGTTTCTGGATTGTCTAATCTTTCTCTGTAGAAATGGTAAGTGGGAAACAGTTCCTTATTTAACATATTGCTGCAGTTTCCAGTTTTTTGCATAGTAGTTTGAATTATAGCAATGCAAGAGTACCTTGTAGGGACATATTCTACCCTTTGGTGTCAATTTCTGAAATGAAATTATAACAATAAAGAAAACAAAGTATAATATGATTATATTTGAAGAGAAGTTTATTGTAGTGTAGGCCATTTCATGTATTTTTGTCATAAGGCTTTTTCTACATATGCTCTAAAAAGTAAGGTAGGTAGTGCATGTCTACGATTTACTTGGCTAGGAGTGTCCTTTTTCATGCAGCATATTCCTTGCTGAATGACTGGCATCTCCATTAATTCCTGATGTACCCTGTTATGGGTAATATGTTAGAAGAATTTTAACCATTCTGTTGGCTGCATAAACTGTTAGTGCAAACTGATACCACTACCCAATATGTTACTTTTTAAAAAATAATAATTTGATATAAAATTGATTCATTTTCTTTTAAAATAAATGTACTGGTTTAAAGACAAAACTTTGGCTCAAACTCCACACAAAAACATTCAATGAAACCAAAAGTTAAATACCTAAAAGATGTCTGAACTCCACAGGATTCTCTTTTATAAAAATATAATAATAATATCAATTGAAGAATGAATAGAGCATGTCCTGGATAACTTTAGCACTTATTGCTGTAGTTTTAAATGACTAAAGAATATTTAAAAATAATTTCTTTCTCAAGTGATGTCAATGTAATCCACATATATTTCTCATATTTATTTATTTATTTATTTATTTATTTATTTATAGTCGATGATCAACAAGATGATAAAATTAATATGAAATACAATTTAAATAAATTCAATTAAGTAAGAATCATAAAATACCGTAAGCCATTTGGCCTGGGTCATATAAAAACTACAATTCTAAAATCCATTAACAAGTTATAGGATTTGAGCAGCTGGGTGCAGTGAAGTAAAATTCCAATGTTCATCCACCATAATAATACTCCTAGTATGGGCATTAAGTTTAAGACTGTTGGACAGGGACTGAGATAGAAGCAGTAATGGAAGCATTTGTAGGGCCATACGTAAACAGTGCCCTACGACATGCTATAGCTGCCGCACAAAATTTAACCACTGCAGATGTAAATCCCGGTTGGGACGTAGCAGGGAAATATAAAATTCAATAGATGTTCCCGGAATATTTTGGAGAAATGGGTACAAAATATCTTTGTGTAAATCGTTATAGAACAGACAGTGTAAAAGAACATGTCCTACTGTTTCCACTTCACCATAGTTACAAGGCCACAGAGGGTTGGACTGGGGTATACCTAAATATCTTCCATCCAGTGCTGCTGCTTAAGATGAATTTAATTCATTCTACGGGTCAATTTGTTTTACAAAAAATTACAAAATGTGGTTTAACGCGGTTCCCATAGGAATGCATTGAATTCTTACGAGGTTTTCATTCATCTTATGAGTTTTTTTTATTAAGGGACATTTGTCTTACAAGGTACTACTTTGTGTATGTGTTATATAATTTATAATTTTAAAAATAGTAAAATATGTCCCTTGAAACTGCTTTTTTTTACTTGTATTTGTAGCATTTTATCAAAACACTATAAAATGTACATAGTTATCAAGTGGGCTGTGGAGTCCATGCTTTGGGTTACTAACTTTACAGGGGATATTTAAAATGGCATACTTAAATGTTTTAAAAAGACACTCGCCTTTATTTTCAAGAGTAGCTTTAAAAGAACCATGACAGCTTTATAACTAGATATGGATAGAGTTGATGGTTCTAACAAATTAATGCTTTAATGCAACAGTGATTAAAGCCCTTGCCCCCCCATCGCCGGAATGAACACACGAGACAACCGTGCTGGGATTAACAACGGGCCAGGTTTAATGTACCAACAGCAAACAACGTCACACATGTCACGATTACACGTCACCAGTAGGAGGGGGCTAGCGTAGTGCGGATATGACGTAGATCTCAACGCAGGTTCGGGCGAGTCTTCAGCCCCTCCCCCATTAAGGGGGGGGGC
>JAHTLZ010000010.1:54894936-54906097 GCA_023846285.1 Phrynocephalus versicolor | reverse complement strand
TCAGCCGCGACCGGGTTGGGGGTTAGACTATTTGGGGTAGATATATTGTCACCTCCTGCTAACCAAATCCGCACTACCCGCCATGGCCGGTGCAAGCTTGCTACGCACCGAGCCCGCCCCACAAGCTGCGAACCTCAGCTTGCAGCCCCCTCCTCAGATCCTCGACGAAGATATCCAGCCCCTCTCCGTTGAGGTGCACGCCGTCTTGCCGGAAAAGCATGGCATCCTTCACCCCAATGCCTGGGTGCCCAATCACCGCTCCGCCACTCTGCGCCAAGTAGTGTGACACTTCCCGATTCACGCTCCTCCTGGCCCGATTCAAACCAACACCTGCACCCCCGGGTGCCCAGATCAACCTTGGGATGATCGTTGACCACATGATCTTCGTGGCAGGGAAGGCGGTTCTCAGCTGCTCCATGTCCCTGACCATTTCCAGAATTAGTGACTTGCCCGTTTGTTTCCCGATGTCATTTCCCCCAGCGTGGATCACCCAGATGTCAGGTGGTCTTGCTTCCGCCAGCCTGTAGGCTTCGGGGAGAATCTCAGCCCACCACATCCCACGCCTTCCATGCCATTCGATGTGAGCCAGAGCTCCCAGGCCCAAGTTGCGTCCCAAAGGTGACCTGCTCGCATGCCTTGACGCCCAAAATATGAAACTGTGCCCAAGGATGATTACCCTCAGCCTTTCGCCGCCTTGCCCCTTGCCTGCAACGATAGGTAAGCATGTGGGTTAAGATCATAATGACACCGGCAACTTGCGTATGTACGCCCTGTACCTTTCCGACCTCCACTGGCCGATCTTTTTTATGCCCTCCGGGGTGTATCCCAGCGCCGCCGCCGTGGTGGCGGCACCTATGCGGAAAGAGTGTGTAGCGAACCTCAGGCCCTTGACGCCCGCTCTCTCCAGGGCGTCAGACGTGACCTTCCAGAACTGATACCTTGTAAGGGGCATCCCGTCCTTGTGGCGGAACAGGTATCCCTTCCCGTCCCCCCTTAACCGCAAGTATTGTTCCATTAGTGTCACTGGGCACAAGCCAGTCTGAGTGAAGGTACCTAAGACTACCTCGGCCCCCTTCCCTGCCTGATCCGTCTTAGACCTTCTAATCCATAACCTCAGCTTACGGTCCACGATGGTAACGTCCTCCACCTGGAGGGCGGCCGCTGATGCGTCACCTTTGCCAGATGCTACCAGCTCACCAACTCTCAGCGCTGCAAAAAAGGCTATTGACGCCGCTGCCCTGAATAACGCCACCTCGTAGCCATCTGCGCACACGGCCTGCAGCATGTCCACCATTTGGGCAAGGATTTTGATAGTGATAGGCGACCTGCTGTCCCTTCTCGGCCCCCTCTCCCTGCCATACCCTTCCACCATTTTCCTTACTCTAAAGTCCCCTGTGGTATCGGTGCACCCCAATGTTTTGGCGTGATATGCGAGGCCTGCTAATTTACCCTGCATTGAACCCGGGGCGAGACCTTTCCTGTACAGATGTACCACGTAGCACTGGACGTGCTCCACCGGCAGTGGCCAAACCTCCCCCCACCCCTGTTGGGCCCTGAAATGCTCGAAATCCTTCACAGCTGCTCCGTATGCTTGACGAGTTCTGGGTGCTAGGGCCAGTCCGATGGCGCGCTCCGCCTCCCTTCGCCAATCGCCCATACCTCGTCCGGCAGGTCCACAGGTTGTGGGTGGCATCCCGGTGCCAGGTCCCTGAACCGGTCGACCTGCTGGCGGGAAAGGGCATCGGCTAAGCTATTATCGAGGCCTGGCACATGTTTGGCCGAAATTAGGATGTTAAAGCGTAGGGTACGGAGCACAAAGGCCCTTACTAACCTCATAACCCTTTCAGATTTTGACGACAGGTTGTTAATAACATGTACCACTGCCATATTGTCACACCAGCAGCGCACTGTTGAATTCGCCCACTCCTCGGCCCAGAGCCAGAGGGCACCCACTATAGGAAAAAACTCTAGGAAAGTAAGGTCCCTCGTGATCCCCTCCTCCTGCCACCTCGCTGGCCATTTCCCGTAGCACCACCGCCCCCTGCAATAGATGCCATAGCCCATTCCGCCGGCTGCGTCAGTGTGTACCTGGAACTCAGCCTGCAGGCATAGCTCCGTCCGCCAGAACGATATTCCGTTAAAATCCTGCAAGAAGCGAAGCCACACCTCCAGGTCTTCGCGCATACCCCGGGTGACCCTCACTCTGTGGAAGGGCTTTGTCAGCCCTTGCATGGCTGAGCATAGTCGCCTGATGAAGGCTCGGCCGGGGGCTACCACCTTACAGGCGAAATTTAAATTACCTACAATCTCCTGCAGCTCACCCAGGGTGACCTTCTTTCTCCCCCGGAGTGCCCTCAGGCGCTGTGCAAGGTTGAGCAGCTTATCCTCTGGTAACCTGGATGACTGCTGCCACGTGTCAAGCTCTATCCCCAAAAACGTTAAGCTCGTGGCCGGGCCCTCCGTTTTCTCCTCGGCTAAGGGCATGCCCAATGCCGCCGCCAGGTTATGAAATGTGTCCAGCAGAAGCTGGCATCTCCCTGACCCCCTCTTACCACAGAAAAGAAAGTCATCGAGATAGTGGGCCGTTGTTCTTAATCCAGTCACCTGCCTCAGCTTCCACTCTATAAATGTGCTAAAGCGCTCAAAGGCTGCGCAGGACACCGAGCAACCGAAGGGGAGAGCCCTGTCCATATAGTAAGAACCCTCGAAGTGGAAACCGAGCAGTTCGAAGTCATCCGGGTGGACCGGGAGCAGTCTAAAAGCCGACTTGATATCCGATTTTGCCAGCTCTGCCCCCACCCCGCAGGTTCTCACCATATGTACCGCTGCGTCGAAGGAGGTGTACCTGACCGAACACAGCTCCTGAGGGATGGCATCATTAATAGACAGGCCCTCTGGGTAAGAGAGGTGATGTATTAACCTAAACTCGCCGGGTGTCTTCTTGGGTACCAACCCTAGCGGGGATATCCTCAGGTTGGGCACGGGTGGGATCCTAAACGGGCCTATAACCCTCCCTTCCTTCAGCTCCTTCTGAATCTTTTCCCTCGCTACATCCTCGAGCCCCTTGAGTGATTTCAAATTTTTCGCTGTGCTAGAACGTCTTTCGCCCACCACCGGTATCCTAAAACCTGACCTAAATCCGTCCAATAAGGTCGCGGCCGCCTCCCTGTCGGGGTAGGCCGCTAGCCAGTGCTGTAATACTGGAACTTTAATTGGACTGGGGCCCTTTGTGAATACCCGCCCCCGCCTGGTTGGGTCTGCCCTGGGCTCCTGATTCCTTCCCTCCCGCTCTCTGTGGCCTGCTCCTGTTACAGTTGATTGCTGCATGGGTACCTCCGCAATGGGTGCATTCATGTTTAAACTTGCACATCTTCCTGGCACAACCCCCTTGGCCATTGAAATCCCAGCAAAGCAGGCGGTGTTGAACCGTCTGCCCCGCGTTGCCCCTGGCCGTGCCGGGTTGCGCCGGTTTGCTTATAAGATGCCCACTATCAAAGCGATCCCCGGCCGTGGGTCTCGCGGGCGTCATTATTTGCAGCCATAATGATGCTAATGGCTGGTCCCACCGCAGTGTAGGGTCTAGGGCTGCGCGCTTGCGGAACTGTTCGTCATACTGCAGCCACGTGTAGCCCGGGAAATCAGTATAGGCCTTATAAATTAAGTCCTGATACTGTACCAAAGATTGGGCCCGCCAGGGCTGCACCCGTATAATGACGGACATGTATATGGAATAAGCCGGTAGCCAATTTTTCCAATTCCTGTCCGGCTTGCGCCTCATCCGTCTCTCCTTGTCCTTCTCGTCCTCCTTATCCCCTTCCTTAAACTCTACTTCAGTGTTCAGCAGACTGAACAAGTCAACGAACTCTCCCCTTAAGATCCTGTCCCTTGTTGCCGCCGTTAGATGGCCGCCCAGTGGCAATGCTTGATCGCCATAAGGAATAGCGTGGGCTGGCAGGTTGCCCGGGTAGGTGTTCACCGCCCCGTGGTTAAACCACGCCCCAGATGTAGATGCCCCCATGCTAAGCGCTGCCCCATAAGGGGGATGGGGCGTTGCCCAACCCGGAGTGCTTCCCGGATTCTGGGGGATCCCGCCCGGGGATCCTGCCATAAGCTGCTGGACTACGGGTCCCCCCTGAGCGGGCCAGGCCACGTATGGGGGAGGTTGCCCCGTCTGTGTGTATGGGGGTGGGTGCCCGATCTGGGCTGGGGCCACAAACAAAGGTGGAATCACTGTGGCCGCTGACGCGCCCACCACCTGTGGGCCGGGGGTGCTAGACACCGTGGGCGCCATAGGCGGCCACCCGCCCTGTTGACCCCTCCGAGGGGTGTCGTCCCATGGCCAGGGGCCCATCTCTACTGTTGCCCCTCGTGTGCCGATGGGAGCCGTGCCCATTCGACCTGCCTCCCCTGCGGAGACCCCGTCCCCTGTTGGCTCACCCGAGCTGCAGCTGGCCTCGGCTTCCTCCCTGGTCCTGGTCCTGTGGGCCGCGTCTGTCGCGAGCTCCGCGGTACCCGGTGTTTCTCCCGATGTCCCCGGCTGCGCCCGGTCGCTGCTCGCCATCACAACCTGTGCCCCAGACGTCTCCCCTCGGGTCCCCTCGTTCTCCAGGGCCGCCAACCTGGAAGACATGTCCTGAAGCATGTGCATGATCCTGGCACGTTTGCGAGCTATCTGCTCCTGCTGGGCATCACCTGCTTCAATAGGGGTTGAGGGCCTCTGCTCGCCCGCCACACCTCGCCGCCCTTCTAGGGCCTCCAGCCTGGCCATGCAATTCTCTAACAAGGCCAGTTGTGCCTCCTCAAAATCCCCGCCCTCGCCCTGGGCTATGAGTCCTCTCTCCTCTGCCTCCCCGACTAGGGCCTGGGTTCCTTCCCCAATGTGTTCAGCCGCGGCCACGTGGTTCTGTTTGGCTTTGCGTTTACCCCGTCCCTTTGGGGCTTTGGGCGCCATATTACTTAATTCCACCTGGGCGCAGTAAAGGTGTTGCTAAAGACTGGCCGCATGGCCTACTCTTACCCTCCCCGGCTGGCACCTATTGCCCGCCCCGACTGCTGCCCGGCAAGCTGGCGAGGTTTGCCTCTCCCCTTGCTAAGCCGGCCGTGGCTCCAACGTTCCCTCCCGGGACCCGGCTAGTACCCTCGCTCTCTCCTCTGAGAGGGGGGGGGGAGGCGCGACTATCACCCTCTTCCGTAAAGGGGGCCGCCCACGTGGCCACCCGAGTCCCTTTGTCCAAGCGACCTGCCCGCTTCCCTCCCTCGCTCCCCAGGCGCACCCGCAACTCCCGGCCAAACCTCGGCGGGGTACCGGCCCCGCGCCTGCTGCCTGGTGGGCTGTCTTCCTTCGGCCGCTCGTCGCGGCGCCTGGGTCGTTGGTCCGGTCACGGGCGAAGGCGCCTTTCCGCCGCTTCCTCCGCCGGTGCGCTGCTCGGGTCCGGGTCTCGACGGCTGCTGCCCGCCTTGCCGCTGCTGCGCCTTGCCGCTGCCGCGCCGCCTCCAAGCTCCCGTCGCCTTGGTTCCTCCGCGTCGCCTCTGTCGCCGCCGACTCTCCTCGGCCACCGACTCTCCTCGTCGTCTCCGGTGCTCCTCTCTCCGCTGCGCAGCCGACGAAGTGAGGCCGGGGAAATGGCGCCGGCGCGCTTTAAGGCGAGCGCGCTCTCGCGCGCCTCCCCGGTCTCGCGAGAGCCACGGCTCTCGTCTCGCGGGAGCCGCGGCTCTCTCGCGTTGTTCATCCGGCGCAGGGGGGAGGCAAAGAAGCCCCACGGCGCATGCGCGCCGCGGAGCAAAACCTTCTGTTTAAAATTGTAGAATTGTAGCCACTTTTTAAAATTGTATGAGATTACTGTTTCCTTTTAACACTGTTCAGCAAAAAATAGATATGAAAGAAGAGAACCATACACTTTCTCTCATACACTCCACTCCACCATTTGCAGTTGTATTTTGTTACATTGTGTTTGCTTTCATCAAACACTTTTTTCAGTACCATCTGTCAAAGCAAGCACTCTTGAATTGTAGACAGCAGCACAAACAGTGGATGCGAAGAGATCCTTCAGTGCCTGCCTGAACTCTGTCTATCTGTAATCAAAGTGTGTTTGGAGATTTACAAGCAATCACACAGAACTCGTCTGGTAAATATATGGCTGGTCACATAGAATTTCTGAGAGGACTTGCTAAACTTAGTAGGGTTTTTTATATATCTGTTAACACCAGAACACCAGCCTGTCTATCCTCTGTTATTTCCCTTAGCAACCTAAAATACACTGCCAGAAATCCTGTTACAAAATGAATTTCTGTAGGCACTCTCTGTTGCATACTGAGGTAGGTGACTAGACATGCAACAGATAATATGGAGATTTCTTACAACAATTCACCAATGATCATATTTAAACATTCTCCTATTTACATAATTGCACAACAGGATTTCAGCCAATGTGTTTAAAATAAACAAAGAAAACATGAAGCAAGAAAGAAGAAAACAAATGGTTGATAAATATATTTTCTAACCGCTTCATGTGGTAGTATTATAAAAAACAGAGATCTTGCTTTACAATACTATTCCACCTGGATGTATCTGACTCACATGACAAATATTTGGGGGTTCCTTTGTGCCTGGCCTCAAAAGAATTTCAAGAACCACAAAAACAGTGTTAAAACTGCAAAAGATGCCTGTAACAGACACAGGGGTCCTGCTGTAGCCACTCAAGAGGTAAGTAGATTCCAGGCTATATACAGTAACCTTTATAACCTAGCTATATAAGCTATCTAACCTGGAAAAATCAGCTCCAAGTACACCAGTCAAAATTTGACTTGGCTGTGCATTCTAGGAGCTAGACTAAAAGCATTATTTTCATAAGCAAACCAGCCCTGTAAGGTAATACCTGCCACTATACAGACTTCAAACCACATTTCGCTGTTCCTCAAGCAAATTATTCTGACCACCCGCTTTAAAGGGAAGGAAAAAAAGAAACAATTAAACAAAAAAAATCTCCTTCCTTGTCCCCTCCTGTCTCTTCTTCCTTCTTGGATGAAGCTTTCAATTCTAAAGGCCCCTACCCTTAAAAAGCATAGCACATTAGTTCTGCTATACAAAACTTAAAAAACAGCAACCCTTTGATTCATCTCTCCCTCCCTCCATGAAGAAGAGAAGGAAACATTCCATTTGCCAATATCATTAAGTGGCTTTGGCTGCCACTGAAATTGAAAACTTAGTCCATCGCCTTTGCTTTCATCCGAGCAATTGCATGTGCTGGAACTGAACCAAAATGGAGTGGTCCTACCTGGACTTAAAAAACACTAGCTCCTGACAGGAAGCCAAAAGGGGGAAACATCAGGGAGAGGATGGTTTGCAATGGCACTTATGTGATTACTGGGAAAAGGAGTAAACCAGTCCATCACCAGAGTGTTTAGTTGCACCCACGGTCTTGTAAGATTCTAGAAAATCTGCAGAATATTCTCAATTTACTTTTCTTTTTCCTGGACATCCATGAGCTTGAAATGGATTTGGCACCCTGAAGAACAAGTGTTTCTTTTGAAAAAAAAAACAGAATAAAATTAATCAAACACATAATTGAGTGAGCAACTGTAGAAAACCCAGTCTTGATGACACACACTTTCTTATTGTTTATTAAGAAGCTGCCAGATAAGCTGCCATGGCTTAAGCTATTATTATTCATTTGTTTTATTCTTGCAGCCATTCGTTCCAGAAAAAGATATCACATGATAAAAAAATTAAAAGCCAGTCAGTGAAGAAGTGATCAAACCAAATGTTTACCTCATTGTGCATCTAACTTTGACAACAAATGAGATGAATCTTGAGGTTTACAGCAAATGAGTAAGACTGTGCTGGGCTTTTGACTGTGTGGAGAAATATTGAATAGCACGGTGTTTTAGGGACAGGCTGGAATTTGATTCCCTTTTGTGTTTCCTTGATAGGAGCTGGACTCAATGATCCACAGGGTCCCTTTCAGCTCTGTAGTTCTAAGGTGAGGATGACAATGACGATGCGGCGATGATGCTAAAGTAACATTAATACCCCATTCTTTACAGTGGATTAAATCCAGGAAGACATTGGCATGTAACAGCTATGAAAACTTAATTCTTATTAATGAGAAGTAATGAGAATTTTGTGTGCTCCTTCATAGGCTGGATCCGAAATTGTGTGGAGTGAAAGAAAGTGTGAAGAGATATTTAGTCATAACTATTGCTCTCCCCCCACCACCACCACCACCATTGGACACAGTCCCATTACCTGATAATATAATTCAGCTGTTTGGGGCATCCTTGGGAACAGCACAGAAATGTTGGGTTTTTTTCTCATTCATATATGTGGAAGAATGAACGACGGGATGATTTTCATCCCCCTACATGACGCAGGAAAGAGAAAGAGAGAAGCTGAGTTGAGAAGTCTTATAACACTTGAGGGCTGAACACACTCTATCAACTCTGGCTGTAATCCTTTTGCTTAGCACAACTAGACTACCAAAGATTAAGGCAAAGAACGTGGAAGCAAGATCAGGCCACATTCCTCCTTCACTAATTTCAGCAACTGGAGTTGTTCCAAAATCCTTTGGTTACCAATTTACAATTACCAATAGCTGATAATTTGCTTATTTCACCAGCAGATCTTTAGGACCTGATCCATAATTTTTACGCTTGACCCTTTGATGGACACACAGGCACCAATGGTGAACTATATAACATGGATGTGGAAACTCGTAAGCATAGAAAGTGGAACTTATAGGGTCACTATCTATGAGAACTCCTGAAGTGCAAAACAGAATGTATTGCTTTCCCAATTAACAGATAATCATGCTTTCCATCAAGCTAATGGATTAAATAGCTATTTGTACCGAGTGCAGTGTTACCTTCTTGAAAGGAACAGAATGTTAAAGCTTTTAACAAGATAAATTGTACTAATGCAAATCTCTGCCACGTAATTAATACATTTATCACCCTACTTAAAAGTTTGGAAACATGTACCACCCACTGTAGACAGCTTTGTCAGGAAGTAATGCAATTGCTTTCCACATTATTTATTTTAACAGTTTTTTAAGACATTCATTTCATATAGAATATGGCTTGATCTAAAAACCCATTTCACTCTTTCTGCAGTTGCTGTCATTAATATAGATCTTCCTTGTTTTTCTAATTTCCCCCTACTGTAGCAATAAAAAATTAGGACTGAAAGAAGAATATTTGACTAAAACAATATACTTTGAATAAGTGTGCAAAATTAACAAGATGCAATGTCACAGAACTTTATTTTCATCCAGTCAAGACTTCAAGGTCTTTTTCATTATAACTTATGATCAAGCAATCACATTAAACTATCTAAAACCCTTCCAACAGGGACTAAAAGAGAGTGAAGTAGAACATTCCCAGTTTAAATCTGCCTCTGATATGAGTACATTTGGTGGCTATAGTGAGCCATTCTCTCAACATCAATCCAATTTCCATTTGTAATATGGGGCATAATAACACTTGTCTCTTCTACAAGAATGCTTTAAGAAATTCAACCAGATGATTCCAGATGAGCAGTTACATTTGTTTGCAATCTACTGCAAAAACAAAAAAAAAACAAAACAAAAACTAAAAAAACTGCAACAAAGTGTCTTGTGACACTTAAGGATTAACATGTTTTTTTTAGTGGCGGGGGGGGGGGGAGTGGGATACATTTCTTGAAATCTTATGCCCATTAAAACTACAGAACAAGACTTCACATGTCTGTGGCCAAACTTTAAATATAATTATAGCTGGACTGCCCACCACAAATATATCCTTATATATATCCTTAAGAAGGCCAAATGCAGTATGACAGACATTACTCCCCCTCCCCAGTTAATAGTGGGTGCCATTCCCCCACTGCTGCTCATGTTTTTTAAGCAACAAGAATGGCCCAACTACTTTATGGCATACCCATTTGGATTAGTGCATATAATTCTGAGAAGAGAAAGTACAATCCACATTTTACACTGTGTCCTGAGTGTTTCTAATTGTGTAGGATATACGGCCCTGTACTTAGAAGGCAGGGTTCGCTGAATGAAAACCAGGGCTAGATCCAGACTCTAAAATTCTGGTTGCCGATACACTTCTTAGCTGAGCGTCTCAGTTATGTGTATCATATTGTAACTGATTCCTACATCAGCAAGTGGCTATCAGTGATCCAACATAAACTTAGTTCCATGGTTATGCTCCTTGATTCTGTGTTTAGACAACAACATGCATATAAACTGCTCACCCAGTTATGTCATCATATTGAAAATTCTCTGACAAGTGGCATCCCCCCATCACACAGGTTGTCCATGGATTATTTAATTATGTGTTGAAGTTCCCAGGGCTGTAGAGCATTTATGCTCCTAAGATTTAATATTCTGTCAGCTGTACTCCAAGGTAGATTTCAGGGAACCCCATGCTAAGAAAGGCACTGCTCATGTGGAGTCGGTGTGCCGATATTTTTGTCACATACCCTTTTACACTCTACTCTTTATGAAAAATAAATAAATAAATAAGAGGGGCTTGATCCATCCCATGCTGCATAAACTTCAAGTTTGTTCAGATAAGTGGCTGGTCTTCTACTGCCGGTCAGACCAGAACTCTCACATAACAGTTCATGTTGATAATTTCTTCTTGGATGTAATGTGTAGAAGGGCTGTATCATTTGCAGATGTTTGAATATTATATGTACTCTTTGTTATCCCTTTTCCTCTCTTTTGTACGGATTGGCTCTGATTTTTTAATGAGTCATATGATTTCAGTGTACATTTATTATTATAACTAGATATAATATACATGTAGTATCAAGCCATTGAAAATGCGGTAAAATTTTATTATTTTTAAAAAATACACAGCCCACTAAGTATTGGTTGGTTAAAGTTCCTTGAATCTTGGGTTATTCCCGGTGTCATAGGTAACTTAAAATATGTGCTGCCCCAAGAAGACAGCCTTCTATAGCTGATGTAGATCTCATCTACTCTTTAGAGTACAAAGATGGCTGTCTAGGTCTTTGGGTATTGCACCAAATACAGGCAGACAAATTTTCATTTTCTTTTGCCATAATTGGTCGATCTCAATTTGTAAGTCTTTGTATTTGGTAATATTTTCAAATTCTTTTTCTTCAATTCTAGTATCCCCACAGATATTGCCATATGTACTATCCAGACTCACT
>JAHTLZ010000010.1:54864582-54894896 GCA_023846285.1 Phrynocephalus versicolor | reverse complement strand
TGCTCAGTTGATTGCTTGACTTGTTGCAGATACAGCTGTTCAGTGTTGCTACATGGTTGCAATGTCATTGATGGTCATTAGTTTTCTAGTTCTTTAATCTCAAGTATCAGCTTGTGTTCAGTCTATTATGCCTGCGGTGTATTGAATAAGTGGCACTGCCCAGGTGTTTTATAGCTTTGATGGCGTTTTTGCCTTTAAGCTGTGGTTTTGGGACTTTTAAAAAACCCTTTTAATAGATTCTTTACTGTTCTCACTTTCAGTCATCTCATGCATGATCTTTTCTGTTTAAAAGATGCCCACTTATTTATAACTTTCTTCTGGTGTTTTAACATTTCCACCACTGCCATTTTAATGCTACAGCTATTAAGCAGCTTTCCCCTGTTTATTGCCAATGTTGCAGACTTCTCAAATTCAAAATCCATTGTTTTGTCATTCCTGTATGTTCTTACCATATTCAATAATGACTCATTTCCAGGTGCTGGCTTTACATGAAGTCATCCAGAAACAAGAAGAATAAAAGCTTTTTTGATGATCTTGGAATCTGATAGTTTTGTCCTGTCTTCTTTAAGACTGATAACAGTGGCATCATTGCTATAATTAAAAGTAGTGGCAATAATTGGCCTAGTTTGTAAGTAGCTCAAAAAGTCTTTTGTGTGTGTGTGTGTTTTGGGTAAATTGGGTTAATATTTTTCACCTCAGTGAAGTCTGCTCTTCTGTCAACCCATAATTTCTGGGTTTTTCCTTAAGCTACTCTGTTGAAACATTTTCATTTTTCTATTGTGTCTGCCTCTACCCTACATTTGTCTTCCATACTATGGTCATTGTTCTGTGTTGATTTTTCTTTCAGTACCTTTTTCGTTGTTGCAATTCCAGTTCTGAAAACACTTTCTCATCTCATCTCTCCATTCAGTCATGTCCAACTCTCAGTCATTTTGTGAACTGATGCTCTCCATGCCTTTGGATCTCTTACAGCTTCTTTTAGCTTCATCAAGGATATTCCAGTGTTCATTCTTATGTTGTTAAGCCAGCAAATCCTTGAGTGGCTCCTTCTTTTGCCCTTGACACTTGATTCTGGATGATAAACTTTCTCTGGTCCATTAGTCATTGTTCAGTTACATCACTATTCATGTGTTTTCTTTTCCAAATTTCCATCATTCTTTTTTGGAAACTATGGTCTATTGAGTTTGCTTCATAATAGCTTTACGTAATTACTTGTTTTTCAGCAGGCGCCCCAGTTTTGCATTTACATTTTCCCAGTAGTTTTTCAATAGCCCGACCTGGTTCCTCAACAGGATCTGCTGAGCCCTGTAGCCCATTTCTCACCAGATGCCCAGAAACTATGGTGTCTGGCGTGATCCTTGTTGACCCAAATGACAATAAATCCAGAATGGATTTTTGTTTATTTCCTCTCAACATAATTGTTCGTTGGTGGACAGTGTTGGTCTGGATTCTCAACTAAGACCTGTCTGGCTTGGGAGACGCTTCAGGTAGCAATACTACCACCTCAGTCTCACTGAAGCACACAAGTCTCTATCTCAACAAGGCCCATGTCCATAAAGGGGATGATTATTTGTTTGTTTGTTCATTCTTTCTCTGTATTACTGGTGCATGTGGGCAGAGTAAAGGATCAAGCCTAAATATTAGGACTCCAGTCCTAAAAATGTTCTGATGAGATAACATGCTTTCAGAGACACTGATTTTTTGATTTCAGGATGCAAATTAGCAGCTATTGGTAACTATTTTAAATTGGAAACCAAACTTGGACACCTCACTGCTTACCCCTGTCTCCACGTCATTTATGAACAGATTGAAAAGCACAGGACCCAGGACAGATCCCTGGGGCACACTGCTTTTCACCTCTCTCTATTGTGAAAATTGCCCATTGACACCTACTCTTTTTTTCCTGGATCTCAACTATTTCTCAATCCATAGGAGGACCTGCCCTCTTTTCCCCTGGCTGTACAGTTTTCTCACCAGCCTTTGATGAGGGGCTGTGTCAAATGCCTTCTGGAAATCAAGATAGACAACATCCACAGGTTCACCCAAATCCACATGCCTGTTGACCTTTTCAAAGAATTCTAAAAGGTTTGTCAGGCAAGACTTACCCTTACAGAAACCATGCTGATTTTCTCTCAGCAAGGTTTGTTCTTCTATGTGTTTTAAGATTTTCTTTCGAATGAGGCTTTCCACCATCTTCCCTGGGACAGACGTTAAGACTTTACCACCCTGTAGTTTCCCGGGTCCCACCTCCTTCCTTTTTAAAAAATTGGTATGACATCCACTATCAACTTGTCTCTTAAAACTTTGGCCATTTTAAGAGACAAGTTGTATACTACCATTAAGAGAGCCACAATTTCATTTCTCAGTTCCTTAATAACCCTTGGGTGGATGCCATCTGGGCCCGGTGATTTCATATTAATTTAGAGAAATCAGTCTGAGCCATATGGGATTATCTTCTAAGTGGATAAAAGAAAGCTTTTATTATTTAAATGGAAATGGTTGTAAAGTCACTGTTCTAGGCTTTTAGTATCTAAAATGGGTCTAAAACATGGTTTTATTGTGTGTTAGGATAATGTGGGGAACGATTGCCAAAACTCTTCTGCATAGTTCCTTCTTCTGATGCTTTTTGAAATAAGAGAAATTAAGGATTCTGTATTCGATTTCTTCTCATGACGTAAATTCAGGAAGAAGACATATTATGATCTTATAGCTTCTGACATTACATGGGCAGCATAGGAAACAGACATATTGAAGCAGTTCATATATTACTACAGTAGCTTCTAAGGCACATGCTACTCTATATCAAAGCTAGTCCAAAATGGATAAACTCTGTTTCTCTAGGCATTCCTAACAGATGGTGGGGAAAACCGTGATTGACATGTTTCATGCTACTGCTAGATAATAGCTTGCTTAGTCATATTTGATTGCTATCTCCATAAACAGATCCCACCATACTAAAAGAAGAAAAAGCATTTCTTGTCCTTGTGAATGTGGATACAGTACGCTACACCATAATAAATATCTCCTTTAATAAATGTTCCATGATAGTAGTGTATTTATGCATTTTTAGATATTACTGGATAGGGCTTTTTGTTAGCCTTATTTGTTCAAAGATTTCTATTTCCTCTGTAAATGCTTGGTAATTAATGTTTGTGTTTGTGCATGTATTTTTTATAAGTTGAGTCTGTAAAATTGTCCAGTTGTTTTTGGAGTTAAGAAATGAAAAATGTGCTGCATATATGGTAATGTAATTACTTTTCCAAATATATTTCATAGATTTTTATTGAATGCCTAAACATGTATTTACTGCAGTGAGTAGACCAAAGCAAACCTCAATAAGCTATTGTGTTAAGTAAATAAAAGCAACCAAGAAACTTCAGTGGTGCCAATATTATCCCATAGTTATCTAATTTACCCACCAAACAATACAATCATAATGTGCCCCATAAACATTTTATTGCTACCCTGTCTCTGTTGTTTATCCAGGGGCTGTATTCGCACATGCATTTTTATTTGTTTTTGCACTTTTTGTTAAATATCCTCAAGTTTGTTTTACAGTTGAACTGGCAGAAGCAATTTTAGAACCGTTGGCAATAATATTTGAAAAGTTCTGGAGAACAGGGGAAGTCCCCATTGATTGGAGGAGGGCTAATGTTGTCCCCATCATCAAAAAGGGAGAAAAAGATGACCCAAATAATTGCTGCCCAGTTAGCTTGACTTCAATTCCAGGAAAGATCCTAGAGCACATTATTAAACAGGCAGTCTGTAATTATTTAACAAACAATGGTATCAATACAAGAAGTCAACTCAGGTTTCTTAAAAACAAGTCATGCCAAACTAATTTGATCTCTTTCTCTGATAAAATTACAGGCCTGGTGGATGAGGGGAATGCTGTGGATATTGCTTATCTGGACTTCAGTAAGGTCTTCGATAAGGTTCCCCATGGTATTCTTGCTAAGAAGTTAGTAGAAAGTGGGATAGATAGTGCTACTGGAAGGTGGATTTGTAATTGGGTGACTGATCGCACCCAAAGGGTGATGATAAATGGCTTCTCTTCAGCTTGGAGAGATGTGACCAGTGGGGTACCCCGGGGTTCTGTTTTGGGTCCAGTGCTGTTCAATATCTTTATTAATGACTTGGAGGAAGGAATAGAGAATATTCTAGTTAAATTTGCAGATGATACCAAATTGGGAGGGGTTGCTAATTCCCTAGAATATTGGATGAAAATCCAAAAAGACTTTGACAGATTAGAGTGCTGGGCCAAAGCTAACAGAGTGGATTTCAACAGAGGGAAATGTAGTGTGCTGCATCTAGGTAAAAAGAATGAATTGCACAGGCATAGGATGGGAGACACCTGGCTGGAAAATACTACCTGTGAAAGGGATCTGGCAGTCTTGGTGGACCACAAATTGAACATGAGTCAGCAGTGTGATGTGGCAGCCAGGAAAGCCAATGTGATACTTGGTTGCATCAACAGAACCATAGTGTCTAGATCAAGGGAAATCATAGTACCACTCTATTCCTCTCTGGTCAGACCCCACCTGGACTACTGTGTCCAGTTCTGTGCACCTCAATTTAAAAAGGATGTTGACAACCTCGAGCGGGTACAGAACAGGACAACCGGGATGGTTGAAAGTCTGGAAGTAATATCTTATGAGGAACGGCTTAGGGAACTGAAAATGTTTAGCCCTTCAAAAAGAAGGCTGAGAGGGGATAATAGCTATGTTTAAATATTTGAAAGGAAGTCATATTGAAGAGGGAACAGGTTTGTTTTCCATGGCTTCAGAGACTTGGACTCGGGGCAATGGTTTCAAACTACAGGAAAAGAGAGTCCATTTGAACATTAGGAAGAACTTTAGGAAGACAGTTAGAGCTGTTTGGCAGTGGAATATGCTGCCATGGAGGGTGTTGGAGTCTCCTTCTTTGGAGGTTTTTAAGCAGAGGCTTGATGGCCATATGTCGGGAGGACTGTGATGGGGATTCCTGCATGGCAGGGGTTGGACTGGATGGCCCTTTAGGTCTCCTCCAACTCTATGTTTCTATGATTCTATGAGTTCTTAAAAAGTAAGATACCCACATTAAAATGCATATGAATGTTCAAATCACTGTGCAATGCAACAATACATAATAATAAGTCCTTTGGGAGTCTTCTGAATGGACCAATGGTGGCAGTTCTTTTTCAGAAGAAAATTCTGTGCCCCCAAGACTTGTGCTAATCATCATTGGCCAGAAGGATGTTGATGTTAAGGATTAGATAGGACATTCTCCCTTCTTCTCATTTGCAGAAGCCACCTGAGTGGCCTGCAGAAACTTGCTTCATCACCAGAGACTGAACAGCATTCTCTACCATGTCTCATTGTGGCAGCAAATTAGGAGTGTTGAGAAGATTTTGTTTCACACAGGGTTCTCTCAAACACCTCACTGACTCACACTTTCTTACTGACTTCTGCAGTGGAAGTATTCGTAGATCTAAAATTCTAGCAGTGCAGTCCTTCTCTCTCAGTCTAATGCTACATTGGCACAACATAAGTTAAGAACTCTGATTTATTAACCCTTTTTACTAGGTCTACCCTATAAGGAAATAGAAAAATATTTTTTCATTATTATTCTATAGTGATATTAAATAAACTGTTTTTTTCTCTTATGAATCCTAAAACCAGTTATACATATAGACAATGTTCCCTCCAATTTTCCACCTGAACAAGGTGGGGCTCCACTACATGTGTGTGAGGTTCCAGCCACAACTGGACCCAAATGGGTAGTATTACTGGCTGCGGGTATACACCGCTAATACAGTGCTGCACAACCATGCATCTGCACAGTTTAGATGGAATGTTGCATACATACATTAAACTCTAATGTATACATAAAGGTGCTCAATTGTTTTAAAACACACTGTAGAAAACAGGTTTTCTAGCTGCAGAACTAGACTTGGTTCACTCCATGGGAAAATGTTGTAAGGGACTCAAGTTGGTGAATCTCACAAGGCAGTTTGTTCCAGATGACTAGACTGGCCAATGAGAATTTCTGATTATGGGTGGAAACCTTACGGGCCTCCTGAGGTGTGGCCAACCAAAGCAAGAGCACTAAAGATGTTCTGGTGGGAGTGGCCAACACTGACCTTTGGGGAATACGCTCTGCCAGATACTCAAGTCCCAAACCATGGAGGGTGAGATAAACCAAAACCAGTACCTTGAACCTTATCTGGGAGGCAATGGGTAGCCAGTGTAAGCAGGCCAGAATTAGGGTGATGTGGTCGAAACAACCCGCACCAGCCACCAATCTGGCTGAAGCATTCTGTACCTGCTGCAATTTCCGGACAAGGGTCAAGGGAAGCCCCATGTAGAGAGCGTTACAGTAATCTATCCTCAAGATGACAAGTACTTGCACAATTGTCTGCAGGTAGTTGTCATCAAGATATGGGTGAATCTGGGTAATAAGCCTAAGTTGGTAAAAGGCTGAGTTGGAAATGGCAGCCACCTGGGACTGTGCCAGATCCAAGACAATGTCCAGACTCCTCACTCTTTCAGCCAACTGGAGGACAGTCCTACCCAGGCAAGGAAGAGAGCCACAGTACCCATCTAACCCCCCCCTCCCATGAACAGCACCTCTGTCTTATCAGGATTGAGTCTGAACTTGTTAGTCCTGGTCCACTCTAAAACCGCAGCCAGGTAGCGATCAAGGGTCTGGACAGCCTCAATTGCAGAAGTGGAAAAGGAAAGATAGAGCTGTGTGTCATCAGTGTACTGATGACAGCAAGCCCCATATATCTAAATGACCTCAGCCAGTGGCCTCATGTAAATGTTAACCAGCATGGGGAAGATTGCCGACCCTTGAGGCACCCCACAAGAGGGTGACCAGGGAGATGACAAATCCCACCCCGGCTCACTTGCTGAATTTAGCCCTCAAGGAAGGAATGGAGCCAGCTCAAGGCTGAACCCCCGATCCCCACCTCTGAGAGCCTACCTTGGAGGATACTGTGGTTGGCGGTATCAAAGGCCACAGACAGGTTGAGGAGGACCAACAAGATAGCACAGCCCCTGTTGCCCCCCAGTCAAGAGGTCATTATGCATTGCGACCAGGGCCGTCTCAGTCCCATGGCATGGCCTAAACCAGATTGGTAGCTATACAGGACATATTCTTCCTCCAGAAATGACTGGAACCATTCAGCAGCAACCCACTCCAGCACCTTGTCCAAGAAGGGAACATTGGCAATTGCACGATAATTAGACATATTGTCCTCTGCCAAGCCAGGTTTTTTAAGAATGGGCTTGACCACCGTCTCCTTCAGCTGTTAGTAAATAGTTAGTAATAGTAAGCAATAGTGAATTCCTTACTATTAGAAGAGCAAATTCCATAAGTGCTGAAAAACTCTGATTGTCATAAGAACTTTTCACATATCCTGTACTTTGCAAACTAGCTTGTTTTGTTTCAAAATGGGTCAATGAAAGGTAAGCTTAAGCTTCACTTGTCAGTATGATTGTTTAATGTTTTTTGGAATACAGGGACGTTTCAGTGTCAAGCTATGTGTAATTTACTAAAGTGCTCATACTCTCCTAAGTTTGGAGTTCTAGAAGAAAGCAAATGGCACAGAATGTGTGCTCTCTGCTCCTTTCACGGCTGCTCCATTGAAGCTGTAATTTCTTTATTAAGAATAGTTAAGCCCTGTTTTTCTTCTGACTCATGACATTCAAATTAACATAGGACTGAACATGCCATAAAGTGCTATAACCTGATCATTCTGGCTCTTTTGTTAATGTTTAGGGGTCATGGGAGCCCTTAACTTTCATAAAGACTGCAGTTTAGAGGGAGCAAAGAAACACTGCCTTATCAATTGTACTTGGGCTATTCTAACTATCAGTAGCTTGTCCAAGATAATTAAGCAGAACACGGGCCTGTTGGAAGAGATCCTTCAACTAAAAATGAGAAGGATTCAACACGTGATCCCAGTAATGAAATGCCTGTGTCTGCCACTAAATTATTGAATTGTACACTTCAACTATTTCACCATTTTTGCAAATATGTCTTGTGCTTTGATTTTTTTTAAAAAAACAACAACTTTTCTAAGTGGAAATCCTGTTCTTATTCCACTACTGCTCAGTTCCATCTAGATTCTGGTTCCTTTACTCTAAATTAAAACTCACTGCATCATTCTTTCTTCAGTACATTACTTTAATTTCTTGAAAACTTTGCTCTTGGTTTCCTTGGCTTCCTAGTAAAACATTGGTGCAAAACTGTGAAAATGTATATTCTCAGAGAAGATAACTGACAATGCTGCTACAAAAGTTGGGTTCTATATCATGCACCTGTGTTACAGACATATCCAAGTCTTTGTTGGCAGCAATGCAAGATAAGGGATGCTGCTATGCCAAAAAGGGCACCCCCCACTCCTGGCAGGGAGAAGGCACAGCAGTTCATAGGAACTGAAGGAATGTTGCCATTCCAACAGATGCACTGCTGAGTGTATGCCTAGTCATCACTGAGTGAGAAAGAAAACTGACAGCATGCACCTAACATGCTCTACAGAGTGTTCCATCAACTGTGGGCATAAATGCAGTGATACAGCCACTACTTCTCATCTTATGCCTCAGCAAGATCTAATTACCCTCTTTAGCAACACTTTAAGTACGATATCAAAGAACTCTCGTAGAGCTGGAAGACAATGTACAAATGAGATAATTCAACTGTCTAGTGGAAAAGGACTTTTCAGTCCTTTCTTCAAGAACGTGCCAAATGGTTTTGGCTTGAATTGCAGATGTATGGCAGCAGGCTTCCTGGTCTCCAAATTATGTGCCCCATTAGACAAATGGCAGATGGAAAGAGCCAAATGGTTTGAACAAGCATGAGTTTAAGAGTTGTCCCACCCACCCATGTACCAAATGCCTTCATGTTGGAAGCTAATGAGGAACAGAATTCAATCTGGGCATGGTACAAAGCTGCACCAGCATGTTTATGAAGTATGGCATGAAATTCATATATTTATTGCTCATTAGGCCTTTGTGCCCAGCTGTGGATGGCATAAGCATAATTTATTGTGGCTGATGGAGAGAGAGAGAGAGAGAGAGAGTAGCTTATTCCACACACCACAGTTTCTCTATGGATTTTACAAGTTTCAACATTAAAAAGGGGATGTTCATAGGGCCGTAGTTTTAACCTTTGGCTATCAATTTGTGGAGGATATCACATCTGAGGATCACTGACCAGTCATTGACTAGTGCTTTCTGAAACACTAGAAAGAAGGAATTTGTGTGCAGCCTTTCAAAAGAAGAGTGTGCCTATTCCCTTTTTTGTTGTAATTGTTATCAACATCAAAAATAGTACAGAGAAAGTCTTCTTTCCCCTTCCTTTCCTTAATATGAAAATCCAATATGGTAAAGCCCTTGGCAAGAAATCTATAAAAATACTGAGCTTGTGCTGGATACATGAAAAACTTATTTTCTGTTCAGTTATCACAGAGGAAACAGGAAAATACAGTACTATGTGTCAGGTCGCAGATGTGTGCAGCATGAGTGTTAACTTAGAGGACATGAATATCCAGTACGTATTTCCAATATGCACCCAGTGCCTGAACCCTTAGATGCACTATGTACTCCTCTGAAGCACTTCTAGTGAGGGAGAACTAGCAAAGAGTGGTCATGCACATGAAAATACTTATGTGTTGTATTACTTTAGTATCCTTTTCCTCAAAGCATTTGGAACATAGAACCTTAGTAAAAAAGTTCACTGTGACTAGGAGATGGATACCTATAGAGAACCTTAGTAAAAATTTCACTGTGACTAGGAGATGGATACCTATAGAAAACAAGCTATTTGCAAGAAGATCTTGCTTTGCTAACTGGATAAGCGAAGCACAAAACCATGAGACTGAATTAGTTCATATTGTATGCAATCTGTCTGGAGCTGGCCTCAATGATAGGCCTCTCCCTAGTATTTTTGTGACCAATTTGTGGCATCTTTTAAATCTATAGAGGAGGCTATCGTCCAGTACATGGACCACCATTTGCAAACAGTGGATCAAGTCGAGGTGACCAGTGTATCACCTTGCCTTGATATCCTTTTCAACTGTGACATCAACTGAAGTGGACAGGGTCCTTGAGCAATGTCATGCTATTTACTCCTCCCTTGATCCTTGCCTAGACTGGCTTATAAAAGCTTCCAGGCCAATTGCTACTGAGTTGGCTACTAAAATAATCAATGAGTCTTTTCAAGAGGGCAACGTTCTCTCTGCCATCAAGGAGACACTCACTGGGCCCATTCAAAAAAAGTTAGGTCTGGCGGAAGACCAAATTGAAAACAATAGTCTCATAGCCAATTCATGAGCAAGGTCCTGGAGTGGGTGGTGGAGGAGCAGCTTCAGCAGCTCCTGGATGACACTGATGCCCTTGATCCATTCCAGTTGGGGCTCAGGCCATGGCACGGGAAAGAAATTGAATTGGTTGCCCTGCATGATGACCTTTTGAAGGAGACCAGTCAGGGCAAACAGTCCTTTGATACTGTCAACCATGATATCCTTCTGGTGAGGCTCTCTGAGTTTGGGATTAGGGGACCATTCCCAGAGAGTCCAGCTAGGTGAGCTGACTTCCACTCCTTGGTCTCTCAATTGTGGTGTACCACAGGACTCAATAATCTCACCTATGCTCTTTAATATCTACATGAAACCACAAGGAAATGTCATCAGAGGGAATGGAGCTTCTTGTCATCAATCTGCCAATTTTACTCAGCTCTATATCTCCTTCTTTTCATCAGCAGTACATGTCTTTCCATCCCTTGAATGCTGCCTGTCCATTGTACTGGACTGGATGAAAAATAATAGATTGAGGTTGAACATGGGCAAGATGAAAGTCCTTTGGGTGGGAGCTCCCAATATTTGCATTTTTTTGTAACAACCTCTTGTTTGGGAATGTGACTCTTTCAGCAAAGGACAGGCTGCTCAGCCTAGGCATCCAACCAGACCTGACCCTCACCATGGAATCCCAGGTGGTATCCAAGGTCCACTCTGCTCATTTTCTCCACTGTATCCTTCAGGGAAGGGATTTTCCCTCTCACCTGAAGGAGACAGTGGTGAAGCCCACTCTAAAGAGACCTGGCATGGCCCTGGATGAATATGTCCAATTATCATCCAATTCCCTTCCTGGGCAAGGTTATCGAGAGGGTTGCTCCCGTTCACCTCCAGACTTTTTTGGAGGAGGATCAAGTCCTGGATCCATTCTAATCTGGGTTCAGGCCATGTTGGGGGACTGAGACTGCCCTGGTTGCACTGCAATATGACCTCCTCAGGGGGGCTGACAGGGGATGTTCTACCTTGTTGGTCCTCCTGGATTTGTCAGTGGCCTTTGATACCACTGAGTACAGTATCTTGCTGGGCCAGCTTTCCAAGGTGGGGATTGAAGGCACAGCTCTTAGCTGGCTCTCTTCCTTCCTTGGTGGCTGACCCAGCATGTTAAGCATGGGGGAGGTGCTGTCAGCCCCTTGGATGCTCCCTTGCGGCGTGCGCCGTGGTCAGCCATTTCCCCCATGTTTTTCAACATCTACATGAGGCTGCTGGCTGAGGTCACTAGGGGATTTAGAGTGTGCTGTCATCAATATGCTGTTGACACGCAGCTCTATCTCTCCTTTACCACCTCTGCAGCAGAGGCAGTCCAGACCCTGGATGCAGTCATGGAATGGACCAGGGCTAACAGGCTAACCCCGAGAAGACCGAGGTTCTGTCCTTTGGGGTGTCCTCCACTGGGTACAGTGGCCCTCTCCCCACTTTGGAGGGTATTACCTTCCAGCTGGTGGAGAGAGCAAGGAATCTGGGTGTGGTCCTGGACTCAGACCTATCCCTGGAAGCCCACATGATGGCCATCTCCAGGACTGCTTTTTTCCATCTCCGGCAGATCACCCAGATCTGCCCATACCTGGATGAGGCCTCCCTGAGGACAGTTGTGCAGGCGCTTGTGATATCGAGGATAGATTATTGCAACACTCTCTACATGGAGTTGCCCTTGACCCTTATTTGGAGACTACAGCAGGTACAAAATGCAGTGGCTAGACTGGTGGTTGGTGCTGGTAAATATGATTTAATCACCCCAGTCCTGGCTCATCTGCATTGGCTGCCAGTTGGTTCCTGAATATGGTTCAAGATACTGGTTTTGATTTACAAAACCCTCCATGGTCTGGGACCTGAATACCTGGCAGAGCGGATCTCGCAGAGGTCAACTGAGGCCCATCCCACCAGAATGTCACGGGCACTCTCACTTAGGGTGGCCACACCCAAGGAGGCCAGGAAATCAGCTACCCAAAAACGGGCCTTCCTGGGCAAGGTTATCGAGAGGGTTGCCCCTCACTTTGGAACCACCTGCCAAGTGAGTTGCACCTTGCTCCATCCCTGCTGGCTTTCAAAAAAGCTCTGAAAGCACTGCTTTTTAGAGAGGCATATGGCGACCATTAGTCTGTTTTTTCCCCTCCGTTAAGACACACTTTCTGCCATCTTTGCTGCTTTTTTATATCATTTTCATTTTTATTATTATCTTTATTTGATGTTATTGTTTCATTTTATTGTTGTGAACTGCCCAGAGTTCCATTAGAATATGAGCGGTATAGAAATACAAAAATAAATAAATAGATTAATAAATGTTCACCTGTGGAGAATTGCTCAGCTTTGTGCCTACCTTTTTTTTTTTTTGCAATTTATTTATAGTTTTCAAACAAAAAGGTTATCCATCAAAGAAAAGGTAAAAGAAACATTGGAACGATTCTAATCTTCTCAAACAAAGTTTGCATCTCATCTTAACAATGTATGATCCTTAACTATCTCAATTAGTCATAAATTAAACAGAAAACTTGATTGTCCTATAATATTCATCTAAGAATTTGTAGAAATCATGCCATCTTTCTTCGAAGTCTTCATAGTATCCTTCTAGTTTCATTAGTGCTGAGATCTTGTCCATTTCTGCGCAGTTTAACACCTTCATAATTAACTGATTTTTGTCTGGGATATTGTCTGTCTTCCATAATTGTGCATACAACATTCTAGCTGCTGTAATTATATGAATTATTACAATTTTTTTACTGTCACCAATATTTTGTTGTATCATAGACAATAAAAAAGTTTCTGGTTTTAACTCAAGATTAATTAACATAGTTTGTAAAATAAATTTTTGTACCATACACCAGTATTTTTTAGCCCTCTTGCACACCCACCACATATGAAAAAAGGATCCCCGTCCTTTGTTACATTTCCAGCAAACATCGGATATTTTATACATTTTAGCCAGCTTATCAGGTGTTAAATACCATCTATAAAACATTTTATAAAGATTTTCTTTAAATGCTATTGACTTGGTGATCTTTATATTAACCTTCCATAGTTTTTCCCATTCATCTAACTGAATTTCTAACTTTAGATCCTGTGCCCATCTTATCATACATTCTTTTATTATCTCATCTTCTACGTGTCTAGCTAATAACCAGCTGTAGATTTTTTTAATTAACTTTTCATTAGAAGAAAAAATGATTTTATCTATCCCAACTTCTTGATTTGAGAAACTAAATTGCTTTTTATCATTCCTAAACCAAGATTTCATTTGCATTTCCAACCACCAGTCTATTCTAAATCCTTGTAGCTGTAATTCTTCTTTTGATTTTAGTTGTAATTTTTCTGTTAACATATCTTTATATCTCAGAGTTTTTTGGTCCTCTATTATAGATGGTTTTGTATGTGCCAGTTGTGGGGAAACCCAAAGTGGCATTGCTGTATAGATAGAGTTCTTCAATGAGTCCCAAACCCACAACAAGGCGTTTCTTATGCAGTGGTTTGCAAAATCTTTTTGGACTTTAGCTTTCCCATACCATAGATATGCATGCCATCCAAAATTCAAATTAAATCCTTCTAACGCAAGTAGTCTATTATCTTCAAGGGTCATCCACTCTTTCATCCACATCAGACAGCAGGCTTTGTAATATAGAATCCAGTTTGGTAGCGCGAAGCCTCCATTTTCCTTTTTGTCCTGCAATAGTTTAATTTTGATTCTAGGTTTCTTATCATTCCAGATGAATTTCCTTATTTGTTTATCTAAATCTTGTAGTAATTTAGTTGATTTAAGGACCGGTATTGTTTGGAACAGGAATAGTAGTTTTGGTAGTACATTCATTTTTATTGCTGCTATTCTACCCATAAAGGATAGTTGTAGATTTTTCCATGAGTTTATTTCCATTTGTATCTCTTTCATTACTTTGGTGTAATTATCTTGAATAAGAGTACTGGTTTTTGCAGTGAGATAGATACCTAAATAACGGACTTTCTTAGCTACCTTGATAGATTGAAAAATGTTCTAACAGATTTTATACATAAAGATCAAAACGGTTTTCTTCCTAGAAGACAACTCAGCCATAATATAAGAATTGCACTTAACTCTCTGGAATACTATGATCAGAAAGTTGACAAACCTGCTGCTTGGATCTTCTTAGATGCAGAAAAAGCATTCGACAATGTATCTTGGGCATTTCTACATGAACAACTCAGAATAATGGACTTTGGGGAAATATTTGGAAGAGTTATCTCAGCAATATACCAACATCAAAGTATGAAAGTAAATCTCAATGGGGACCTAACCAAAACAATAAAGATATCAAAAGGTACAAGACAAGGATGCCCTCTTTCCCCATTATTATTTATTTTTACATTGGAAGTCTTGATGAGAAACATTAGAAAGAATCCTGAAATCACAGGAATTAAAATTAAGAAACACGAATTCAAAATACAAGCATTTGCAGATGATTTGATGATAATATTAGAAAACCCAATAGATACAATTGCAAATTTGATGGACTCTGTACAGGAATATGGACGAGTAGCAGGCCTGAAAATAAATAAAGAAAAGACTCAAATGTTAGTAAAGAACATGACAGAGACAGAAGCCCAAAATCTGGAACAAAAATGTAATTTCAAAGCTTTGTGCCTACCTTGATGTAAGAGCTCTCAACATGCTGATTCATGTACTTGTCATCTTGAGATTAGACTACTGTGCTCTCTACGTGAGGCTACCTATGAGGCCAATGTGGAAGATACAAAAAGATTCCATCATATTACTCCTATTCTGACTGCCCTGCACTGGCTACTGATTTGCTTCTGCATTGACTTCAAGCTTTTAATGATGACATTCAAAGCTCTAAATGGTTTGGGACCTTGCTACCTGTTGGAACAGCTTCTCCCAAGAAGTAGTGCCCAAATCACTTGTTTATCCCAGGCAGGATATTTGAGGGTACCCACCCCAAATGAGTCTCAAAAGGTGGTGACAAGGAGTTGGGCATTGTCAGTGGTTGCACCTCAACTTTGGAATTTTCTTACTTTGGAAATTCACCTAGCCACTACACTGGATATATTTAAACACCAGCTTAAGGCCTGGCTTTATAGATTGGCCTTCTCTGAGTATGTTGTCAATGCAATTCTTAATTGGGTTCCATCATATCAACCTTTGATATATTTATTATATCTTTTCTTTTGATGTGTAATTCAAGAACTCGACAGAAAATTTAAACCTAGGTTAGGAATGCTGAATAACCAGCATGGAAACACACTATCTGACCAGAAGAAAATAAAGAGAAGGTGGGAAAAATATACTGAAGTTCTACAGAAGAGATAAAAGAATGAAAAGAATATAATGTCATACTCCTTTGCAATGGAATCCTTATAAGGAACTGATTAGAGATAGGCACTTTGTATTTGTTCCCCTGGGGAAACAAGTGTGAACTGCTGCACCTCATTGGATGCACAGGAGCTTCCGTGATTGGCTCCTTCTGTGATTGGCATGATGACAGACCCTTGCTCAGCCTGGAGCATGGTAAGTGGCCTGGATGGTTGTGGGGTGTGTGTGCACTATTCGGCCAGTGTGGTACCTGTGGTGTCGTAGTTCACATTAGTTTCCCCAGAGAGATAGTTCTTATCTCTAGAACTAATATTGATGATGACAGTTCATTTGAGTCTGATTAATATGAGGAAATCATTAGTAAGCAATTGCTTATGAACATAGAACTTCTTAATGGAACTTCTCTGTCAGTCTGTTAGAATGTAATTGCATTCAATAAAACTTAATATTAGGAGAAGTAATTGTGATAAAAGGCTTTCTTGCATAGGACCATAGTTGGGTAAACAAATAATAGGTAGGTAATTTTTAAGATCAGAATAGTCACTAGGTATATGAAAAAGATGGCTTATTCTTTGTGTGAAGAACTCTGGAAAAAGGTCAAGTTTTCCAAGGGATTCATTAAAATAAATTAGGAATGTAGAGAATAACGGAATCCATGTTCCTTTGCTCATATGGTTCATTGATGGAAAGGAAGGTAGTACGAAAACCAGGCTACTAAAAAGTAGAAAGCAATATCATATTTGGTCAAATGCAAGATTTGCGTAAGTTCAAATGATTTTCTTCCAAAAATAAAGACACATTTCCCTAAACACCTAATTGTGGGCTGAATGTATTTGCTAGACACAAATGGCAGACACTTGATAACTGGGACAGGAAAAGGAAATAACGGGGACCTGGAACGGCCAGGTTGAATCTGCAGAGATGACCGTAGCCCAGAGGATGGCAGGGCAGGCTGGCAAGAACCTTAAATGGTAACACTTCTGGCAGTGGCTGGAGAATACCCTTCAACATTTACCTGTAGGTCCTATTGCAATGGTACAGAACAGATATTTCTGCAGAAACTAGTACAATTTGTTGTCCTCAAAGGAAATATTACTTCTCCATCAGGTTATTTTGATTAATGTTGCAAATAAGTTAAGTGAAATGCATTCTTCATTGCACAAAGGGCTGTAACCAAGAGCGTTAATAACATACAATTTACTTTGTAGCATTTTGTGTAATGAGCTGACGTTTAGCGGGGGAAATAAAGATATACTTTGTTTACTGAATTTATTTTACTTTTTTTGTCTCTCTTTTTTTTTTAATAAGTTGCCTTCAGAGGATATTCCCCATAGTCAGTGGCATTGTTGTAAAAACTCTTACCAGGAAACAAGTTCATAGGGGAAGAATGGGTTTCTAGGGGATAGGAGTTCATCTGTGTCTTCCTGCTTTTGCTTAGTGATTGGAGCTTTAGGAAATGAACAGAAGATATGATTTTTCCAAATTACTTCATTTTAATTTTTACTCCATTTAGTAGAAATTGTTTGTTTATTTATTTATTTATTTATTTATTTATTTATTTATTAAACTTGTATACCGCCTGTCTTCCCAAAGGAACTCCGGGCAGTTCACAGCACAAGATGCAATAATACACAAAAGTGAATCGGAATAAAAACAAATTGATCAACAGTTAGACCAACAATTAAACCACACTATCAGCAGAAAGCAGTGTGTGTGTGGGGGAATCAGCCACCAAATGCCTCTTGGAAAAGCCAGGTTTTTATTTTTTTAAATACATTTTTATTAAATTTTAAACTTGCAGGGACTGTGCAAGGTGCACATCGCTGGGAAGGTGGTTCCAGAGGGCAGGGCCAGCCACAGAGAAAGCCCGGGAATGGGTGGATGTTTTCCGGGCCTCCCTGGGCATGGCCACCCGCAGCGTGTGTGCCTGTGACAACCAAGTCAGTCGAGTCGATGTTGACCGCTGGGCGATCCGCTCCACCAGGTAGTCAGGTCCCAGGCCATGGAGGGTTTTATAAATTAAAACCAAGACCTTGAATCCGATTCGGGATGCAACGGGCAACCAATGCAGACGGGCCAAGACTGGGGGGATATGATCAAACCGGCGCACACCCGCCACCAGTCTGGCTGCCGCATTCTGTACCCGCTGCAGCCGCCAAAGGAGAGTCAAGGGCAACCCCATGTAGAGCGTGTTGCAATAGTCTAGTCTTGAGATCACCAGTGCCTGCACCACTGTCCTGAGGGAGTCCCCATCTAGATAGGGACGAATCTGGGCTATCTGTCAAAGGTGGAAAAAAGCATTCCTGGACACAGCGGCCACCTGGGCCTCCGTAGAGAGTGCTGGGTCCAGGACTACACCCAGATTCTGGACACTGTCCGATGGCCAGAGAGAAACACCCTCCAAAGTTGGAAAAGGGCCTCTGTAGCCAGATGGGGAAGTCCCAAAGAACATAACCTCAGTCTTCTCAGGGCTGAGCCTGAGCCTGTTGGCCCTGGTCCACTCCATAACTGCGCCCAGGCACTGGTCGAGGGTCCAGGCAGCCTCATCTGCAGAGGTGGAAAAGGAGAGATAGAGCTGTGTGTCATCAGAGTACTGATGACAGCAGACTCCATATCTCCTTATGACCTCTGCCAGCGGCCTCATGTAGATGTTGAACAGCATGGGGGAGAGGGATGACCCCTGCGGAACCCCACAAGGGAGTATCCATGGGGCCAACAACTCCCCCCCATGCTGTACCTGCTGTGGACGGCCCCTCAGGAAGGACCGGAACCAACTGAGAACAGTGCCTCCAATCCCAATCCCGGAGAGCCGATCCAGCAGGATACCGTGGTCGACAGTATCAAAGGCCGCTGACAAGTCCAGAAGGACCAACAGGGTGGAGTTACCCCTGTCGGCCCCCCAGAGGAGGTCATCTTGCAGAGCGACCAAGACAGTCTCGGTCCCCTGACCAGGCCTGAACCCGGATTGGAATGGATCAAGGACCCATTCACCCTCCAAAAACGATTGAAGCTGGACTGCAGCCACCCTCTCGATTACCTTGCCCATAAAGGGAACATTGGCAATCGGGCGATAGTTGGCCAATTCGCCCGATGCCACGCCAGTTTTTTTCAGAATGGGCTTCAACACCGTCTCCTTCAGGCGAGAGGGAAAGATCCCTTCCCTGAAGGAGGTAGTGGCGATAACGGAAGCCCATTCCGGCATGCTCCCACTGGCAGCTTTTATAAGCCAGGAAGGGCAAGGATCGAAAGGGGTGGATGCAGGCCAGCAGTGGGCAAGGGCCCTGGAGGCCTCAAGCGAGGAAACAGGCCCAAACTCAACCAACCAGGGAAACCGAAGGGGCACAGCAGCAGGGGATGCCAAGAGTACACTAGAACAACCGGAATCAAAACCGGTTCGGATGGCCTCTATTTTGGATCTAAAAAAGGCTGTGAAAGTCTCACTACTGAAATCAGTAGGAGGAGACCTTTCCAAACCAGGATTAGTGAGGTCGCGAACCATGCGGAAAAATTCCGCTTGACAGTTCGAGGCCTCACTAATTCTCAGGGAGTAGAAGGATGTTTTAGCCTCCCTGATCGCCCGATTATAGCGTCTGGTCTGGATAACAACAGCAGCCTGTTGGGAATCTTACATTGTGCAACCTGGTCAGCTCCTAGCATGTAAAAAGAGCATCACAATAATCTCACTTTTGGGTCAGACCAAATGGCCATCTAGAAAAGCAGTCTGTTTCCATAGCTGGATGCCTGTTTGGAGACTGTAGGCAGGTCATGATGCAATCATTCCTGTTCTGCTCGCTCCACCCCCACCCCCCAGAAACTGGCATGGAATGTGTTTTGCTTTTGATGGTGGAAGGAATAGGATAGTTCCCACCATGTCTAGTACTGCATTTCCTTTACAGAAACTCTCATGACACCCTCATGACAACTGATATCCCCCCCCCCCCCGCGCCAGTGAAGATCATGCCAGAATTGTTTTGTTGGAGGGATGAAAACTGCCAGTTTTATTTTTTCATGTTTCATGAAGTTTCACAATGACTCTTGCTCCATTTTCCATCATTTGGAGCATTTCCCCCCAGCATCATATAACCATTTTTCTTAATATATGCACATTTTATACACATTTTGCCACAAGCTCTAAAGTGTGTCTGTATGCATTTTTGTACTATGCATTTTTGTGCATGATTGGAAGAAGAAATCAATCCCATAGAAGGGGGGTTTCTCCCCTGGTTGTCTGAAAGATGCATGTACACTTTTGGAAATAGAGTAGTCACAAAAGTCTCAGTAAATGTAACTTCTTTTTCATCTCCAGTTCTTGCACCCTGTACACCATATTTACTTCCCAAAGCCAGACTGGCTTGCAGCTGATTCTGGCTCTAAGAGCAGCATGTGCCAAGCATTTGCCACCACACCTAAGGGTAGCTGGTTAGCTTACAGCGAAGAGGACAAACCACATGGTTGTCTCCCCATACCAAGTTACCATTGCTGACAGAGGTTGGGAGCGATTTCTATAAAATAAAACCAGAATATTGCCCAGTTGCTATTTAGTTAACTAGTTTTAGAATGTCATTATATTGAATCTTTTTCAAAATAACTTTCCCTATTGTGGGAGGACCCTGAAATAAAAAGACTCAAGTCCAGTTGTCCAACCAGCGGAGCTCTCCCGCCCCTTGCCACTGGCACATTTTATTACATATGGTTTACATCCAAGAGTATGCATAACATCAGTGATTGGTTACAAAAGTTACAGAAGTAAAGGTGGCACATGGTGGTTGGGTGAACTATAGGTAATGTCTTGTGAACAGAGCATGCTTTGCAAAATTGATTACAATAACACATGTCCTTGCTGTTTACAGATGGAATGTCAGCAAATGAGGAGTAGACAAGAATAGGTAAAGGTAAACGAAAAGTAAACGGAATTAGCCCAGTAACCAAGAGTAAATAAATGAAAGATGAACAGAGTAGAGTCAGAGTGAGTAAACAAGCTGAGTAAATGAAAAGTAAATGAAGCTTGAGCTGAGTAGTAAATAATAGGTAAACAAAATTTACCTGAGCTGGGTTAGAGGGATTACCAGGTCTGCCATTTGTGGATTTGGCCTGAGTTCATCAGGAGAGTTTTCTCTCTCATGAAATGTCCTCTAGGCCTCCTCCCATGGGTCTGAATCACTTTCCGATCCAGACTCCATCACCCTACCTGCTAGCTTCTGCTCCTTTGGGCTAAAACTTCACTTTGTGCAATGGTAAAGCTACCCTATATGTATGCACATATGTGTATTTAAAAACAAACCAGTGAAGTTTGCAGTAGAGGGTATGCACTTCTATCAAGTATGCCTCCACTCCTCTCCTCTTTTTCCCAACGCTCTTTCTGGACTGTGCATTTGCTTTCAGTGTTTTTGTTTTGTTTTTAATCATAATATATGTATCCTTCTGGATATTTTTTGAATTTGCACTTTTGGGGGGCACATTCATCCAGTGATGGGCATTGCTGTAAAACATTCCCTTCATTTTTTTAAACACAAATTTCCATTCACATGTGAAATGTGTACATTTTTTCTGTGCCCAGTTGATATTATTTTTAGCAGATTTTCTTCCAGCTATCCAGTAAAGGGCAGATTCCATCCCAGTCTGCTTTTTATTGGGCATTGGGCACTGCCAGAAGCCCATGAAAAAGGTCCACAAGATCAGTACATTAAAACAGTCCCAGAATTTTGTTATTCTGAACAGTCTCATCCATTGATCTCACCTAGAAATAAAACATACTGGACTATTTTTTTTTAACAAAAGAACAGAAAAGCCCCTGAATCTGCACCAGGGAATGAAGCTTCTAACGCTGGCACAACAACAAAATCTAACATGGTTCATGTCAATATTTACAACAGTTCTGTCAAGTTTTGATCTAAAGCTCTTCTTCATAGTAATTGGATTACAAAAGGAAATATATATCAAAATATCATGTTGACAGACTTGATGCAAATAATAAAAATCATTACAAGTTGTCACTAATGGTAGTAAAGGAGCACACAATGAACTATTATTTCCTTTCTAACACATTAACAAGTGAACACTTTTAAAACAAGTCCTTTCTTCTCTCATAAATTAAAATTTAGCAACAAATCCATTTCTAATACTTAGGTCAGAGCCAAGGCTATTCATTATTGTTTTTTACTATTTGGGATTTTCTTTTTGTTATATTATCTATTATGGCCATCTATTTCCATTATTGGATACCTGGTCAATTCGCCTCTCCTAGTACATGAAAAATATTGCACCTTCTGCAAAATGGAACTGAAGAGAGATTCTAAGCCTTCAGGCAGGAAACCAATACAGCTTATCTATGATATCTAGTAAAAGAATGAGCTCTAGGAGCCAATACAAAATGACAGCATAAAGGTTCCGTAATACTAAATTACGTTTAAAAAAATCATTGATGAGGATCATTTAGATATCTAGCTTGTGAACCCCATTAAATTAAACTGGATGTGTATCAGCTATTGACTGCTTCTTTTGAATAGAGTACTCTCTCTGCCTTTGCCACTATTTTAAAAACTGAGAGCAATTCCCACAGCCAAATTATTCTATCCAACTGAGACTTGGAAAAATTGGGCAGAGTGTGAGGACAGACAACAGTCATCTGTGCCATTACAGCATTTGCAAAATCATCATCATCATCATCATCATCATCATCATCATCATCATCATCTGTGAGTGTGGAGATGGCTGCTACTTCTTCAGATACCTAGGAGAGTTCACACATACAACTGGACATATACACTCTTCACAGCCCACATTTCTTTACACAGCTCCACACACTTCCTTATTTTGTAACATTAGATAACTCCCATATACTCCCTGCATGTCTCAGTTATGCTTTGGTCTCTTACTATTGTTTCTTCAGTATTCTGTTTTTTTTTTCTCAGAAAAAGATCTAAAACAGTGATTTTCAACCTTTACCTTTCCAGGTGTGTTAGGTTTCATGCCCCAGAGGCCCTTGACTTCTGTCCAGAGACCTAGGATCTGGGGTCCAAAATATCCTATAAAGCTGAACCTAGGTAGGCCATCTGCGGAGATGAGCACACTCAGCCTTTGGACGGTGGGACTAGGAGCTGGATTTACATTTTTTTTTTTACAAAGAAAGATTTACATTCATAAATACCTTACGTTGAACAGAAAAGCCCTGCTGCTTTTTCAGTACCATTTTTAACCCCCACCCAGCCATGGTGGCACAGGTTTTCCTAAGGTTGACAAGAGAGGATTTTTTAGATGAAGGAGGAGGCACTATAAAACTGAGGACAGGAAAGAGTCCACTCAGTTTCTTCTGCTCCGCCTTCTTCCAGTGTTGATGGGAGATCATAACAATAGCAGAGCTGTGCTAGTCTTCAGCGTTTCACAGCAGCAGTCTGTGTTTTTGCTTTGAGAAATTAACCTGTTTGGCTACTCCATCAGAAAATACCCAGATATGTATCCTTTCTGTACATTTTATATATGAGAACAAGCATAAATAAAAGTCACTCAAGCATACACAGGCACTGATATTGATTTGCCTCACTGTACAGCAGGCAGAATGATAAATTCCCCAAACACCAAGATGGGAACAATGTTTCAAATCACAGTAGAGAATCAGAATAGGGCTAAGAAGCAATTCATTCTCTCAATAGAGGGAAGTGCACCCATGTTTTATCAAGTGCATGTGTACGGCATCCTGTGAAAAGATTTCACAGTTGTTCAGTGTTACCATAGAATAATCATGATATTATTTGCTACAAATGCATTTTATCCCCTACAACTGTCTTCTTTGATATTAGGCCAGGCCTGCCCAAAGTCCAGCCTGGGGGCCAAATCCGGCCCTTCAGGCCATTCTGAGTGGTCCACGGCTGGCTGGCCCACCCCTCCCTCCCCCTCCTTCACCCACACATTCCCCTGCGGTGGTGACGGCTCCCTGTGCTTCCTTTGGTCCCCACCTTCCTCCCTCCCTCCCTCCCTTCCTTGTTCCCCACCTTCCTTCCTTCCTCTCTTGGTTTCCACCTCCCTCCCTCCCTCCCTTGGTCCCCATCTTCCTTCCTGCAGGTGGGGTTGCAAGGGGTCAGTGGGTGGGGCTTATGGGTCAGTGGGTGGGGCTTGCAGTGGGGTGGCAGGGTCGGGGAGCAACCGGCCCCTGACAAATTCTCAGCCACCAAATCTGGCCCTCCTTACAAAAAGTTTGGGCACCCCTGTATTAGGCTCTTCCAAGCTACATCCTAAGAAGCATAGCTGCAGATAGTGTTCTTTTTATCAGCTTTTAATAACTCCTACCTCTTCTAGACACTGTGAATCAAATTGCCTAAATGGTCTTTCTTTTTAGCTGCATACAGTTTTAATTTCATGGAAGTGATAAACACTCTTTATATAAATAAAACATTTACACTCATCGGCTTGTATAGAATATAATGGCTATATGTCCATCCACCCTCTTGATTGTTCAGACTTTGCTATTAGTATTAATTAATAATGATTTTAAATTGTGTACCTGTTATGTGATTAATTCATGGAAAATACTATTTAATTCTTCTCAGAAAATATTTTGGTAAAACCATAACACAAGATTCATTCAAATTTTTTAAATTAATTTTTTGTGTTTTATTATTTTGCTTCTTTCAAGTTCCAGGTTGCTTTATTATTTTTAAGTACTGTATCATGCTAAATATTAAATTACTAGAACTGTGATCTTGTTATTGTATCCATTTCACTTGAGGATTTAATTTTTCCTCTCTAATAATTTTTAAGCACCTGTCTTTTTCTTTTGCTGGAAAACGCCAGCAAATTAGAGGTGCAAAACATATACTGGTAGTTGGTACTGTCAAGTTTTAATATTATTTAGAGAGATTAGGCATAGTGTGAGCTATAAAAGAACATTGTTGACAGTGCTGCCTGCATGAATAGATTTTGTACTCATTACTCAGGGAGTGGGCAAGTATGGACCTCCAGTGGCTGTTAGACTGCAATTCCTCTCCTACTATTGTCTACCTTGTCAAGAGCTGATGGGTGGTGGTGGGGAGGCGTGTTGTGGTAAAAAAAACATCTAGAGAGCTACAAGTTCTCCATAGTTCTTGGTGCTGATCTCCTTTTTGAAGACGCAACACATATACCCTGACTGTTTCCATGTTTTTAAAGGAAAGCAAGTTGTAAAATTTTGTTATGCCTTACAATTCGTATTCAAGTTGGCCATGGATGAACCCATAATATCTGTTCTAATAATTTACAGAAAAAAATGCAAAAATATTCACAATATTAGTAGACTGGGTTGATGATATCAAAGAAGAAATGAGTTGAGCCCCCAACTAAGCTCTTCCTTAACCATGTGGTATGAAAGAAGCCTCTGACTGGGATTAAGAAGTGCTGTGTATCTCCTTGCACCTCCTGCTCTGTATGTTCCCTAGGTGTAGGGCATATTTAAATAGTCATTTTTCTTTAGGGTGTCCATTCTAGAATTTTTCTTTCTTTCTCATCTAATTTATTCACTACTAGAATTAAGTGTGTGTGTGTGTGTGTGTGTGTGTGTGTGTGTGTGTGAGAGAGAGAGAGAGAGAGAGAGAGAGAGAGAGTCAGGCACCAATCTGTGAGCCTTTAATCACGCAAGGGCTGATCAGGCGACCAAGGCACATCACTAGGATACATCATATAGCATTCAGTGTTGGTGCTAATATGTTTCACAAGTCATCTTACAGACAAGTTGCATATTCCCACTATCAGTACAGTAATATCTTGATTTATAACTACCTTGGTTTAAGAGTGTTTTGCAAGACAAGCAAACATTCCTTCTAAATTTTGCCTTGATCAATGAGCAGTGTCTTGCAATACAAACACTGGAGCAAGTCACATGATCACAAGTGAGGCAGTTGTGGTTCTCTTTTTCTTCCTCTGCTGGATTGTGGGTGAATGTCTGGAATGTTCTGCCTGTGGCAAGCCTCAAAACCAAGGGGAGGAAAGAAGAAGGAACGTCTCCCTTGAACCAGCCAGGAATGTTTTCAAAGGTGAGTGCAGGTTAGAGGTTTTATTTTTCTTTATATTTTATTTAATTTGTTTTCAACATCCTTTTTTATTTTTCAAACCATTTCTAGTCATGGGCCAGCTAGTCATGTGTATATAGGGCTACAAATTGCATGTTATTATTGTCACATTAAAAACAGAGTAAAATCCAATTGTTAATCCCAAGCAGAGCAGATTCTGCAGCCAGGTACTTATACCATGGTGTGAACATGGATTTCTAGCCAAATTCTTTTGTAAGTGTTGATATTTTGTGTGCACAGTAGGTAGTCTGTGGGCCTCCAGAATGAATCATCTGAGTTTCCATTGTTTCTTATGGGGAAAATTCCTTTAATATAGGAGTGCTTTGGTTTACAAGCATGTTTCTAGAATGGATCGTGCTCGTAAACCAAGGTATTACTCTAGAGTAGCACCCCATATCTGCTGATTCACTATCCACTTATTCAGTTATCCGCCGATGGTGATTGGTTGCGGGGGGATGGCAGCAAGGAGGGGGGGAAACTTACTTTTTGGAGAAGCCCTCCTCCTCGCTGCTGCCGCGGGTGAGCCAGGCACTCTACGGAGGGATGGAGGACATCAAAGGAGCTAGCAGAAGCAGCGCCCACGCTGCACTGCTCAACAGAAACATCCGGGCAGTGGCAGAAGAGGTGCCCACGTGGATGCCTGCAGGAAGTGCAGGTGCTTCTTCTTCCACCACCCAGATGTTTCTGTTGAGTGGCATAGCATGGGTGTAGGCATCCACGTATGCTCCTCTTCTGCTGCGACCCGGATGTTTCCGTTGAGTGGTGCGGTGTGGGCGCCACTTCTGCTGCCGCCCCCGATGTCCTCCATCCCTGCAGAGAGTGGCTGGCTGGCCTGTGGTGGCATCGAGGAGGAGGGCTTCTTCAAAAAGTAAGCTTTATTTTTTAAAAAATTAAAACTTGGGGTGGACTGGGGTTGTGGGCTGGGGGGGGGAGGCCATCCCGGATAAGAGTGTTAGCTCTTATCTGCAGATTTCGGTATCTGTGGGGATTCCTGGAACCAATCCCCCACAGATACGGGGGTCCTACTGTACTTGCTTCAGAAGGAATATACTGTACTTGCTTCGGAAGGAATATACTGTATTTGGTGTAGGCACAGCACTATTTGATCAGTGTGATTTTGATTATCATTACATAATACTGTAACTAAAGCATATCCGATCTCGCCTGATTTTGGAAGCTAAGCAGGGTTGGCCCTGGTTAGTGCTTGGATGGGAGACCACGAGGGAATACTAGGTGCTGTAGGCGCCTGAAGTAGGAACTGGCAAACCACTCCAGTATTCCTGCCAAGAAAACTCCATGGACATGGGGTCACAAAGAGTTGGTCATGACTGTAACAACGCAACACACACACACACACACACACACACACACACACACCTAGAATGGCTACTGGAGCCATGTGGTACTGTGGCATGAGAGTCCAAAAAAGTCAAAATGTTGGGGCAGAATAGCTTAGAGAGTAATATCAAAGCAGGTGTGAATTTCTTTGCAATAAATATTTATCATCGTCAAGAAGAAAAGGCCTTTCAAAAACTCATGGATGGGATAATTTATGTCCATTCTTTCATTTGCCCAAATTGATATGCAATAGTGTCAAGGATAAATCAATCTAATTATCTAAGATGTATGGTAAGTCCTATGTTCTTAAAATGAAAAATACATCATTATTTCCCAGTATTAATTCTGGTAATATTAAATATATATTTGCAGTTGTGTGAAGCATTCACAAAGCATTTGGGGGCACTCTACTGTTTTTTATGTGTCAAGGGCAGTTCCATACATTTTGTTAACTATGAGTTCCGTTGAATACAGTGGGGCTTATTTCTAAGAAGCCATATATAGGATTTTTGGGACTGACTATTTGGAGCAACACCTCTAAATAGCAGGGTTTGCTAAATGAACAGAATCCATTCACACAATTAGCTGTGTCTTGCTGAATATAAATTGGTCTCATACGATATTCTAAAATGCCACAGGGAATTTTTAAAAGAATATAACAGTAACAAAATTACGTGTTGCTGAATATTTCTAAAACATTGTCAGATAAACAGAAAAGATCACCTAGCTAAAGGGATATTATGTGTTATTTCTCACAAAATAAATTACCAGAGGAAAACAGAACATATTTTAAAATGCTGTTATATCCCATTTGTAAAGCAATATATCTGAAAGTATAATAATATATAAATAGTATTTATTTTATAGTATACAAATATATGTTTAAGTATTCACAAGTATTTTGAATGCTAATGTCTCATTTATTAACATCCTGCTCAGTAGTATGAAAGATGAATGTGATAGCTGTGGTAGTTTTTAAATTAGGCTTCGGTATGAAGACTGCCTTTGTTGCCCTGTATGATGACCTTTGCCAAGAGAGACACAGGGGGAGTGCAATCCTGTTGATACTCCTGGACCTCTCTAGGGCTTTTGATACCATTGACCATGGTGTCCTTATGGATAGGCCAGCCAGGTTGGAAGTTGGAGGTACCACTTAGTGGTGGTTCCACTCCTTCCTAGATGACCGTGGCCAGGGTGACCATGGCCAGAAGGTGATGCTGGAGGACAGTTGCTCTGCCCCTGGTGTACTGCAGGGCTCAATACTGTCCCCCATGCTGTTTAACATATACATGGAACCACTGGAAGAAGTCATCAGGAGATTTGGGCTGAGGAGTCAGCAATATGCTGATGATACTCAGCTCTACCTTTCATTTTCCATCAATCCAGGTGAGGTTGTTTCTGTTCTGAACTTGTGACTGGGCCAGATAATGGACTGGATGAGGGTTAATAAATTGAAATTCAATCCAGACAAGACAGAAGTGCTGTTAGTGGGTGCTCTACCAGACAGGCTGGATGGGGTTGCACTCCCCATAAGGGACACGGTCCACAGCTTGGGGGTGCTCATTGACCCCCGTCTAACTCTGGAAGCTCAGGTGGACTCGGTGGTCAGCGGTGCCTTTCTTCAGCTACAGAAAATGTACCAGCTACATCCCTACCTGGACAAGTGGAGCCTCGTGACCATTACACATGCACTGGTAACATCCTGTATTGATTACTGCAATGTGCTTTATGTGGGGCAAACTTTGAAGATGGTGTGGCAATTGCAACTGGTTCAGAATCATGCATTGCAGCTGGTGAGTGGTGGGGCCACCAGGGACCATATCACCTCGATTCTGCATAACCTTAATTATCTACCATTTGCTGACCGAACCCAATTTAAAGTGCTTATTTTGACATATAAAGCCCTAAATGGAGCTAGATACCTGAAAGACTGCCTCCTTCCATATGAACCTACCTGGCAATTAAGATCCAGCCAGGGGGCCCTCCTGAAAGAGCCATCCCTCAAGGAGGTGAAAGGGATGGCTTGTAGACATGGGTCCTTCTCATCAGCTGCCCCCAGGATATGGAATGCCCTTCCAAGTGAGATCTGCCTGGCACCAACACAGATGATGCTTCAGTGCCAGGTAAAAGCCTTCCTGTTCCAGAAGTTTTTTAACTGACATAACATAGATTGTGGGTCCTGATGGCAATTTTAGTGTTTGTATTTAAATGTTTTTCTTGTTTTTAAATGTTCATTGACATTTTAATGTTTTAGTTTTTTAACGGTTCATTTTAATTCTAAGTACTGATCGGTACTGAAGGAATTGTTGGCTAGAACTTTGATTTGCTGTTTTTAAAAACCAATTATGTAATCATCCAAGAATTCATGACTTGAGGTCAGCACATCACATTTACCTGGAGGTAGTTTCTTAGCCATCACAAGTAGTGATGCCCTTGTACTTCACTCTGGGTTCCAGCTACAATTCTATACACACCACCCTGGGGTTGGGAGTAATATATTAAGCTTATTGGAATTTCTTTTCAAGTAACTCTGTATTGTATTGCACTGCCGAAGTGTGATGGAGAATGCTTGGCTTGCTATATATCTGTTTATCAGATCACTGTTTAACAAGAGCAAAAGGAGGCAAAATCAAAGCTATATGTATATTTAAGTGTGTATCTTATATTCATATCCCATAGTGTATGTTTGCCTGTTAACTCTGTATCCCTTCAATATTGTAACCTGACTCATTTTTATGTAAAGGGCGGTTATGCTTAGCCATGCCCATGAGTCAGCAAGAACTTCAGCAGAAGTCCTAGGTATCCAAGGGCATACTGATGACTTTCCAGATTAAAAATTATTTTCATGCTGCTTTTGGTCTGAATTTTTCCACCGCTCTTCTGTATGCACTACTGGTAGTGTTGGGAATGTTTCTAATGAAGAATCCTGAATGCCAAACATCTTACTTTCATAGGGATGGACCCACAAGGGCAAGTTTGAATCCTGGTAATGTAAAAAAAAAAAATTGACATTCAAGAGAACAGATGTTGCTATGGCTTCTTACACCAGCCATATGTTGTGTCAATTTCCAACCAGGGGCCAAACAGCGCAGTGGAAAGGAATTCTCTTGAGACCTTGCAGTCTTCACTTGCCTGTCTAAAAGAATAAACAATTACTAGAAAATAGTTTGGTGTGCTATCTTTCTTTTCTTTTCTTTTTCTAGACTCTAAACTGACCCAGCTACTTACCTTATGTTTTGTTTCTGGGGGAGCAGAGGAGAAAACTTCTTCTTCTTCTTCTTCTTCTTCTTCTTCTTCTTCTTCTTCTTCT
>JAHTLZ010000010.1:54831016-54856429 GCA_023846285.1 Phrynocephalus versicolor | reverse complement strand
TTAATCTATTTTAGTCCAAGCTCACTCAGAATTTTAAAGTATGGATTTTGGAAGATACTGTATATCAAAAGAAGTATCAACATGTAGTTGAAAAGCCCACATTTTCCAGCTGAAGAGTCAGCAAAAATAAACTACATTTTAAAAAATCTTTTCAGGGTAATCGGAACATTAAAAGTAATCCCTGGTTTTATTCAATAGGCATTACAACAGGGTATCTGTAGATCTGCAGCCTAAAACTGCCTTTATTATTCTACATCTTTTACATTTTTTATTCTACATCTTAGCAGTACGTGTATGGACAAGAGTCTGTAATGTCTTATGTTTTTGACAATGGCTTATGTTTTGGAACCTTATCTAGTTCCTTAATGGTTTTGGCCACTGATGTTTGTGGACAGCAGATCCCTTCATTAGATGTGATAATCATGATCAGCAGTGATTTTTTTTGAGATAGTTGTTGGGATGTAAAGTGTCGTAATTCCTGGAAATAATTACAATATTTCTAGTACTGTTGCATGGGGCTTGGAGCCACTGTTTTACATTGGCTCCAATCCTTCCTGGAGAGTACTCAGAAGGTGGAGCTGGAGATTCCTTTTCAACACACTAGCAGTTACCCTGCGAGTCCCTTGGGAGTTCTCATTTGTCTCCTTCAGTGGCAGATTCAGATACCCCCGGAGTGGGAAGGAGCGCTATCACAGTCCTTTATTCCCTCTGCTGTGAGACTCTTCAACTCTACAGTTTAACATATTCATATGGGGTATATATACTGTAGCTTCTCTTTATATTTATTTTTATATACAAAATTTTAGTGTAATATCTGTATATTGGGTTTCTTATTTTATTTAATCTCTATTAGCTATTTTGTTTTCTCTCTGACACACTTTACACTTTTTGTGCACCTAGCTATCTTTACTTGTTTTTTTATATATTGGGAGCTGTGTAACAAGTACATTTCCCCAGATGTGGGATCAATAAAGATTTATCTTATCTTATCTTATCTTATCTTATTTAACATTTACATGAAACCACAGGGAGAGCTTCTCTGGAGTCTTGGAGCTCGGTTCCACCAGTACATGAATGGCAATCAACTTGATCTCTGCTTTCTATCTAAATCTGAGGAAGCCGTTTCAGTCTAGATCAGTGTCTGGTTCCAATAATAGTCTGGATGAGAGTGAATAAACTGGAGGACCGGGGTGCTCCTGGTCAGTCAAAAGGCAGATCTGAAAACACAGGTATGAAGGTTGTAGATGCTCCTGGGCTTGTCTCTGACCATGGATGCCCAAGTTTTGGTGGTGGCCAGGTGTACATTTGCAGTTAAAATTGGAGCATCAGATGTTCCCTTCTCCTGAGATGTCTGAAGTGGCAATGGTGACACATGCCTGGAGCTGCTTCTAGAAAGTGTTAGGAAACTTAGGTTCAAAATGTCACCATTTTAAATCGGGCTGTTTATGTTGAACATATAACTCCCATTACAGCAGCTCCACTGGCTGCCAATCTGTTTCTGGGCACAATTCAAAGTGCTAGTTTTAACCTATAAAACCCTAAACAGATTGAGTACTAGATATCTCAAGGTCCATGTCTCCCTTTGTGAGCATGTCTGGGTATTAATGTCTTTAGGGGAGGTCTTTCTCATGATCCCACTGATAAGTCGAAATTGGTTTGAAAAATGCCTCTCTGCATCATCATCTTGTTCTTGGTGCCAATGCCACGCTCAGAAGTAGTGAAACAGTAAAAGGTTTATTAAAAGATAGACTTGCAGCAGTTACAGAAAGTATCTGAAAACACCGCACAGATAAAGGTTAGTAGAATCAGTGGTAGAAATCCCAAGCCCCCCAGCTCAAGGGACCAAGGGTCCCTTAAGGGTTCAAGACAGCATAGATCAATCAGTTGATTAAGCTTGCTGTCCTGGACAGCCTTCAATGTCTCCCAGTTGCATCTTAAATAGTTTAAGGACCCCTTAATCACAAGAACCAGTTAAAATGGCTTACAGCTAAGAGTCATTCTTGTTACCTAGAATGACTCAACCTTTCACCTACTTTGCTGGCAGGTGTAGCTATCATACCAGCTGTGTCATTGTGTCATTGTGACATTGATAGCAGAGAGCTTATCTTATTGAAACAATAATATTTATTTTTCCTTATCCATTGTTTATTTAACCTGACCTTACCTTCTCTATCTTATCTATTGTTTATTTAACCTGACCTCCTTTCAACTATATCACCACCACCCTCACAGGTGGGTTTGGTGGGGACATGGAAGAGGGCTTTCTCTGCCGCTGTTCCTAGACTGGAACTCCCTCCCACAAGAGGCCTGACAGGCCTAATCTTTGCAGTCCTGCAAGTTGACCAAGATCTTCCTATTTATTCAGGCTTTTTCTTTATAACTGGCTGTCTGAGAGGGTTTTTTTAAAAAAAGATTGTTGTGCCTTGTTTCTTTTACATGTACAGTATATTTAATATTGATTTTATTTACTATTTTCAATATATTTGTTTAATTCTTTTAAAATATGTGTATACTTACTGCTTTTCATTTTTAAATACTGTATTGTCTTTTTTATGATGTAAGCCAGAATGGGTCCTAAAGGCAGGCTAAAAATATTATAAATAAATAAATAAATCTTAGTGGAATTAAAACTATCAAAACTTTTCAGACTTTTTATTCCTTTTGGGGGCTTCAACATTTTTTATTATTAAATAGTGGTTTTTGTTGTGAGGATCAAGTTCTGAGGTGTGTGGGGGGACACTACTAATTCTTAAAACATTTTTCGACTTAGAGTAGCAAATATTTAATTTAAATGATAATTTAATTGGCTGTTACACATATTGTGTCTCTCCATGTTGGTCCTAGTTGTTCTGGAGTAACTATGAACTATTAAAATATTATTTGAATTGGATACAGGATTATTTAAATGAGATCTTAAATGTGACTATTCAATGTTTTGTTGGAATAAATTGCTTGCTAAGGATGAGACTGGCTAATGATAGGTCCTTCAGATATTTTGGACTACAGCACCCCATGGCCTTAAAAACTGGCTGTTCTAGTGGGACTTTTGGTGATTAAAATCACAAACTATTTATTTATTTATTTATTTATTTATTTATTTATTTATTTATTTATTTCTATACCACCTATCTTCCAGAGGAACTCTGGGCGGTTAAGAATCAAAAACAATATAAGAAAAAAGTTTATAAAATGAGTTGACTATTCTAAGCCAATAGTTCCATAACACAGGGCCAGCGAAAGAGAAGGCTTGGTTGCAGGTTACCGCTTCCCAAGCCTCCCTGGGCGTGGCCACCTGGAGTGAGAGCGCCTACAACATTCTAGTAGGTTGGGCCTCCATTGATCTCTGGAACATCTTCTCTGTCAGGTATTCAGGTCCCAAGCCGTGGAGGGTTTTGTAAATCAAAATCAGAAGTTTGAATCTTATTCGAGACACAACAGGCAAACAATGCAAGTGAGCCAGAACAGGGGTGATGCGGTCATATTGGACCGCATCAACCACCAGTCTGGCCACAGCATTTTGTACCCATTGAAGTCTACGAAGAGTCAAAGGCAACCCCACGTAGAGAGCACAACTGTTCTTGGGGATTCCCCATCCAGAAACGGGGGAATCTAGGTGATCTGTTGGAGATGGAAAAAAGCAGTCCAGGAGATGGCAGCCACCTGGGCCCCCATGGTTAGTACTGGGTCCAGGACCACACCCAGATTCCTGACTCTATCCACCAGCAGGAGGGTAGTGCCCTCCATACTGGGGAGAGGGCCACCGTATCCAGAGGAGGAAGCCCCGAAGAACATAATTTTGGTCTTCTCTGGGTTGAGCTTAAGTCTGTTGGTCCTGGTCCATTCCATGACTGCATTCAGGCACAAGTCAAGGGTCTGTATCGCATCAACTGCAGAGGTAGAAAATGAGATATAGAGCTGCATGTCATAAGTATACTGATGGCAGCAGATTCTAAATCCCCTGATGACCTCAGCCAGCGGCCTCATATTGCCCTTCCTGGCTGATTAAGATCTCAGGGGGGAGCATGCCGAAATGGGCTTCACTGATTGCCTCGGCCTCCTTCAGAGACGGGATTCTTCCTAGTCTTCTGAAGGAGACGGTGGTGAAGCCCATTATTAAAAGACCCAGCTTGGCTGTGGACGATTTGTCCAACTATCGTCCCATAGCCAATGTTCCCTTTTTGGGCAAGGTGATTGAGCGAGTCGCCGCCCTGCGTCTCCAGTCGTTCCTGGAGGAGAACCATGTCCTGGATCCTTTCCAGTCCGGGTTCAGGCCGCGTCATGGGACCGAGACGGCTCTGGTCGCGCTGCAAAATGATCTGTTGAGGAGGGCTGACAGGGGTTGCTCTACCCTGCTGGTCCTTCTCGACCTGTCAGTGGCTTTCGATACCGTCGACCACGGTATCCTGCTGGAGCGGCTCTCGGAGGTAGGGATTGGGGGCCAGGCCTTGTGCTGGCTCCGGTCCTTCCTTGAGGGCCGCACCCAGCGGGTGAGCTTGGGGGTGAGTTGTCGGCTCCCTGGACACTCTCTTGTGGGGTGCCTCAGGGGTCATCACTCTCCCCAATGCTCTTTAACATCTATATGAAGCCGCTGGCTGAGATCATCCGGAGTTATGGAGTCTGCTGTCATCAGTACGCTGATGACACACAGCTCTATCTCTCCTTTTCCACCAGTGCAGTGGAAGCCGTCTGGACCCTTGATCGTTGCCTGGCTGCGGTTCTGGACTGGACCAGGACTCACAGACTCAAGCTCAACCCAGGCAAGACCGAGGTCATGTTCTTCGGGGGCTCGTCGGAGGGGTACTGTGGCCCTCTTCCCAGTCTGGGCGGGTCCGCCCTCCAGCTGGCGCAAAGAGTGAGGAATCTGGGTGTTGTCCTGGACCCGGATCTGACCCTGGAATCTCAGGTGTCAGCCGTGGTCAGGTCGGCCTTTTACCATCTAAGGCTTATCGCCCAGATTCGCCCGTACCTCGATGAGGGCTCCTTGAGGACTGTGGTACAGGCACTGGTCATGTCGAGGCTGGATTATTGCAACGCTCTCTACATGGGGCTCCCCTTGAACCTTGTTCGGCGATTGCAGCGGGTCCAGAATACGGCGGCCAGGTTGGTGGTTGGTGCACGCCGCTATGACCGCGCCACCCCTATCCTGGCTTGCCTACACTGGTTACCCGTTGCCTCCCGAATAAGGTTCAAGGTGTTGGTTTTGATTTACAAAACCCTCCATGGCTTGGCCCCGGCTTATTTGGTGGAGCGTCTCTCCCGACAACTTGATCTGGCCCGACCCACCCGTTCTTCAGTGGCCCTTTCGCTGTGGACTGTCACCCCGAGGGAGGCCCGTAAAGCGAGTACTCGCGGACGGGCCTTCTTGGTGGTGGCACCATCTATTTGGAATAAACTTCCTGGCGAATTACGGCAGGCTCCCTCGCTGACGGCGTTTAAGAAGAACCTTAAGACCGTTCTCTTTCGGGATGCCTATGGCGACGTTTAGGGTCCCATCCTGTGCCTTTTTTTTTTTAACCCGACTATCTATGCTTGGACATTGCTGTTTTAGCTACTTTGTTGTTTTATTTGTTCTTATTTTAATGTTGTGAACCGCCCTGAGTCCCCTTTGTGGGAATAGGGCGGTATATAAGTGTGAATAATAATAGATGTTGAACAGCATGGGAGACAGTGCCGACCCCTGGGGAATCCCACATGGGAGCACCCAAGGGGCCGACAGCCCCCCCCCCAAGATGCACATGCTGGGGACAGCTCCCCATGAAGGACCAGAGCCAGCTAAATGCTGTACCTCCAACCCCCACCTCAGAGAGTTGGCACAGCAGGATACCATCGTCGACGGTATGAAAGGCCACTGACAGATTCAGAAGGACCAACAAGGTAGAGCAACCCGTCAGCCACCCTGAGAAGGTCATCCTGCAGTGCGACCAAGGCAGTCTCAGTCCCCTGACACGGCCTGAACCCGGACTTTGGCAAACAAAGATTGCCATGTCTCTACCATATAGGTCAGGGATGGCGAACCTATGGCATGCGTGCCAAATGTGGCACGGAAAGAGCTTTCGCCTGGCATGCGACATACTCCTTGCCCCCCCCCACTTCCCCCTCCACTGGACCAGCCATGAGGAATTTGTGGAGGGGGAAGTGGGGGGGGCAGGGAGCATGTCGGGTGCCAGGCCAGCCCTGCCGTCGCCATTGCCATGACCGCCCTTGCTGGTGCCCCCTGCCACCCCTGACCCCACCTCCCCGCCGGCATCACCAATGCCATCCCTGCCCCTCTCACTGCCGCCGATAACCCTAACCCCATCGCCTTTGCCGCCCTTGACCTCGCCCCACCCCTGACCCCCCGCTGCCGCCGATCCCAACCCTCCTACCGCCACTGTGCCCATCACCATTGCCCTTGTCGCCCCTGCCACCCCTGCCATCACTGCCACCATCCCTGCCCCTGCCACTGCCGATGATGATGACCCTGACCCTGACCCCTCTGTCACCCTTGCTGCCTTCGCCCCTTCCCCCCTGCTGCTGCCACTGCCACTGGAACAGAGACTATTGTTTTGAAAGTCATCTCAAGAAAAATTAGTCTTTTACTCCTAGAGGTGAGATAGGTTATGCAATTAAGGTGGCTGTGCACTTGAATTTAAAAGTTGTAGTGGAGATTATAAGCCTGAAATGTGATGGTATTGCTCAGAATGAGGAGGTTGCAGAAGGTAGCAGTATTATCAGTAGCCAGATGGCTATATGTACATATGAGCCTATGCAAATCTTATATGAAAAGACACCTGCCTTTGGAGCCATGTTCTGCCTCAAAAATTTAGGCTGTTTTCCCGCCATTAGTACGAGGACAGCTGTTTGCTATGATGAAAACTTAGGTTTATCACTAGTGTGCGTGAAGATTCTAAGCAATATGTTGCAATCAACATGCAAATTGCTGTTTCAAAAGCCACTGAAAGGTTGTTTCAGAAAGTCTCTCTGTGGCATTATGTACACATTAATCATAGTAGTCATGAAAAGTTGCCATATACAATATTGGGGTTTTCTGTGTTTGTTTTTACAGACTGGGTTCTGAGCAAACTGATGCTGGCTGGAAGTGATACAAGAAAAAAATGGTCTTTAGGGACAGAAATGAACTGGTACTTTGTAGCAGAAAAAATTAAAATAATTTGTAGGTTCCCATGCTTAAAAATTCATCAATACAGAAAACTACCTAGGGTTGCTATTATCACTACAGCAAGATTCTGTATAACTAGTAAAGGTGTGATCCTGACAATCCAAGGTGGCAGAATTCATGTACATTCCTGCCTAGCAATATTGGAAAATAGAAATACCGTAATTCTGTTCTGATTGTGCCACTCAGTTCTCCCCCCCCCCCCGCCCCCTTTCTTGCTCTTCTGACAACTGATCTCTGCGAACACAGAGGTTGTGCTGGCAAGTGCATTAGTGCTGGCAGATCTGAGATCAGCCACCACAAGGGGATTGTACCAGCACAAGGACAATTTTTCCGGGTGCAGAGGGCTCTGTCTGTTCCTAACCTGTTTAGAACCACACGCCTTTAGCTCTGAATTGCTCTGCTCACATTTCTTTGCCCCTTCTTTGCTTTATCAATTTTAGTGTTAATTTACAGTTTCCCCTTTCCATGGTAAAGCACGCCAAAGACACCACCTCCTTTGGAATTTAATATCTCTGCACCCGGAAACCCTGACTTTTTCAAATATCAAAAGGATCACCTAAAATCACTTGAGGAAGCTACCCCTGTCATTTTGGGGGAGATAAATGGCTGTGATCAGTATTGGAATCAATGGGAAGCCGCAGCAGTGCTATCGCTCACCTGATCAGCTTCTGATTACAATTAGAAAGAAACTTTTCCTAGGGACACCCCCCTTTAGACCTTAATTACTCAGTCCCCTGACCCCAAAACCTTTCCAAATAGCTCCCCTGGGTTCTTTAGGACATGGGGCCATAGCGTTTCATTTTCCTTTTGTTCATTCCCAACAAAACTACTTTAAAATTTGTTTTGTTACAAAACAAAACAAAATGTAGGGGGGATGAAACAAAATGAAATGAAACACTGTTTTTCCATTTCGTGCCCATCCCTAATTGTAAACTAGGTTCAGTTCTTGAATACCACACTGATAATAGCATATTACCTGGCTTCTTTGGCCTGAAGTGGTTTAGATATGATTACCTCGATCTAGCAGTTACCAGGAGAGTACATTCCAAGTCTTTCTCTGCTAGATATTTTCTCTGCTCTTGTTTTGCATTGTTTTAGTAAATAAAGCAGGTTTTGGAAAGATGGTCCAAAGTATGAGAAGGTTTGTCACCCACTGCCATCACCCTTTTAAAATATCCCCACCCATTGGATGGAATTGTTTTTTTCTAGCTTTCAAAATGACAGCTAATAAAATTATCAGAACTAATTGATCTGTAGATTTCATTCCTTTGATTTGACTATAGTAATAGTCAACCGTTCATAAGTCAGAAGTCAGTAAAACGTCTTCAAAATATAACTGTGCTAGATTTGAACACCTTCATAAATTTATTTATTTATTTATTTATTCAACTTATATGCCGCCCACTACCCAAATATCTAGGTTCACTGATTTAGAGTATAATGATGATGATGGGGCATAGGTAATTAAACAGTGTGTGTAAAATCATAAATATCACAATATTACAAACAGAAGTGAAAAGCTATGCACTGGGGTGGCAGTAGCAGCCTGAAATTTCAGATGCATCTACAGTAATGCCTTCATGACAAATGCCTTGAATCATCTGTGAGCTCTTAGAACTGTTTCAAAGGCATGTTGCATGCCATGGTCTCGCCTCCTAACCTTTCCATCAAGATATCAACACATTTCATTTACAAGGGAAAGATTGCCAGTGTGGAATATATTTCATTAATATAAAAGCAACAACTACAAGTAATACTGTTAGTTGAAAATGGAATTTGCATTTGGAAGATGGATGATTGCTTTGTCACAGATGTCAAACGTTCTTCAGTTAAACAACGTCTAGGTGTGAGACAAATGCATATTTCATTATATGACACTGGAGAATGTGATATGATAGATTTTAATGAGCCTTCCTGCACTGAACACTAGTAATTAAATTTTGTCGTATCACTTTCCTGAAAAATAACAAACATAACCTTCCTTCTGTTGAAAAAGATTACCTTAAGAAAATTACAATTAACATTGCAAAATAAATAACCTTGTGATTGAATTGCTTTAATAAGAAGGAAAAAAAATACTACACCTGAACCAAATTTTGATACATTCAACAAAGGCAATGTTTAAAGGAAATGTGGACATTAGGGTTTTAATTAATGTCAGTCGTGTTGGAATATTCTCCGGCCTATTTTAAGAAGTGCAGTGTGCTTCTTCACAAATATACACATAGCTCCCTCTCAAAAGACGATTTCTTCATTATCTGTTTTCCTCCAAACTATTAATCTTTTGAGAATGTGCATACAACTCTTAGGATCTAATGAACTAAGGTATTTTTCCTGTTACAACTGTCCCACATTTTATCTTCGGGGGTGGGAGCTCTGCTTCCAATACTCTAGTCCAGGGCTGTCCAACTTTGAACAGCCCGCGGTCTACTTTAAACTGCCAAACATCCCTGCAGTCTACTTAGAGAAGCACGTATGCTAGCAGCTCAAGGAAGTGGTGCTGGTCCAGGCCACGGCTCCTTGCTTCACCAGTGCTCCAGATTAGGAAGGTGGAGATTCCTACAGAGGAGCCAATCGAGGGGATGGGGCGTGGCGGCAGAAGGGAAGGGAAGGGAAAAATCCAGACCAAACATCCAGATGGGTGAGTGGGACCATTTTTTTTTTCTGAACACGCTGCCACTGGTGATGGATTGGGAGGCTGATGGGGACCTGGTGGGCTGCTTGTAATGGCCCCACGGGCTAACAGTTGCCTGCGGTCACCACATTGTGAAGGCTTGCTCTAGTCTGCAGTGGTTTATTTGATCAAGGTCCAAAACAGAATTTTCTGTTATGGTGTTCTCAATGTGAAATGGTCTTGTCAGTGAAATTAAGCAGATGTTATCTACCACCAACTGAAAATAACCCTGGTTACCCATTAAATTTCCTAAGCACACTATTGTATACCTATGTTTTTAATGAATGGATTTAATGAATACTGTACTATTTTTCTCATTTTATATAATACTTTTTAACTACTGATTTTATTGTATTAATTTTTAGTGTGAACCACATTGGGATTTTTTTAAAAAAAGGGAAAGCAATGTATAAATGTTTGGAAAGAAAGAAATACTTTTAGAAAATATATCCACTTCCTTCCTTCTTATCGTTTTCCCTTCAGATATAGAAAATACAGTACAGTATATACTCCTTCACTTTGTGGTAATTGGATCAAGGGTCGAGACAATTCCCCAAGATGCACTTTTTTTTTGCTTTCTTCTCCATGTCTCTCTCACACGCACTTGGCTAAAAGTTGTTTTGCCTTGAGGGATCCCACCGCAATGTTCAACTTTCAAGAGTAGACTGCTTATTCAACCATCTGTTTATATTCTCCACACTAACAGAAGCAGCAAAATATGAAAACCATTGGTAGGTATTCATTGTGTTTGAACAAATCTTTTACAGAACAATGACTTTCTTTAGGTGACTAGTTCCTCTAAAATCTTTGCTTGTAGTTGTTTTTCTTCCAATAATGTTTTGGTGATTGTGAAATCGCAGGTCAAAACCCAATTTTATATTATTTTGTTGGAAGTTGTTTGGTCTTTTTTGACAAGGTTTGACTTTTTGTTGAATCTGTGGGAAGAAGAACAGTTTCAGGACAGTTGACTTTTGGAGGCTAAGGGCAAAATAAAGACAAGGTGTCCTTTCTGTATGCAGATACCAGATATATGGGCTGTTAAATCTTACATCAATACTGGTAATGAGATTATAGTCTCGCATCACACATGAAGGCAGAAGACTAGTTTGGGGGAAGAGGTTATAGATATGTGAGGTGACTGATTTTATGCAAAGATGAAATGATTTGCTAGAATTATCACTTCCTAGAATACCAGCGGAACAAGGCATGAACCTGGCATGCAGGTTAAGAGGAAGAAAAGAGTGGCTAGAGGTGGGCGTGAATTTAAAAATGAATAGCAAAATTCCTTCAGAATCACTGTGCCAATGCATATCCATCAAATGCAATGACAAATCAATTGATTTTAGTGGTTTTTAATTTGTTGATTTGCCAAACCCTTTTTGTCCCTTTTTGGGGGGCCTTCCTGTCTGCCGCCTCTGTCACTTTCCTGGGGATGCTCAATTTGTGGGTATATAAGTTGGATGTCCAAACCACCAGCTTCATCAAACCTGCAGGGCTTGCAGAAGAGAGTCAGGGGGAAAACTCTCTGATATTTTGGTGTTTCTAGGTGTGTGGAGGGCACTTTCCTGGGATGGTGGGGCTCTTTGGGAGTGGATAACTCAGTGAATGTTCAGGGCTTGTAGAGGAGAGTCAAAGGGGGCTTCTTTGATATTTTGGTGTCACTAGGTTCCTGGTGAGACATTTTTTAAGGTTTTTAAAGGTGAGATGAACTAATCAACCAGTTCATTTCTTCATTGGAAAAAATGTAGATTCGTGATTTGACAATGTTGATTAATTATAAATCATGGCGAATCACCATTATTTCCAGTCTAAAGACTGTGACAGGTCTGAGTCTTTGACAATTTGATCCATACGTAAAACTTGTGAAAACACTCTTCTTTATATTCTGCTGCCACCATTCATTTACTTATGTTCTTATATCTTTTCAGAAGGAGCGGAACAGACACAGTTGATAATGTTTCCAAATACAATGTTTATTGAAGTGAATAAAAACAGAAATAATGAATATATATTCATTCAGTCCCTAACTTCATTAATCAGTCCCTGACCAGTCCTTTGTTGTTGTTGTTGTTGTTGTTGTTGTTTTGTTGTTGTTGTTGTTGTTGTTCAGTCATTCAGTCATGTCCGACTCTTTGTGACCCCATGGACCAGAGCTCGCCAGGCCTTCCTATCTTCTGCTGCCTCCCAGAGTTTTGTCAAATCCATATTGGTTGCATCGATGACACCATCCAACCACCTCATTCTCTGTCGTCCCCTTTTCCTTTTGCCTTCAATCTTTCCCAACATCAAGGACTTTTCCAAGGACTCCTCTCTCCTCATGAGGTGGCCAAAGTACTGGAGCCTCAGCTTCAAAAGCAGTCCTTCCAGTGAACATTCGGGGTTGATTTCTTTCAGGATGGATATGTTTGATCTCCTTGCAGTCCAGGGGACTCTCAAGACTCTCCTCCAGCACCACAGCTCAAAAGCATCAATTCTGTGGCGATCAGCCTTCTTTATAGTCCAGCTTTCACTTCCATACATCACTACTGGAAAAAACAGTCCCTACCTCTGACAAACACGTTGCCCTGATGCCAACTACTCTTTACTCTTGGGATGTTCCTTGATCTCCCGCTTGCAGTCTCTTGCTCTCTCTCTTCAGTTCACCTGCCACTCTTTTTATAGGGCTCAGCCCCGTCCACATTCTGGGATTGGCTGCCTATTAGCATATTCATGTACTTCACTGCAGGGGTTCCGTCACAATGACCACCTCTAATAGTGGTCTAATAAAATGAACTAGAACTGATCAAGCAGTAGAATAACAAATGAATTTGTGCAGATTTTGCACAACTTCACACATTACAATTAAACATGTAGATGTTTGCTGAAATTGTATCAGTTTTGTTTTTTGCTATTATACAGTATATAAAGAGAAGTTAGTGGGAATGAAATGTAGAACTGTGTTTTCCTCACCTGTAGTCCTTGAATGAGTGAATGAATGTTTATTTACGGTTATTAACCAAATCACACATAATACAAAAATTGTAATACAATAAAAATATAATATGATAAAACAGTATAAAATATATTACTGGAAAATACAGAGCTTGTAAAAACGACAATTTATGGGTAAAACACTATATATAATTAGGAGAGCTCAAACCTCTATCAGTTATACATCTACGTTTGATCATAGCAGCGTAGCAAAACCTGGCAACACAATTTGTGATCTGAGGGGACCTATCTGAAAGGAGTAGCTTAGCGTAGTAGTTGGTGGGTCTCCCAGGATGTTTGCAAATAATAGGATGTATAAGCTTCTTGCGTAGTTCTTTATAAAAGGAGCAGCATAAAAGAACATGGGTCACAGACTCAATTTGGCTATTATTGCAAGGACATAGCCTCTCTGGGTAAGGGATATTTTGAAATTTCCCATCCAAAATTTTGGAAGGGAGAACATTCAGTCTGGCTAAGGAGAAGGCCCAGATTATTTTTGTAGACATAGAGCTAGAGAGGTAAAAGACATCTTGAATGCATTGTATGTGACTATGCTATTGGTGCCCATTTGGCTCAAGTGTTCCTGAAAATCTATATCCTATATCCTATGCTTGAATGCAGTTCGTGCCAATTGACTGTTTCATAAATTATAGCAGTCACTCAATTCACTTTTATTTATTTATTTATTTATTTATTTATTTATTTATTTATTTATTAAATTATGTTTCCTGTCTCCTAGTTTTAAGAGACCCTTAAGTTAAGCAACTAAGAGGCTGATTGTTTCTCCCAAGTGCACACAAGCAGTTTAATATTTGTAAAAACTACCCAAGTTTATTACTCATGAAATAAGATATTCTTTATGAAATACTGAAAGGTAAATTGGGCTCACTGAAGTTGTGCAGGTGAATGATAAAGCAGTGTAATGAATGAACTCCAGGCTTGTTAATAAGGCCCCGTACTCTATGCTCTTTTTAAAGAGAGACATAAACTGAAAAAGAAGTTTAAAAATCACACACAATAATAAAGGTTATGACTAGATTCTCAAAAAGCCAAAATCCCATTCCAGTTCATGCATGTGCATGATATGATATCTAGCAAAGACATATTTCCTCCCCTGATTGTTAGGAGGGAAGACAATCTGTATGAGTGTGTGTGTGCGAGAGAGAGATGATTAAAACAACAGGAAGAGCATTACGTGTTTTCCGTAAATGTACACAGCCTAAAATGCTTAGTAACTCAGTTATGGACACTAGCAGTATATTTTTAAAGGCAGAGTTAAAAGAACAGAATATCCATTTAGTCATATGCTGTACTTTACCCTACCAAAACACATATCTTTTTAAAAAAATATTTTATAAAGGAACAGATAAAACAGCAAAAGAACATAAGGAAGAGAAAATAACACACATCAATGAAACAAAAATATAACAAATATAACAGATATAAACCCCGTGCAACCCACCCCCCTCGGGACTTGAACGAAATCACACCTTTCATGATATTGACCAGCCCATTTCCCTCCAGAAAAACATATCTGAAGAAATTACTGAATTTCAAGAGTTGTCCAGTCCAAGTCCAGATAAAGATCCATGAGAAGAATTGTTAAAATGTTCCATGAGAAGAATTGTTAAAATGATGATCAGCATTTGATATCTAGACCAAATAGGCACAAAGATTATGTGGAACTATACCCAGTCCTGGGACCTGTCTACATTTCTCAAATAATCCATAATATGTATTGTTTTAATTTTAGCCAACTTAAGTCATGTGGGTTTTGGATCATTTCCTGTATTCTTACTGAGTAACTGAAATGCATGTTGTCCTCTGTTAATGGGCTGATTTGGGAGGCTACGTATTTTCAGCTTGTGTTCTTAAATTGGGTATGCATGGAGAGTCTCCCTTTTAAAGGTGGCTATAAGTATTACACTGGGCTTAAGGCGATTATGAAAACAGCATACTAAACTATTTATTACTGAAATAAATGGCCCTCATGCATATTATGTGCAAGCTAGGGGCACCTCTCCCCTCTTTTTTTTAACCATACATGCCTGGCCATTTTAACAGCAGGGTTGCTTGCTTGTTGTGTTTGGGGAGTATATTTAATAAATCTGGGAGTTTAGGGAGCATATCTGCTGTACCATACTGTACTGCTTGAAACAGATTCAGTGGAATATGTTGCAGCAGGGAGTTTTTGCTTATGCAGTAATGGCATTATCAGCTGAGGTAAAAAATTTCTTGCCCACTCATACTTTCCTCATTATTCTTACTGTAACATTTGAATGTTAATTCTAGGAAACTATAAAATTATTTAGTAAAAATTTACAAAAGGAAGGATTAATAGAATTATTGTCAATTATAGATTGTGCTGTACAGGTCCAAAATCATATACTTAGAGGAAGCTTACTGAAGTCCCCTTACTTCACTAGGCCTATTTTATATGTGACTAACTTTGGTTATGACTTTATCAATTTGCCTGAGTACAAATTCTTTCGAGCTACTTGACATTATTAACACTGGGAAACTATGTTCAGACATGTGACTTCAGAACGGGCACAAATCAAAACAATGGGGATTAATTTTGATTTGTGATTGATCAAGGTTAATGAATTCCAATTTACATTTTTTTCTGATGAGTCAAATAAATTTGTAAATTTGATTTTGACTCCGAAACCCTATAAAATTGCCCCCAAGGAATTACCCTAGAGACACTTAACATTGCATGAAATGTTCCTTAACTTTCCTCTACATGCCCTGCATGTTTGGTGAAGTTTGGGTTCCAGATGTCTCAGTCATGCATCCAGAAAGAGGTCCCTCCATGAAAGTTTCCTCCAGGCACCTAGAGACACCAAAATTGCAGAGAAGCTTTTCCAACTCTCCTCTACAATCCCTATAAATTTGGTGAATATTGGATTTGGAGCATTTGAGTTATATTCCCACAAATTGCCCTCCTCCTAGGAAAATATTAGCTGCTGGCTTGGGGAAAACTAATTTTCACCAAATTTGGAGGGATTTTGGAGGCCAGCTTGAGAAAAGTTGCAAGTTTGGTGTCTCTAGATGCCTGGGGAAACTTTCCCGATGGTCCTTGACTTGTGAGTGTATAACGTGGACATCAGGAATCCAAACTTCCAACATTGGAGGAATTGTAGAGGAGATTACACAAAACTTGCTGAAATATCATTGATTTGTATTTACAAAAGGTCAAAGATTCATATGAATGCAAATCAACAAATTAGCAATTTCTGACAAATTTTTGCAATTCATTTTTTAAAATCCATGTCTAAATCTCAAAACACGTCCCATTCAGTTCATCCAAATTTACTCTCTATATCTGTAATATGACCAAGTTGTTCAATTAGATATGCTATGAAACTTTACTTATGTCTTATCTTCCTATACATGAATAACAGGTTTTATCCCCCAGAGATAACTTTCAAAGTAACTGTTGAATCTCCCACTTCCCAAATGATAACTGTCAAATTAACCAATAGAAATGAAGTCAGTTTTAACCTAGCAGTGCATTGTTTGTTCCAAATTAATGTGAACCTATTATCAACAAAGAATGGGCATTGTAAGTTACCTGTTATTTGGATTCTAACAAATGGGAAAAATTTAGTTGAGTTCCATTGTCATAGCATGCTAGATTTGGAACACTCTCTGCAATAAGCCTGTTTTACTTTCTTTTTGGAGCTCAATTCAAAATGCTCCCTTTTGCCCAGACATGTTAATGGCACTTGTTAATCAACTAACTGATTTGTTTGTTTAATAGTTTTTATCCTGTTTATACTCTTCTAATTGATGCTATGCTCCCCCCACCAACAAACAATACCTTGCATATTTTGTTTGTATTGCTCAGGGACAAATAGTAGTTTTTAAAAGTTTTAGAACAAAATGAAATAATATATTTGCCAAGTATGGTAATACCTTGGTATACATGCATAATTTCATTCAGGAAACATGCTTGTAAAAGCAAATTTCCACATAAGAAATAATGGAAACTCAGATTATTCATTCTGGGGTCCTATAGACCACATACTGTACATACAAAATACCAAAACCCACAAAACAAGTTAAATAGAAGTCCATGTGCACATCATGGTTTAGGTACCTTGCTGCAGAATTTGCTCTGCTTCGGACTAGGATTTTACTTTTGTGTTTTTATGTGCCAATAATAAAGTAAATTTGTAGCTCTATACACACATGACTAGCTGCCCAATGACTAGAAATAGTTGGGGGGGGGGAAGGATGTTGAAAACAACTTAAACGAAACTATAAATATAAAGAAAAATAAAACCTAACCTACACTCCCTTTTGAACATGGTCCTAGCTGGTGCAAGGGACCATATCTGTTCCTCTCTCTGTCCTCTGCTTTCGAGGCTTGCTTGAAATGAAACATTCCAAACAATCACCCACAATTCAGCAGGGGGAGAGAAAGAGACTCCCTCCCCTCACTGGTTCCCTGCTGCTGGCTAAGCACCTCTTCCACCCACCCTCACCATTGGCCCCAGAAGCACCCCAGCACTCTCCCTGCTGTGTGCCCCTTGCTTGTGGTGGCCCTCCCTGCCCGAAGTGTAGATCAATCTGGCACGAGGCACACAAATTCCCCGCTTGCCCACTCAATTTCTTCCAAAATGGAAGTGGCCATGGAGCAGGAAAGAGAGAGAGGGAGGCAGGGAAGCAGCCATCACAGCTGCCATCAGAGGAGGAAGAGGAAGGGAGGGGGGCAAAGAAGAAACCCAGCCCAGCAGCAGAACCCCCCTCAAGCCCACCCAGCCCACTGGCCTGACTGTGTCTAGGGGCACCCTGAAGGCAGCAGGGGGAGGGCGGGTGATCACAGCAGTGGCGGTGGCAGCAGCAACAGCAGGAGCTGTGGCTGTAACAGAAGACAGGGCGGGTTTGGGAGGGGCAGCGGGGGTCCTCCGACCAAGTGCTCCTAGGCACAGCACTTTGCAGCCTTCCTGGCACTTGCAAAGGAACAAGCCACCACTGCCACAATGCCGCTTGCGCAGCTGGGAGGGGAGCCCTGGCCGGACATGGAATTCCATGGATATGGAATTGCACACTGTGGAGCAAAGCTGCTTGGGTGCAGGCAGAGGGGAGACCGGGGCATGGGTGGCTGTCCTGGTTTGGGGGTCTCCACTAGGTAGCCTCCCTGTGCCTTTCTTCTGTTGAGGGAGGTGGGCAGGGAAGCGGCCATGCCCCATGGGAGACTTGTCCAGGCCAGGCAACTAAAGTGCCTTTCATTGTTGGTGCACCAGCAGGAAAGAGAGAGATGAGAGGCGGCCTGGGCTAGCAGGGTGAAGGATCAAGCTGCCAGTCAGAAAGGGGATGGGGTGATTCCATAACACCACCACTCCATGCACGCGCGCACACACACACACACACACACACACACGTGTGCACACACACTGACCCCTTCAAGAACCCTGAAGCTGATGGTATGGGTACTGCCAGGGGAGCCTCTGGGGCGCGAAGAATAAGCTCAAATTTCAGCTGCTTCCCCACCTCCACCCCGCCCCATCCCCCAATTATCCAACTTTATTAGGTTAAAATTTAATTTGAAACTATTTTTAACATTCTTTTTCATGTAGTAGCCCTCAGATACTTTGGGCAGGAAAAAGTAGACCTTGGCCTGCTCAAAGTTGGACACCCCTGTGCTAAGGAATACGATGTCTGCAGTCTTGTTGTAATGATGTGGTGAGTCATTTGGCCATTTGAATTTTTATGTCATCTCTCATTAAATATTACTTTCAGACTCTAATCTCTGTCATTCTCTTGCTTTACTCATGGGGCTTTTTGGATACAGGACAAATTTTAGGAAACTGTGGAAAAATTCAATCAATATAGCATTACTGTATATGCATGCAGTTTATTTCTTCCCATGTATACAAAAGAAGAAGACTTTGCTCATTTGCATTTGGCTTTTGCTTGATAAACTGATAAAATGAAAAGAATGTTAGTTGATTTAATTATCAGTTTCTGAAGTTCATGTTGAGCCTGAGGGTGAGCTGAGTCTGATTATGATGCTGCCACTCTGAACTATTGTGGCTTTCTTATTATTTCCTTGCCATCTTTGGTGGTGTATTTCAGTGGTGTCCAAACTTTGGCCCTCACTAATGACCTCTTGACTATCTTCTGACTTTTTCAGTGCCCCTAACATTTTCTTCTAACAATTAGCAGTGGGATTAGAGGTTAACATAAATGGAGAGAAGTATAAAAGAGGTGGTTTCTTAAGCTTTTAGAGCAGTGGTGTCCAAACTCTGGCCCTCCAGATGTTTTAGACCACAACTTCCACAGTCCTTTGTCATTGGCAATCTAGGCTTAGGATTCTGGGAGTTGTGGTCCAAAACACCTGGAGGGCCAGAATTTGGACACCCCTGTTTTAGAGTCTTTTTGTATCTTTCCTGTAGCTCTAAAACACAAAAATTCTGGATTCCGAAAGGATTCTGTGTTTTGGATTACTCTCCTTTTTGGCCTTTTGTTCTATTGAAGTTTGGAGGGATTTCCTTCCCCCCTACTTCCTTTATTGTTGCTTTAAGTGTCTACCAACCCTTACCTGGTAGGCTGCTGTTTGCACTGCTGGACTGAATTAGCTAAAGTGTCGGGAGAGCAAACTGTATCCCTAATCCCTATTTGGTGTGTGTGTGTGTGTGTGTGTGTGTGTGTGTGTGTTGGGCTGGGAGGTTTGATCATGTTAATGACTTGCCTTTCTTATCTATCTTGTTTCCTGGTGATGAGGATGATGACCATGGTGGAGTGATGGTAAATGTAAACTATAAAACAGATCGGTACCTGCATAGATCTATGTGGAGTATTGTTTTTTTCTTTCTCATGTACTGTTTTTGTTGCCTGCTTTTGGCACGAATTGTTGTTTGTTGCCTCATTCTTGATTTCTATAGACTAGTTTTGAAGATTCTACTGGCTTTGATAGGGTCTATCACCAGAATCCAGAATAGTAAATTTGAAATGAAAGAGCCCCAACTTTTTGAGAACTGTTGGGTTTACTGAGAGAGACTGTACCTAAAAAGAACCAAAAGAGGAACATCTGAAAGACCCCCAAAATGAAACAAATACTAATGTTTTCACCCTGCACCTATTTACTAGCAATATGTGTGGCTAAAGCCTTCTCATTTTTTCTTATGGCACAATTACCAAACATTAGTCCATATTTCTGGCATCATCACTAGCTTTTTTTGGTGACCAGCATTAGCAGTAAGATTGTTGACTTCCTTATATTTTGTTTGCTTATTTGTTTGTCATGGTTTGCTTTCCTGACTCTTGTTTTGTTTTGACAGGTATGATTTCATAAGGATTTTTTTCTTTACAGTTCACTTCCTGACCCTTGTTTTGTTTATAATTGTCTTGCTTTGGTGGATATGCTCAATAGAATGTTAAATAATTTCCTCCTCTTAAGTAAGCCCAGGTGAGTGACAATGGATCTCTCTCTTCCTTGTTTTCTGTTGGCATTCATTCATAAGGAGGGATTAATTTGTCAGTTTCAGTTTCTCACTGTTTCTCTCAGTGTTCCTGTTTGTTTACTATCTGAATGGCAGCCATATATATTTGCACACCTTTTTCTCCTGATACAGACTTCTTTTTTGTATGCAGGTCTTTCCTATATAAGCATTTTTATGCACATTAACCCCCCCCCCATGTGTGCATTTTTGCCACACAACATTTGTAAAAGGCCTAATATAGAACTGCAATTCCAGTTTGTAAGAATAGGTATGCTTCCATTTAAATGTGAGCTGGTGAGCTGGAGCAATTTATTTCCCATGCATATGTGTCGCACCTTCCACAAAATGAAAGCCAAACTCCAATTCCCAGGTAATCCTCCAATAGTCCCCTACCCACCTCTCTAAGACTCTGGCTTTGGGTTGGTTCCAAAAGCTGAGAGGTTGTACTAAGACAACTTCATTGAGATGTTTGCCTATTTCTCCCCAAGTATGGAATGGCACCTGCACAAAGAAAAGGACTACATCTTAAATTCCTGAAAAGAGGGTATGTGGGTGAAACACCAGCATAAAATACCTATGGGGTCCATTCTGGACACAAGCTATTGTTTTTTTTTTTTTACACACACACACACCTTGTATATTAAAATATAAAATACAGAACACTTCCTCTCTAAATTTTTGATCTTGATATTATGTGATGCAGACTTGTAAGAAAGAAATGAAAGCACGACTATGTAAGATATGGAAAGAAGCCGATGTATCAGGCCCATCACAGAAAGGAAAGCATTTGCGCATGCACATACATACACACAGCTGTTGCAGTTTGACTATTGTTAGTTTTGCATCTACTGCCAAGTTATATGCAGCAATGAATTCACAAATACAGACTTGCAGGGTTCCTCCATTTGTCTTACACATATATATGCTCCCTTTCTTCTGAGCATCTGTGCCCACACATCAACTCAGTACAAATTATGATTTAGCTGCAACTATTGTGGGAGGCAAGTAGAGATAAGAACCTTGGGGAGGGAATGGAGAAGCTGCCACCTAAGACAGCCCTCCACCTTCTTTTTTGCATAGCTTTTGAAAAATACAAATGGGGCATTGGGTGGGGAGGAAGAAGAGACACAAAGTTGTGCAGGCAATCTAATGAGTAGGTTGCTGGAGGACTCCTTTACTGGATTACAGTTGATAGGGGTACAGAAAGCCATGCAGCACTCAAGCCATCCTTATCAAGCAAGCTAGCATATAAGTGAGACGGTGAACTAGTTCCTACCATCTTGGATGGAAAGCAGAAAAGTCATTGGAGGTGAGAGAACAAAATCCCCATGAAGTGACGGCAATGTTGAACAAAGGGCCAGTCTGAAGAAACACAAGCCAGCCTATGGGAAAAGAGATGGGGTGGAGGGAGTGATCTGACAGGGACGATGGGGGAGAGGGCCACGGCTGTAGAAGTTCCAGCATTTTGACACTGCATACGGTGACAGAACTACATTACTGGCTATTAGACATGGGCACGACTTGGCGAAATCCTCGTTTCTGTTTCCGTTCGTCGTTTCCGTTACCTAACGAGGAACGGTAACAAGAATTACTCCGCTCCAGCTCGAACCCGACCCGATAAAGATAAATTGGGTCTGATTTGTCATTGTCATTCATGGCATCGCGGCGATCGCACGATGCCAAGCAGCACAGAAAAAAAGTTTTAAAAATTAAAAAAAAAAAAACCCGATTCCCGGCCATAAAAGGAGGCGAAAATATGCCTGCCTCAATGAGGGCACCTACCAGAGAGGGGTGGTTTCTGAGGGGGGTCCCCAGCCTTCCCCCCCCCATCTCCTGTCCTGAGCTGCTGGTACCAGACTGGGGGGGCATCCTCGTCATCTTCATTTGCCATGCGGTGGGGGGGAATCCAAAATGGCGACCACAATATTTTTTTTAAAATCGTGGTCCAAAAACCCACCAAAGCACCACAGAAACATGTGAAAATTAGGTATTTTAAATGCCTGAATTTTTATAGTAGCAGCAGTGGGTTTTTCTTGCAATAAAACGTCTCCATTGATTTTATTTTATTTTATTTTTAGTTTTATTTTTTTACACCTGCACACGCGCAATGATGGGCTGGCCATAGGATGGGACCATGCAAATTTTTGGAGCCATTCCACCAATCGCATGGCCAGGTTTTGACTGAGACTTCTGGATGTGCCAGAGAGGGCATAAAAAGCCCACCAACCCTAACCCTAAGCCTAAGCCTAAACCTAACCCTAACCCATACGCCAGTACACTGTCCTTCTTAGTGGCCCAGAGGCACCCAGAGATGCAGCCCACTAACCCACCCTAACCTTAACCGTTACCCTAAGCCTAGCCCTTACCCTAACCCCAACCCTAACCCAGATTCGTACGCAAGTACACTTCCCTTCTTAGTGGGTCAGAGTGATGCATCGAGAGGTGCCTCCAACTCCAGACCCACTCCTTCCCTAAGCATAACCTGTACGCCAGTACGCCAGTATGCTTTCCTTCTTAGTGAGTTAGAGAAGCGCCGACGAGGTTCCTCTGTCACACTAACCCCCCAACCCTAACATAATGTTCTTAGTGAGATAGAGAAGCGCCGACGAGGTTCCTCTGTCACACTAACCAACATAATGTAAATGTATGGTACACGGCGGCTACGCGTTACGCTTCCCTTCCTTTCTGGGTCAACTCAGAGGCACCCAGAGAGGTGCCTCCCAGAGCCCACTTACCCAAACCCAAACCCAAACGACAAACGGAAATGACAAATTTTTGGAAATTTCCGCGACAAATGGAAACGACTCGAAATGGGCCCGTCCCGACAAACGACAACTCGAAACGTAATTTTTTCTTATCGTGCCCATCTCTACTGGCTATAGCTACTTATTTAATCACTTACAAGGAACATATAAAAGTATGTTGTGCTGAGATAGCCCATTGGCCCATCCAGTTTACCATTAGAATCCCACCCTCTTTATCAACCATAATTATGGTACATGGTGGGATAATTCCAGAGTTTCAGAACTTTCCAGCCCAATCTGGAGATGCTAAGGGATCACATGGAAAAGGCTATCCCTGAACTACATCCCTTCCAGCCAAAAAGGTGCAGTAAGTTTAATATGAGAGGTACTCCCATTTGATATTGAAGAGGATTTAGAGTTGGTTTTGAAATTTCAGGGAACATCAATTTTTTTCCTATGACTTGCTGGCAAGAGTTTCTCAGATATGAAAGAAAATTGTTTGTAGGAGAAAGATCCAGGGAAATGCATTTAAGGGGATGTGTTGACTTGCATTGTCACTTTCATGGTAATAGGTTATTAGTCTGAATCACATTGAAGGCAAAGTAGGCAAAATGAAAACCTTTTGGGATCTTTAAGGGAAAACAAGTATGCTTCTCACAGAGTGTGTTTTTTGGTGTCTCTCAGTTTTGCAGACAACTCATTTTCTTTTGAAAGAAAAATGAGCTGCAAAATAAAAACCATTGTTTTCTGTTATTATAAAGGATGCAAATAATAGAGGAGCTATATGTATGCGCATATGCTGAGGGGGAATGATTGCCTGACTTCCAGCATTCAGGTCCTGCAGCTCAATTATCACTGCAAGTTGATTGCTGTTTCTGCATACGTTTCTTATTACAATGTATCACAATATTTTCTCCCCAGCATTGTTTGTTGGAGAGATTTCAGAGTCTCTCTGCTTGTATGTGAGCCTGCTGAATCATTAAGAGAGACAATGTCCAATCTGATCACAAGACTGCCTTAGAAATCAGTCACACTAGTGGCTACAGGAGATAGGAATTGGGGCAGTGCCAACTCCATCATTGTGGAGGTTCCATAGGTGGTGTCTGTGACTTTCTCATGTTATTGTTTACTAGTGAAGTCTAAAGATGTGGTTCTTTGTTTTAATTGATTAGTTAGTAGTCCTTGTTTAGGCTTATCTATAACTATTGTTCCTGCCATGAGAGGTGGTATAAATATATAAGGTACAATTATACAATTGGTCTCTTGGGCCTTGTGGAATAAGATGGTTGTTCCTCTCTAAGGAAAGAGAGAGGTCCCATCTCAGAGATCTAACCTTGGATCCTTTTACCCAATTTTCCAGGATGTTCTGTACTTACCTCTCCAAAGGCATAACTCAGAGAGACTGAGGGGAGTATGGATGGGACATAATGGGGGGGGGGGGGGAATGAGTGACTCTAATTCTTCCCAGTTTCTGTGATTCTGTCTCATTGCTTGCATTGGGAGGGGAATAAATTCGAAGCAGTAGCAACAACAAAAATCTCCCAAAATTTCTTCCTCCTTTCCATTTTACTGGGGTCACACCAGCAGGGCTTTGATGTTGCAGCTGAGCTATCCACACAATGAAGCCAATTTTGTTTTTATAAATACAAATTAAAGCAGACAGCAAAGTAAAGGCAAGGCTAAAACACTGACCCCGGTGAATGCTCTGGCCTTAATCAAAAGAAGCATGTAGTGTTCCCATAATCCTTCTTATAGAAGTTTGCTTCAGCTAGACCACTTGCAAATTAAGCTCATGTTTACATTCCAATGTCCAATCACAAAATAAAGCATGTGGGGGGGGAGTGTGCTGGGATAAACAGTTTTTCACTCCTGAAATGAGACACCGAGTTCCTCTCTATCTAACTTCTTCAGAAACTTCATCCTATTGATGCTGAAACACAAATTAAATAACACACATAACTGCCCATGTTAATTGTGCCTGTCCAGAGGCTGAAGAGCTAATGAAAAACAGCTCTCTTGATGTAGCAATTGATTTATAGTAAGTGCATGAAAAAATATGCTAAATTATCTATTTGCTTTCACAGTGGTTATGAGGCTGAGTCAGGTTACTTACCGTATTTTTCGGACCATAAGACGCACCAGACCATAAGACGCACCTGGTTTTTGGAGGAGAAATATAGGAAAAAAAATATTCTGAACCAAATAGTGTAATAAAATACCGTATTTAATAAAGTATAACAGAATAATATTTGAACCATATAAACTGAACAGCAGTCAACAGTGGCATTGAGAACCATTATCACTGTCACACATGAGGGGGGGGACGGGGGACGGACGCCTGCCTACCTGGCTGGCTGCACCCCCGGGGGCTGGAATCCCTGGGGAAGGGAAGGAAGGAAGGAAGGAAGGAGA
>JAHTLZ010000010.1:54810532-54830217 GCA_023846285.1 Phrynocephalus versicolor | reverse complement strand
AGAGAGAGAGAGAGAGAGAGAGAGAGAGAGAGAGAGAGAGAGAGAGACCCAAGCGACGGCGGCGGCCCCACGGCTTCCGTAAGGAAGGTGAGGGAGGACCCGCTGCCACTCTGCCATTAGCAAGGCGACACGGAGGGGGAGGACCCGCTGCCACTCTGCCAGTAACACTGAGGAGCCTGGACACGGAAGGTCCCGGGGGACCCGCTGCCGCTCTGCAACTCGGACCATAAGACGCAGGCACTTTTCCTCCCACTTTTTGGTGAAGAAAAAGTGCGTCTTATGGTCCGAAAAATACAGTAATATGCAACAACTGGCTCAAAAAACTGGGGAAATCTCTGGCCGTATTGCACTATGGAAAAAGAGGTCATTAGTAGAGGAAAAGGGGTTAAGTGAACTGTACAACTGTTCTGCCTGACAACCCCAATGTTTCAGTAAAATTTAATTGCACTATGTAATAAAACCAGATTTAATTGTAGTGTTTGGTACTTATTGGGGTGGGGAACTGTTATCCAGAATTGTTGAAAATTTATTCCCATCACACTTGACTTTTGGCTAGGACCTAGGGCAGTGCTGCAAACCTATGGCACAGGTGTCAAATGTGGCACTCAGAGCTGTTTCTGTGAGCACCTGACACCACCCCTTCACAGCCACCTGGATTCAGGTTAAATTGCTGTAGTGGCACTTGGCGAAATATTAGTGGGTTTTGAATCACAGTTGGGCACTCAGTCTCTAAAAGGTTTGGCATCACTGACCTGAGGGGTTGGGGTTAAACTATATCAGGAGGGCTACTTTTCCTCAGCCGTGGGATAACATAAGGAATGAAAAAAACAGTGTTGTCCTTCTTAAGCTTATGAGCTGCCAATTTCAGAGATATCCATGACCGGAAGCTATCTTAGGTGACCACTGAAGGTTTCAAATGAATATGAGGAGTAGAACGATAATGAGAGTGCTTAGCTGCTCTGTTATATTGAAAGATAATTAAATTTGTGCAATAATTTAAAATTTCTCATCTCATTGAATTATTTCACTGTACTGTATTGAAGAAGAATGCAGAGCAAAATGTTAAAATCATAGAATATTCTAAATACCAGTATTACTTGAAAGATTGTCAAAGGCAAAATAAAAAGTGTAAAAATATTTTCAAGTCTGAGTAAATACAAATGCTTTAATCATGTATCAAATATCCAGCTAACTTGGTTTAACATTGCTAACACATAAAACTAGCACAGTGGGAAAGCAAAATCTATCATCATTATTACCTACATCTCTTTGTCCTATTTTTATACTTAGGAAAAAATATACACTCCCTTAAAATTAAGGTTTGGGAAATGAATGATTTCCAGTTAGAAATAGAGTTGTTCCACCTCCAGCGGCCATCTCAGGTTGATTGTTTGCTCCTAAGAGAGCACTTTTCAAGCTTCAGAAGGATATTTTACTGTTTTCCTGTTTAATTTTACTACCACACTGGAGAGTGCAAGTGGGGAATAGGTCAGTGATAGGGCTCTTTCTCTGCATGCAGAAAGTCTCAGGATCAGTCCATGGATTGGTCCATGGCATCTCTAAGAAGAGCTGGAAAATAGGGATTAGGGATACAGTTTGCTCTCCTGACACTTTAGTTAATTCAGTCCAGCAGTGCAAACAGCAGCCTACCAGGTAAATGTTGGTAGACACTTAAAGCAACAATAAAGGAAGTAGGGGGGAAGGAAATCCCTCCAAACTTCAATAGAACAAAAGGCAGATCATTTGAGATAGTTATTCCAAAAGTCTTGTGCCCCTTACACAGTTATATGATACACATTAACCCAATTTTTCCACAATAGAATAATACACCCTATATAGTCATGAGAGTCATAGTCGTGAGAATCACTGATGATCTTTTATTTTTATTACTTCTTTTTGTACAGTGCCTGCCCAGAGATGATCAAAAATAACCCTTCTAGGCTAATTCTGGGGTGGCTACTGGATGCTCAGAAATATACTTATGATTTATGACTATAGAAGTTACAGTGTTAACATTAGAGATGGGCACAAATCAAAAAATGGCGTTTCATTTGTCGTTTGTCGTTTAGGGGGTCCGTTTCGGTTCATTTCTGTTTTTTGTGAATTTTTGCAAAAAAAATCGTTTTCATTTTCGTGCATTTCATTACCATTTCATTACCATTTATTTCAATTTTTTGTGATTTTTAAGCATTTAAAGCAGTTCAATGCATTGCCATAACAAAAACGAAATGGATGACAAAATTTCTGGTGTTTCCGTTCGTTTCGTTTCATTTTAGACACAAAATTCGTTTGTTGTTTCGTTAGATAATGAAACAAAAAAACGGAAACAGAAACGAAAAATTGTTCCTTTCGTGCTCATCTCTAGTTAACATTGATGATTAAGAAATTGAAATATTTAAGAGATTTTGTATACCTTGGTTCAATCATAAACCCAAATGGAATCTGCAGCCAAGAAATCAGAAGATGGCAGAAACTAGGAAGGGCAGCAATGAAGGAATTTAAAAAGATGATCAAGTACAGTATAGGGGTTCATCACTGGAGACCAAGACCACTCACACACTTTTTTTCTGATCACCATATATGGATGTGAATGCTGGACAGTGAAGTAAGCTGACAGGGAAACATTTGTTTTATTTGAAATATGGTGCACTGGACTCTTTAGCAGACATTTAGCACAAATGTTTAGTTTTGGGGGTTTGAGCTGGCATAGCAAATAACTTTCAATTATTCTATGGTTACTTCTAACACAAATCATGAAGCATTGAATCACATATGGATCATTAGTATATGAGTGTTTAATAGGGTTAGGGTTAGGGTTAAGTTTAGGGTTAGGGTTAGGGATCTCAAGACCATATGTGTCAACAAAAGTACATTTGGCATAACATGTAAAAAGTAGTGTCTGTTACTACCACTGCAGTGATGTTGAGGTGCAAAGATGCAATCTCGTGTCCTCTTCCAAAATAAATTCCACTGAATTCAGCAGGACCAGGAAGTCTGATAAACATATAAACAAGCAGGCTAAATTAATTTTATTAGGGTTTGCCTGGTGCTAGTTTCTCAGGAAAAAAATGCAAAGCAACATTTTTTCTTATTCCACCATGCTAGAATATCAGGAGGCTTATATGAAGATAGCAAAATAAATTTAGTTCTCTTTATTTACAAGTTCAGGGGGTAACTTTTTCAAATGGCAAGCAAGGGGCTTGATATTTTCTAACTCCCCCCCCCCAGAGTAGAAAAGAGTAAAAGATAAAAGGGTGGAATAGCAAATCACATAAAACTACTCAGAGAAAATGTACAGATATCTATAAGACACACTGCATTTTATGTATTTTCACATTTTAGAAAATAGTTTCGGGTGCCAAAAACAATCATTTTTTTCCTTGGTTTTTACAACTTTTCTGTTGTTACACTGGTAGCAAAATGCTTTGGATAGTCTGATCGCTAATTAACCTCAGCTTCATTTGTAGGATGGGAGGAAATGGGTTGCCCAAACCTGTTCTTTTCATTGACTTACTTGCATGTGAATATCAGTGTTAGGAGTTTTAGTTTTTTTAAAAAAATGAAGCAGCAGCAGCTTTCCCATCTCTGTTGAAGACCAGAAGTGAGCACCTGTGATCCTACATATATTTTTTGGATGACAACTCTCACAATCCATCACCCTCATCTCAAACTTTATTATTATTATTCTCCCTGAATCTGCCTCCTCTGGTTGCCTCTCATCAGGGAATTGTCTCTCCTTCAGTTGCATCAGCCTGATTCTAAGAAAACATACCTCCCCACGGTCAATATTCTGAAAAAATTTATCTTCCTCCTGGCTGCCTAATACTTGTGCACTTAGGAGAAGACAGTTTGCTAAGGGTTCACACCCACACTTCCTCACAGCCAGTCATATAAACTTCCTGCTAAATAGTAAAGGAAACATAAATATTCCACTGCTTTTCCAGAAGTCTGGTCAAATCTATGGAATGTGTTTCCACTATTTAGCAGAGCCATACAGACAAACAATTCACTAAGTTGTGCCACTGGTAAAACTGTGTGATCTGTGTAAATGCCATGTAATAGCGGGATACGGTAAATAAGTGGAAAGAGATTTGTATCAGTTTATCGTCCCAAACTCATTGCTGTGGAGTGAATTATGATAACTTGCAACTGAACCTTCACTGCAATAAAGTAGCTGTACAGAAAAAGAAAGTCATAGTATGTTACAATGAATGTGAAGAATATCTGAAGTTGAGAGCCAGACATGTGACACATCGTAGTACAGCATTGCGTTCTGAAAATATATTCAATGGGAATTAATGAATTTCAGAATCCAGAAATTTATTTCCAGTTTCAGAACCCATTTGAGTTTGGAGAAAAGACATCGGCTGGTGGGGGGTTCTGGGAATTGCTCATTTTTACTGTCCATTGTCACACCTTAAAAGGGAGCTTGAACAACCCTGCTGCTGTTCTTCACAGCATATAATTTGGATAGCTAGCTGCTCCTGGCTCTCTGTATACACTTTTCATTTAGGTAAGGTTTCTCATAATATGATCTGCAGCTGATTATGGCTACTGCTCCTTGTATAATAAGCAAAAGTGGATAGAGCAGACTGTGAAAAGGCAATTTTAAGGCTATTTAAAGAAAGTGATACTTCTCCTTATGGTGTCCTCCAAATATAGTTTCTGAATTAATGTCAAAAAGAGGATTTCTTCTTCTTCTTCCAATCAAAAGGCTCAAATGTATATCAAACTCATTTCAGTTTTCCAGGAATAAAATCAATGTCAGTTTTCATAGGCAGAGGCATCATTCAGACATGAATAAAAGTGGAGATGAAAAGAAAATGTATATGTTTAGTCTTAACTGGTGATATCTTCCTTATGCTAACAAGCAAGAAGGTGCCAAGAGCAACTCAATGGCACTGAATTTTGCAGTGTTTGCCGTCAACACCAACAGACATATCATCTGCAGTCAAATGCGTGCAGGGAAATAACTGATCTGAGTATTCACAAAGCTAAAATTGATGGATATCCACAGCACTATCAAAAGTTACATTAAATTTATGATTGTGCTCAACTCGTCATGGATCACATTCTTGTTCAGTGCCTTAGCTGTCTTAAAAATAACCATAAAAATCAATCATTTTGATTCTTCATTGAGTGTCTGAAATTATGCAAGGAACTTTGTGAAATGCTTTAATTATTAGTTTCTATTCCAGTCTGCTTCCCAGAACTTATCTCTGTCTCTCTGTTCTTTTGTTCATAGTGGAAATATAGATTTTCTTAATGAAAATCTGCTTTGTACATTATTCATAGAATAATGAAAGAAGGTTCTAATAAAAACCCATTCTGCTGATAAAGCGCTTACCTGTAAGTATCAGAGAGTGCTATAAATACTCCATATCTGACTTGTGTGAGTCACTGAAAATGATGCTACTGGCTTAAATTCAGATATATTGGTAGAGTGGCCTACAAAATGAGAATCCTCAATCTGGTTAGACTTCTCGGTATCTGTGGCTCTAGCTTAACTAGGTAGGAACCATGAGCACAAAGCTCAAATGAGCTGAGTTGAGAACCACAAAGCACAAATCTGTGATGCTTATGGATTTTTCCACCATCCCCCAGCTGACATACAGAAGCTCTTTCCAAACTGATATTGTCAGTTCCCAGTGTCAAAAATATGCTTATCCAGGGGCTTTGCTCACCTTCCGAAACATCTTTGTGGAGCAGAGCCTAGATGCTACAAGGTAAAAAGGAAGCAGAAAAATCATGCTCATCTTTCCTTTAGTGCATTTAAGCCCCTCGAGAATGTTTGCAAAAAGGCACATTGATATCTAAAGAAAAAGGATGTAGACAAAAACTCAGAAGTAACATGCTTAATAAAATGGCCACTGTAGGAACATACAGTAGTTATGGTAGCTCTTGGGCATTCATGCTATCTGGAGTATGGAGTTATTTCAAGTAGTGGGTAGCATTCCTTTTGGAGCCCTCCTGGCATTTTCACAGGGACAGAAAATGTATGCACAAACACATTTTGTATATTTTTGTTATGTGCTGTCACTCGCATCAAATTATGGCAACCCTAATAGGATTTTCAAGGTACATGAGATATTTAAGGAATGGCTTTAGGATTGTCACTCCCAGTGAGTTTTCAAGGGCAATCTAGGAGTAGGATACAGATCTTCTGAGTCCTAGTTGGTCACACTATCCATTACACCACTGCCTCTTTACACCACTGCCTCTTGATTTTACATATGCAGTATGATTATTTCCACTTACGGTGGTACCTTGTATAAAGAAATTAATTCATTCCAAATGAAATGTTATTAAGCAAATTTTCCTTTATACAAATTTCCCATAGCAATGCATTGAAAACTGAGTAATCTTTAATCATGACCATTTTTAGGTTGTACAGATTCACCCCATAAGCAATTCTGTTAGGCAAATTTCCCCTATCTCCGGAATTTTTTATGTTGTACAGATTTTATGTTATACAAACTGTTTGTTATACGAGGGTGCACTGTATATACAAATAATCACATGCTGCCAAGTCACTTCTGACTTATGGTGACCCTTTCCAGTGTTTTCTAGGTGAAAAGTATTCAGAAGTACTTTACCTATTTCCGGGGGTGTCCTGGGACTGTGCAGTTTGCTCAGGGCCATAGAGGTTGACTTTTCTGGGCTGCATAATGGTGAACTGAACTCCCAACTTCTGGCTCCATTCCTCTAGTTGTGACTTCCTACTGGATTTTAACCAAAGGAAGAGGCAAGGCAGGGGCAAGAAACCGCAACATTTTAAATCTTTCCAGTAAAGACTGTAGTGGGTCCCTTGGCACTCTTGATGGATTTCGTCCAATGGTAAAACAGTATTTTTGGACAACGATTTGTTGTTTTCTTGTAGCTGCCTATCTGTGAGCAAAATTCGCACAGTTTGGGCAATTAAGGCAGTCTAGTGCTTTATATAAAATTTGAAGGATTGCATTGGTTACTTGCATGCTTCTAATCAATCATTCATCCCTCCTGGTTGTGTGCATGTGTATGCATTGCTTCTCAAATTGAAAAGGCACCAGAAAAGTTTCATATTTTACACAAACTGCAGTGTTATTGAGGGGGAATATGAACGGTTTGTCTCACTCTTGGCTACAGGTGAGGAATTTTGCTGGGCTTTGATTTTTCTTGCCTGTATATTTTATCATGTTAACAGAGCCTACATCAGGGAAAAAAAGAAAAGCAGGAATTCAACACACATTTCCATGCCCAATCTTAAAGGCACTTAAGTAGCTCTGTGGGTATCATGCCTGATGTAGATATCATGTATGTTGCTGTCTTACTTTTTCCAAAATAATTATAGGAGATACCACTCTGGTGATTATACATAATAAATTAAATAGCAGATGCAAAGTGTTACATACAGATAAAGGAGAAAATATGCATTTCAAAAAAGAGCAAACTTGTTTAGTTAAATATTTCTTACAAGCTCCATGTGTTGTTCCTTAAGCCTTCAGGACTTCATAGGTCACAGAACATGAATATGACATTTCCAGTGGGCCTCACTCTGCCCTTTTTGTGCTCCACCGAGCATAGCATTTTGCATTAGCAAGACCATGAACCTCTTAAACGATAGCCATGCACTGGAATTTGCTAAGGGTGAACAACTTCAGAGCTTCACTCAGGGTTTTGACAACATTTTCCAGCTAAAAAACAGGTAATGAATGCTTTATAACAATGACTATTCACATATATAGATGGAGGAGAACTTCATCCTGTCTGCATTTTTAAACACAGTGACCTCATCTACACTTCCTGGAAGAATGACATTGCTTGTCCAGCATTTTTGAAAAGGGTTTTTCTTTTATTTTTGAAGTATGAATAATTATAGCCTCATCCCCACCTCTCAGTCTCCACAGGGTTTGAAACTGTTCCAGAACAGGAAAACATCTGCTACACACTTAGTCTCTAGGTGCCACTGGGAATCCTGAAGAATCTACATGCCGGATGCCACCTCCTCTTCAGACTCTCCTTCACAGAGAGGCAGGACTAGTCGAAAGGGAGGGCTAGATCTCTTTTCCAAATGAACATTATCAGAACACATTTATATGTGGACAAAGGCATAGCTAGGGTTTTCAGTGCCTGGGAACAGAGTCAGTTTTTGTGCCCCACCAAGGAACAGGGAAGGACTAAGGTGCTGCAGAGAAGGTGGTGGTTGCAGTGGCAAGGGAGCCCTCTGCACCAGCCCTGGCAGGTCACTTGTGATACGCCTTCCTTTGGCTCCTGGGTGGGGAGTTGTTTGGTGCCCAATGTGGCACTCCCATATGATGCACCCAGGAACGGATGCCCCCCTTGCTCCTCCCTAGCTGTGCCACTGTCTGTAGATTCCAAACACCAGTGTTTCTTTTTAGTTGTCCAGATTAAAAAAAAATCAGCTCATTGATTGGTTGACCAAAATTAATAAGAGTTTTATAAGCTCTGATAAAAATAAATTATACACCAATGGAGACCCACCAAAAATGCAGATACTTGTTGCCAATACCGTCCTTAAAGTAATATAAAGGAAAGTTTGTTTAATTTGACTTTAAACAAGTAGATATTTTGGCTATGTGTAGGAAATATTTTATGTATGCTTCAATTCTTATTCTTATCTTTATATTTATAATAAGGGGGAGTGTGTCATTTTTGTAAATGATCAAAGTACAGGGGTTGTCCTTCTGTGAGTTCTGAAACAGAAGGAAGACTAAATTAAACCTGAAAGAAGTTGTGACTCATCCAGTCCTGCCAGAAGAATTCCTACAGCTATGCCATCTTCTACTGTGATCTTGTCAGATTCAATAAGCTAACAAGGCAAGACTAAGAGCAGATATGGCAAGAAAATTTAAATGTTTCAAGAAGGATGTTAATTTCATGACTAGGAATAACTTTTTAGCAAACTCCATCATGGTGGTTGCTTTGACAAGTCTTCAAAGAAACATAATACAAAACGAGCATTTCCCAACTTTTATTGAGTCATGGCCCTGCTTTTATCATTGCCAAGTAACCTATGATCCCACCATAAAAGCTTGGAATTATTTTTTATATATATTTTTAAATTTGTGGTCTATAAAGGTATCACCTTTAGCCTAGTCTTGCATTTGGATTATTTCCAAAAACAGCTGTAGGAAAAATGAGAGGTTAGATTGATTCCAGTTCATATAATTCCCAGTTGTCATCTCAGTGGAAAAGAATAATTTGTCACCCACCATCTGAAGGGCGACAGGTTCCTGACCCCAGCAGTAGCTGCAAAATTCTGTTTCCGTACTGCAAAATTCTGCATTACAGTCATTAAGATTAGGATTGTTCTTGAATGCACTGCAATCGAGTGATATATTTCGTTCCTTCATATATTTCCTGTCTTCATTTATCTAATCTCATTATTTTCGGCACATACAATACAGGCAAAGGTAGCCTATAGCCAAATTGTCTGGGATTATATCACAATCTAATCATCAGGTGAGGCCTTTCCCCTGGTTCCATCACCTTTACAGGTACGTTTCTTGGGGACATTGGAGAGGGCCTCTCTATTGCTGCTCTTTGACTTTGGAACTCCCTCCCACAAGAGGTCAAATATCCCTCATCTCTTCCTGTCCTTCCACAAGAATGCAAAGACCTTTCTCTGCTGGCAAACTTTCCCTCAATAGCTGGTTGCATGGGTGGGATTTTTAGATGGATTCTTATTCATTACTGGTTTAACTATGTTTTAGTATTACATCTGTTTACCATTTCTCAGAGTGGTATTTGGTCTTTTTAAATAATGGCAGGCTTACTGTTTTTATCTTTAATATTTGAATACCATGTTACTTTGAATATCTCCTTATATGATAGCAGATTATAATTTTCACATACAAATTTATACCAAATATGTAGCTAAGTGGGAAGTGTGGGCCATTTCAGCATAAATATTAAATCTGGCTAAAAGAATTCACAAAAATAGGCAACACAGTCTCATGGCTAAATTCATGAACCATGGACAAGAAAGAAAGAAAGAAAGAAAGAAAGAAAGAAAGAAAGAAAGAAAGATTTTTTTCAAAAGGAGTGAAAAATGTAGGATATATTTTTGAGCATCCTTAACTATCATAGTGATGAATAGGCTAAAGAGAAACTTTGAGAATGTAGGACTCTTTTGTTGCCAGAGTTGTAATCAAGGCCAAAGATATTTGGCTGGGTTAGCATCAGGAGCTGCTTTGGTGCAATTGGCTACAGAAGGCAGAGACAAGAATGAGGTTATTCAAATATGGTAGACAACAGGTTAAAATTAGTGGACCCAAACTGAAAAGTGGAAAAGTGTCTGTGTTGTTACAACACCTTGAAGTTTAAGTAATCAAGTTCCATGCTTGCTTGGATCTCCATCATTTTGACATTTAAGCATTCAATAAAATGGTTGGAGCTGACACAGCTATTTTTAACTAGTGCATTTAGGCCACATTCCTATACTAATGCATTTATTTATTTATTCCTCCACTCTCTGTATCAACCTTGCAATGAGTCTACATGGAAACACACAGTTAAAATCATAAATTACATGTTATCCACAAAGGCCTGATACAAAGCAATACAAAGCAATAAAAGTAATATAAACAAACAGCAGGAGACTGACAGGTAAACCCCAGTGACCAGAATTGGGCTTACCTCTTCTGAATGGTCATGCAGAAGATTGCTGTGCCATTGAGTTCACCAGGGAAGACACCCAAGACAAGTGGCTGGCTTTCCTGGACTGCATAGTTAACATAGGATCCAACCAAAGCCTGGAGATAGAAATTAACAGGAAACCCACCCACACATATCCGTACTTACTGTTTGACTCCCACTACCCATTAAAACACAAATTAGGAGTCCTCATGACTCTAAACTATAGAGTAGAGACTGAGAGCATACACACCTCCACAGAAGCCAAGAAGACAGGAATCTAAAGACACCACTTAAGATCTGTTTATATCCAAAGTGAGCCTTCAACAAGGCAGTGCGCCATTCCAGAAGAACAATGGATCAGTCTGAGACCCAGAGCTGACAAAAGTACCTGGTCATTCCTTACATAGCTGCTGTGTCTAAAAGCTTAAAGGGATTTTTGGTAAACACCACATACTTGTTCACTTCAAACCCACAAACACAGTAAGGCAGAGACTCCTCCACCCAAAAGACCTGACACCAAAACACAAGAGAAGCAGCATAGTATATGCAGTCCAATGCAGTGAGTGTGCAGACCTCTACATTGGAGAAACTAAGCAGCCACTAAACAGGAGGGTAGCCCAGCACAGAAGGGTCAATAGATCAGGCCCAGAATCAGAAGTGTACCTTCATTTAAAGGACAAAGGGCACTCATTCAAAGATGAAGATGTAAACATATTAGACAGAAAAGATATCTGGTTTGAGAGTAGAGTCATGGAATCCATTCATGCATATAGAACATCCCTCTCTGAACTGAGGTGGGGTTTTTGGACACAATCTGTCTCCCACTTATCATACTGCCCTTTCATTTATCCCCAGACAAATCAGAACCACTTCATACTTCCACTGGCCACATCTAATGACCCCTACTTAATGGGTGTTGGGAAGGGTTGCTTTGGTGTGACTTTCACACACTCCAACTAAAAAGATTATTCAGACTAGGAGGGGGTGAAACCAAGGTGAACTATAAATTGGACATCTCCTACCAATCTTCCTTAGACTGAAGAAGGTACTTGGATGAGTTGCCATTACTGAATCCCTGGATGAGTGAGAATCTCCACAGACACTGTGGTGTTAAATTTGCTAAATTTTCCCTGTGTCTTTCTTCACAAGAACTCTACAAACCAGGATCTTTTTCATTACTGTTCTCAAGATGGAGAAGGCCAAGAGATACTTGACTTCAAGGCCATCCAGGGAGTTTCCTACTGAACAGCCATCTAGCACCCATCATAGCCCATCCTATTCCCCTCCCCAACTTTGCAATGAGGCAAAATGGACCAGCTGATATGATGAAGAACAGATTACAATAGACAATCCTGTAAGAATCCCTTCTCTGCCCTCAGCTACTCTAATTAAAGGAAATTTTGCGCTTCAGACCACATATTGATACGACTGCTAATGCAAACTTGTATCCATGGCCTCTGGGGGATGCGGACAATACTTTATTAGCACAAAAGGCACTGTGAGGAAAAGAAGATTGGAGGACAGTTTTGTCACTATCTGCCCTGTTCTTCCTTCACCAACCACCCCCATTTTGAAAAATGACTGTTCATTTAGTAGCAACATTTTCACTGGTGTCTCAATTCACATATATTTGGCAGCAGCAAAGTGTTTTTCAACTCATCATATTTGAAATAGCTGCAGTAGGTCCTGATGGGCAATTGATTTTTAATGAAATGTCAGCATCAGGTGCCCGCAAAGAAAATTTGTCATATTTTCTGTCCCACCACAAAAGCCTTGACTAAGTTCACAAAGTTTTTCTTGACCTCATTTTTATCTGTTTGGCTTCAGGTGTATAGGCTAATGACACAGAGACATGATTTAAATTCCTTTGAAATTACTGGAAGAGAACAGATAAATCATGAGTGAAGTTAAATTATACTCCTGTACTTCTTGCTGATTTGCAGACTTCCCCCTACCAGTGCTGTAGAAAAATCCATGTTGTAAATTTCACAGGAGCATTTCCAGCACTGACAGTTTATGTGGTTATGTTTAAAAGGATCCATGTAATCATATTTCAAAATAGAATCCTTCCTCTTATACATACACAAAATGATCTTTATTCCATATTTTTAAAGAAGAGAGAGAGAGAGAGAGAGGAGACGTAGAGGTATCTGTATGCTTAAAGCTACATTTCTGAACTGCCTGGCTTTCACACCCATACATGGTGATCAAGAATAGAAGAGTGTGGATGATCTTGGCTATGATCTCCAGTGACACATGACAAATTTCTCTAATTCCTTCAATCCTTCCATTCCAAGTCTTCTAATTTCTTGGCTGTAAGCTCCATTTGGATTGATGATTGAACCAACCTATGTGACATCTCTACCTCCTACTTCCAATTATGCAATCTATTTAATTTCTATATTGACTATTTGGTCAATCTAATAAATAAATATCAACCACTAGATGTCCTTTCAGTTTTATCCTGTTGTGTAATTATCAATAGAGCTAGTCATACTTTCCTTTATTCTTCCTCATTAACTAATTTCAGGTTTTCTAACTTGGGACTCTTATTTTCTAGCACTATTTCTTTATTCGTTTTGGACATTCTGAGTGTAAATAGGAGTTTATCATTGCCAGCTTTTTGGAGTAATAATAGACATTAACTTGAACGTCACCACTGTTGCCTCTTCCACCAGTGTCACTTTCAGGTACCACTGTTACCCAGTAGCTGACTTGAAGAGGGCGGATGCACCTCAGTTTGCTGTCTCATCTGCAACCATTCCATCTTCTGACTCTGCAAAGGGTCCAGGCTCATAATGGAGTCTGGTCTCCTGACAGCATTGCTCACAGCTTCACTGACACACTTAAACCCTTCACTATATTAAGGTGTGCATCCAATAAATGTAAATTGTAATAGTATTAATAATTTAACTAATATGGGTGAGCCTAAAATTTGTATTCCAAATGCAGGGACAGCTCATCCTCTCTCCACCCACTCTATATGTGTGCCTTCAAACGTTGAGAAATAGTGTCCCAATTCCCAGCCACTAAAATCTGATGAGACTCAAATTAGATGATGCATTTATCACTGAAAAAATTCTTCCTCTTACAGATATAGTATTGGTTTCAGATGAAAGTTACTCCCTTGGAATAACAGTAAGAAAGGAAAGGATTTGCATTCCCCTCTAATCTTGCTTAATTCAACATAATTAGATAGGCTTTATGTATTTTAAAAGAAAAAAATTGTGTTGTGTGTGTGATGAAACTGTAACCACACATAAAATATCTTTCCAAATAGCACTACCACATGTGCAATATTGGTTGCGTGTGGGAAATCTCTTAACAGAAAACTCACCTGCATATTAATATTTCACCTAGTCTAGCATTAGTAAAAATTAGAGTTCAGCTGATTACACCTTGTGTTGTTCTGAAAACACTTCCCTTAAATACAATCCACCCTGATGGTAATCATCATGATTATAAGGTTTTCCTAATTCCTTGTTTGCATATCAACACTAAAGCATGAGAGTAGATCAAGTAATTCAATTGCTGAAAGGTTTCAAGGACTACTTTCAATAACTCTTTGGATTATCATTGCCAAGGTGGTGTAGTGGATAAAGCAGTAGACTAGGACTCAAACTCTGGGTCCGAATACCTGCTTGGCCATGATAACTCATTGGTAAAACTATTCCTTGAATACCGCATCATAAAAAACTTATTAGGATTGCTATATATCATTTCTCACTTGATGGCACATCATACGCACAGACACTAGAGACAGAATGATTCCTATAGGCCAGTGGTGGCGAACCTTCGGCACTCCAGATGTTTCGGACCACAACTCCCAGAATTCCAAACCTGTATTGCTAATGACAAAGGAATGTGGGAGTTGTGGTCTAAAACATTGGAGTGCCGAAGGTTCACCACCACTGCTATAGGCAAAGGTGTCAGACAAGGATGGATTTTATGCCCTTATCTGTTCAGTTTGTACACAGAATATATCACACAGAAAGAAAGACTAGATTCAGATCAAGGAGGGGTGAACATTGTCGGAAGAAACATCAGTAACTTAAGATATGAAGACAATGGAGATTGCAGCCAAGAAATAATAATATGGAGACAAGGAAGTGTAGCAATGAAGGAATTAGAAAAAAAATATTTAAGGGTAAGGATGGGTCATCAAGACTAACATCACCCACACTCTTGTACTCCACATCACCATGTCTGGGTATGAAACCCAGGCAGTGAAGACAGTTGGCAGGAGGGAAATGATTTGTTTGAAGTGTGGTACTGTATTGTAGAAGAAAATTGTGGATATTCTGGACTGCTGGAGACAAACATGTTGAAACTGAGGCCTACCTTCTTTGGGGCACATAATGAGAAGGCAGGATTCTTTGGCAAAGACAATAATGCTGGGAAATGTGTAAGGCATCAGGAAAACAGGAAGACCACATATAAGATGGGCTGGTTCCCTAAAGGAAGCCACAGGTGAGAGTTTGCACAAGCTGAGTAGGCCAGTTGAGGACAGGATAATTTGTGGAGATCTCTTGTTCATGAAGTCATCATACATTGCATGTGATTTGATGGCACAATCACAACAAGGGCAAACCATTGTAAGAAATATTACATAAAATATATGTAAATACGTTGTTGCTGTTACGTGTCATTTTGAAAATTTGACAGAACATAACAACAACAATACATAAAGCAATTCCTTGTTTTTCTCAGTAAGGTGGCAAAATTAAACAAAGGAATGAGGTAGAAGAAAATAAAACTGAAGAGAATATATAGTGGCACTTTCAATCTTAGCAATTGCAAATATTCCAGTGTAATCTTTTGTGGCTCACAAACCACTGCATCTGAAGGAGTGGATTTTAATCCATAAGAGCTCACACAGGCCCAATTAGAAATGAGCACAAAGCACGATGAAGCACTTTGTGCTGGACCTCTTATACAGAACCTATGGCGGAGTGCTTAACTCCCCTCCCCAAATGCTGGCAGGCCCATTAACTGTCATTGATGGGACAATGGGTCCCTCATTCACTGGTGGTGCAGCAATCCAAGAAAGAGCTCTGGCTGTATGGGGAGATTCCTCTTCCATCTTCCTTGTTGGATTAGCTAGCTGCCTGAGGAAGCAGAAAAGGATAGCCTGAACTCTTTCCTGGAGTTGTGTGGCACCAATAAAGGTGGACCCTGACAGTGCAACAATGACAGTGAGTGAGCCTGCTGGCCATAAGAGAGGAAGGAGGTTAAGTGCAGCACTTATGGTGCTGTAAGAAAGATTTGACACGAAGCGCTTTGTCACATCTTTCATTCTTGACACCCCCCACATTTTTTCTTCCATTTTTAATCCCTTTAACTTTGCCAGCTTGCATTCACTAGGTAAGTGCTGGATTTCAATCATGCCAAAAATATTGGGCATGCCTAATGGATTTTTGAGGCTTTTTGTTTGTTTGTTTCTTTGAAAGGCAGGCAGGTGGCCACTCATGCCATTTTACAATCTGCTGTTGAAAGCTCCTTCAGTGTTTGGAGTTATTTGACTTGCAGAGGTTTAGGGTGTTCTATAAAAAATCCCAACCCACAGGATTCTTGTGCATGTGTAACGGTGTGGTCCTCTGCATCCCCACTACTTCAACTTTTCTTTGGTGGCAGTAATTTATTGAAAAAGCTACTTTATGAACTACCACTCCCAGAACCATCCAGTTACCAAGACTAGAAGTAGAAACCACACAGAGAACTTTTCCAAGGTCCTTTATCTCTCTCATCCAACCCCTCCCCATCACCTTTCACATTTTGAAATATATTATTGCCACTTTAAAATGAAAAGCAAAGGTAACTATGAATTAAAAATAAATGTCTGAAGTGTCAGTAGATTTGAACATTAAACCCTCCATCTGCCTCAATTTTATGTCAAGGAAATCAACACTCACCTCTTGTTTTTCTTTCTGCTTGAACTCATTTGCCCCTCTATTGAGTGATGTGATTTCAGAAAGGATGTCTCTATGTCTCCAAGTAGAACAATGGAAATGACATCAACTTGACCAGAACTCAGGGGGGAAAGAAGAGATGGTGTCATGGTGGGAGGAGGAAAAGGCAAGAGCTCTAATGAATGGAATTTATCTTTCTATGCCAAGGGTCTAAGTTTTGATGTATGTGTTAGTCTCACTTCTTTGCAAAATAGATTCCATTTTTCTTTCTTTTCCTTTTTCTTTGAATTTTGTGTGCAGTGTTGCACCTAACCAATTGCCCTGAACAAGTGTTTGGAGGTTGCATTTCTCATGTAAGTGCGGCATTGTGTTTCCATTTGACTGATGAATTTTGAAAAGTTACTGGTGAAATCCTGCATTAAGTCAGCTGTTTGTGAAGTCGAGTTGACAGGTGTGATGTTTTCCCAAGGAGTATGGAGTTAAGGAAGGATTACTTCATGCAGTAATGGAGCTAATAATGGTGTTATACTCAGGACAGCTGTGGGTACATCTGGTGTTAAACCACCATTACTTAAACTGTGATGTGAGAGACTGCCAGCTCTCCCACTTGCAGCATATAAATTATGTTGATTGCTCATGCACTTTTCCTAACCCTGATTTCTATTGAATTATGGATGATAGACAGAGCTAGAACTTGCTTTTAGTGCTCCCATGTGACAATATGGGCTCTGAGTGCAGTGAACAGTCATAATCTCACTGTGTTCAGTCAGGGGATGCATAAAATCATATGGGCTATGACCAGATAACGTGCAATCTTCACCATTCTGAGGGCTTCTGCCTCGCAAAACTGACAAGCTGAGGCAGGGATTGCCTATGCTTATTTTCACTGAAGTAAACATGCAGTGACCATGGTTTTGCCTCCAAGAACAGCATATCAAGGCATGAACTCCACTAGAAATTGCCATGATCTGGATTTTGGCAGTTGGGCCCAGTTTGGCATGGGACCCACATAAGTGTTCCCTGGGCCCTGGACACTCCCCTCTCCTCTGCAGGCTCACTCATTCCCTGGGCAAAGCATTAATCCCTCCCTACCTCCCTAGCACAGCTGTCCACTCACCAATTGCAGCCCTTACTTCTGTCCTCTGATTCCCCCCACCCCACCCCCACAGATGAGGAGGCAGGGCAGGGTTGGCCACAGTCTGTGGGTGACTGACAGATGAAGGAAGCAACCAGTGAGTGGACAGTCTCACTGAGGAGGCAGGGACGGAAACATACTTTGAGGGGAATGGGTGGCACCACAGTATACCTGCGTGGACACTTGTCCAAACCACCAAACTGTAGTTTGTGCCCATCTCTAAACTCCAAATATGTCCTCCACAAACCCATTTCCAAAAGTAGAGGCAGTAGCCTTAAATGAGGAGACACAACAAACTGGGAGTATAGCTGTTCATTTAAAAGGTTCCTGTCCTTATAAGTCAGTGGCATAACACTGTTCTTTTCTTTGCACAAATATTCTTGAACCATTGTTTACTCCCGTATATTTATGATACATCATTTAGGAATGGCAAGGGACATTGCATTTCCACAGTCAGCCCCACCACCACCACCGCCCCACACACTGGTGCTTTAAAACACTTTCCTAGCATAGGAACTGGTGCCTTATGACATGGAGACATCATTTTGAAAAGATAAATTAGAAACTAATTATATTCCATCAAGCCAAATGACAGCAGATCACGCAACCTAACTAGCTGGAGCTCTTGAGTATTCATGATGTGGAAAAAGTTCATAATGACATGGTTCACAAATATCCGTCACTATGCCAAGATCTGTTGTGAATAAGTTATACGTTTTCAGTTTATGCTGTAAAATGAGGTACTGCACATGCATAGTCTTGGGCTGGATCAAATTATTGTGGACGGACATGGAATTCCACCACCACCCAGATTTCGGTCTTGTGTGCATTTACTTGTAAATGAACACATGTCAGGATGAAACACAGTGAAACATTTTTAAGAAAGAAACAAGAAAAAGTGGCCATATCAGAATTCTCTGCACACACACCTTTCCAGAAGGGGGCATAGATCAGAGGCGTAGCTAGTGTTTGGAGCACCCAGGAACAAAGTCAGTTTTTGCACTCTCTCTCCTCCCCACAATCGTATCTCACGCACCCAGCAAGGAGGGGCAGATCCTGGTGGAACAGTGGGGGAGGGGGAAGAGGGATCTCTCCTTCTTCTGCCCTCTTTGTGGTTCTCCTTCCCAGTTAAAGCTCTCCTGTGCAAACCGCACAATGTGCGGATAGCACCAAACAGGCAATTCCCCCCCCCCAGCATCACCTCTGTAGCATGCTTCCCCCTTCTCCTTTCCCCCAACTAAGGCTTAGGTATTGTTAGCCCAAGGAAAGGAGGAGGGGGAAGCAGGCAATGGGATTTTTTTACCCAAACAGTACCTCTGTTACTTTTTCCATCAATACACCTGAAACTAACATTAGTAAGTGAGCTTAAAGACTGTCACCTAGCATTCACACTTGAGACCTCGTTTTGCAAATATGATTCAGATCTTCTCAAAAGGATGTGAACAACTGAAGAGGAAGTTGGTGACTGCCGTGAAACTCTTCACAGTGCACTGTCTAGAAAATCTGGCTATAATTAGAAGCTACCTGCTTCGTATCCTGCACTGTTAATTGAAGTGATGGAAGCCAATAGAATAGCACTCTACTATTTCATAAGCTTTACTCATTGTAAATTGTCTGTCTTTCATCTACCTTCATTAGTCTGTATGACTGCAGTGCCCTTTATTTAGGGTTAACTGAAATATAGGGGACATGTACATCATGTGATGTCTCATCACTCAGCAGTAGAGATGGGCACGACTCAGAAAAAAAACTTCGTTTTCGTTTTCAGTTTCGGCTAGGGTCCGATTCGTTTCGTTTCCGTTTTTCGCGAAAAATCAAAAAAATAGTCGTTTCGTTTTTCGTTTTTTTCGTTTTCGTTTCTACCGCGATTTCGCGCATTTTGACGTCCGACCGAGACTTGCGGCTTGCGGGCGTAGCGCGGGCGGCGGGGGCGCGGGGGTACATGCGTGGGCGGCGGCAGCGGCAACGGCAGGGGGATTGGCTGGCGGGCGGGCGGGCGCGCG
>JAHTLZ010000010.1:54771046-54794895 GCA_023846285.1 Phrynocephalus versicolor | reverse complement strand
GTTGTTGTTGTTGTTGTTGTTGTTGTTGTTGTTGTTGTTGTTGTTGTCGTTGTCGTTGTCGTTGTCGTTGTCGTTGTTATTGTTGTTGTCGTTGTTGTTGTTGTTGTTGTTGTCGTCGTCGTCGTCGTCGTCCTCCTCCTCCTCCTCCTCCTCCCCTCCTCCTCCTCTTCCTCCTCCTCATCATCATCACAGCAGAATCAATGGCTGTATTCTAGCCAGGACTATTGGATTTAGGCCATATTTATTTCAGCTTTTTACTTAACACTTTTTTTCCCTTAAAATTCAGATTTATAAAGGCAGTTTATCTCTAGGTATACATTTCTTAAGCATGCTTTACACATACATACCCCCCACACACCAAAATCAGTATTTTAAATGGATTTAGTGCAGTTTAACATTGTAAACTTAGAATATGCTGAAATCTAAGCTCCTTAAGCATCCACACCAAACCAACAAGCCTTACCACAGACTGTTAATCTGAACTTCAGTAGCTCTGCTTTAAGACCAATGCTTAGGATGCTGATGGAACTCCACTACATCACATTCGTTATTACGAATGAAGTTAGCAAGTGTGCTTTTGAGGTTTCTGAGTATGCGTGCCAGGGATTGTACCTTGAAGTGCCTTCTGCAAGCTTCCACTTTGTCTACTAGATTTCTTTTAAGTCAAATAGATCAAGAACAACAAAGTCAGCTAAGCGCCAGTGACAGTGATCTAATGGATGATCAATTTCCAGAGTGTATAAGTACTTTGACACAATTGTGTATTGTACCTTTAAAAAATAGAGGACAGCCCAAGTGCAGTTGCATCTAAAGAAATAGTGTGAGCAGGTCAAAACCAGTAGCACAGTATGTCATACTAAATCAATGCAGACAGGAAAGTGCAGAAGAAAGGGGCTTTCAGTCCCCATGATATTTCATGAATTTAGGTTTCTCTGAAGTGAAGTCAGCGACTTAATACTTGAGTGAACAAATCTGATGCTAATGCCCTGTGCTTTGTTATGTACTATGATCTAATTGAGAATTAATGCATTCTCTTTTGTCCCTTGAATGAACTTTCTTGCACATTCCCTTTGGACCACACAGTACAGGTTTATCAGCTGCAACTTCCCTTTCAATAACCTTTCCCTCATCCCATCTCAGTAGGCACAAGGGTTTCTGTCATTTGATGTACTGATCGAAAATGCATGAAGTACAATTCTGCTGACAGAGACAGATTTGGGACTTAGATTTTTTTACTTCTTGAAAATATGTATTTGTTGTTAGGTGGATCATTGGACTGTTGACAGCTTTATTCTTTTTTACCTGTAGGAGTAGCTGTGTTTTACCTGCTTGTGTAACTTTTTACTTTTCCTTCTTATGTCAGATATAGCCATGGCACAGACAGATCCATCACTCCAGAATTCCCCCCCCCACATCAAATATTCAAATTTGTCATTAAAGTTTTTCATTTTGTACGACCAGTTAAAGCATATGACAAAACTTCTCGGTGCTACTTTAAAATGTCATTTTAATGGGAAGATGCATACTGTAAATTGGACTATGTTATATTGTGCTTCATTCACCTTAAAAGTTTTGATGTGTGATCTAAATGAACAATCGGAATTAGATAGAACTGCGTAAAGTGTTCTGCTTATATACTGTTTACCGCCCCATACCACTTCAAGTAGTCTCTGGGGAGTTTACAGTTTAATTATGCAGGCTACACATTGCCCCCCCCCCAGCAAGCTGGGTACTCAATTTACCGACCTCAGAAGGATGGAAGACTGAGTCAACCATGAGCCTGCTACCTGGGATTGAACCCCAGGTTGTGAGCACAGTTTTACCTTCAGTACTGGCATTTAACCTCTGCGTCACGGGGCTCTTGTTGACTAGATGTTAGTTTTAGGGCGAGTCTATACATCAAGTGATCCTGTTGCCTGAGGAAAGAAAAGTATCTCAAATATGAATCATTGTCTTTCTATTTAAAGACAGATTTTTCTGTCATAGTTTGATCATGGTATACCCTTCAAAATGCTTTGAATTGTATAGGCATAGGAAAGAGCCTAGATGTCAGTATAAGCAATTGTTACGGAGATATTAGTTCTAATCCAACATTGTTGTTATTCTGTTGGAAGGAGAATTTAATAAAAGATGGGACTTATTGTAATATCATGATCATGGAATCATAGAATGATGGGGTTTAAAACAGTGCTGTAAGGCCATTGAGTGCAACTCTCTGTTCAAGGCTGTGTATCTTCTATAATTCTGCATGCACATAGAATTTAGAAACAATGCCACACTAACATTCAGTCAATAGTAAGGTAAAATACCACTTCCCTTCCTTTTGCAGCCCACAATTAATACCCAATCCTACAGTTTGGGGGCCTTAATATTAATTGCATTGTTCCTGTCATAGTAAGACACTAACATTGTTTATTCTGACATATACCTTACCGATTTCAGTGGGAATCACTTCAATCTACATTTTCATAGGCTTAAATGATACAGCTACATTATTTCCCAGTTAATGAATAGAATTTTACAATGTCTTGGCATATTATGACAGACAATTCTTTATGATCCATTTATACTCATTAGGTCTGAGAAAATGAATGATGTTGGACAGCTTAATGACATCATCTTTCCAGTAGATAACAACCCTTGGTGTCACTGGAACCTGGATGGAATGTACTCTCTATGTAAATTTGATTTGAATCATGATCTTGAATTCACTGTTCTTGAAGTTGGAACTGGACGGCAATATACATTATTTATTCCAGCAAATTTTCCTGTGGAAACCTGAGCCCACAAAATTCTTGTCACTAAACATTAAATTGGACCATAACTTACCCTATAAATCTATTAAAATATTTTGCACTTGCTGTGAAGCTGAAATATAAATCTTTCTGTTTGCTTTTTATAAGACAGGTTTTTGTCAAAACATTTAGTGACATTTTGTATTAATCCAAATCTTTTATAGGTTGGTCACATATGAAGTAGAAACACAAAGAGCATGCTAAGCTAAAACACATTAAGAGTGAAATGAAACTTGACAAAGCTCTTGATATCAAAAGTCACAGCTGACACTTATCCTTAGCTGAGATTATTATAAGAAAGGACTCACAGCAGGATTGCATGGATTTGTTTGTATTCCCGGTCATGCCCATTAAACTGATTTGCAGGATTTTTTTTTATAATTCTTTATTATTTGTGTATTTTATGTCCAAATGTTTGCACATAAAAATACCAAGCCCACCCCAGCTTGGAAATAACGAGGCAAGATAACTTCATGTTGCAGGGAATGGGGCCACAACTTTATTGGAAGATCACAATGCATAAATTTTAGAACTGCCAAGGGGACCAAGCCCGTAGTGCAATGAGGTATAGAAGGTGACAGCATATTCCACCTGTCCAATGCATATTCAGTGTGCTTCACTCCTCCAAAGGATGCCACCCAGGTGTTCAGGATCCTTTGAACTTGGGTGAACCTACTAGCCCCAAAACAGCCCTCGGTTTGGCCTGAAATTAACTTGATAACTCTTTATTAATCCTAATCCTAACCAACGCGTTTATCCAAGAGCTAAATGGAACCTTAAGGCGACTTACAAAGGCCATGACTGAATACCCACTACCTGCCACAGGAAGAGGCAAAAAAGCGCCCCTTTACCCCACAAAGCCAAGCAGCTCAACCCTAAGGCCCCTTGTAGGTCTCCTAGGAAAATATCTAGCCCCTGTTGGACAGCTGGATGCCATCCCTATGGTAGAGGTCAGCGCACTTTACAGTAATATTGGGGTGGTTTATCACCACCCCCTGTCCCTCCCTAATAAACCTAGCAATCTCTCTATTGATGCTCCTATGTGCCTTGTCCATCTGTCGTGGGTAGACATGGGCACGACTTAGCAAAATTCCCGTTTCCATTTCCGTTCCTTGTTTCCGTTACTGAACGGAAAAGGAAACGACAATTACTCCACCAGAACTCGAACTTGAACCGATAAAAGAAAAATTGGGTCTGATTTGTCGTTGTCGTTCCTGGCATCGCGGTGATCACGCGATGCCAAGCGGCACAGAAAAAAAGTTTTAAAATATAAAACCCACCCCGATTCCCGGCCAAAAAAGCAGGCGAAAATATGCCTGCCTGAGAGTGCACCTACCCGAGGGGTGGTTTCGGGGGAGGGGTGTCCCCGGCCTCCCCCCTCTCCTGTCCTCGGCTGCTCAGGGCATCCTCGTCGTCTCGCCAACTTGCCATGCCATGCGGTGCGGGCGGGGGATCCAAAATGGGGCGACCACAATATTTATTTTGAAATCGTTGTGGTCCAAAACCACACCGAAGCACCACAGAAACATGCGAAAATTGCTATTTTAAAACTGCCAGAATTTTTACAGTAGCACTAGCAGCAGTGGGTTTTTCTTGCAACAAAATGTCTCCTCTCCATTGATTTTATTTTATTTTATTAATTTTTTTTACACCTGCGCAATGATGGGCTGGCCATGGGAGGGACCATGCAAATTTTTGGAGCCATTCCACCAATTGCATGGCCACTTGGCCAGGTTTTGACTGAGACTTCTGGGATGTGCCAGTCGGGCATAAAAAGCCCACTAACCCTAGCCCGAGCCCGAACCCTAACCCTAACCCTAACCCATACCCCAGTACACTGTCCTTCTTAGTGGGTCAGAGAGGCACCCAGAGGTGCACCCCGCTAACTCACCCTAACCTTACCTGTAACCCTAAGCCTAGCACTTGCGCTAACCCTAACCCTAAGACAGATCTGTGTACTTGCATTGCACTACACACGCAAGTACGCTTCCCTTCTTAGTGAGCCACAGAGTGCCTGACTGAGGGAGCCTTCCCCCAGTGTGCACTGTGACGGCACTATACCAGCAGTGGGCCTGTGGTCAAAGAGGCACCCAAAAGAGAGGTGCCTCTGCCAGTGCCAGTGCAACTTGGTATGCATATCCAATTGGCTATGCATGCCATTTTGTAGCGGGCCAGAGGAGGCACCCACCCCAGAGAGGTGCCTCCAGGAGCCCGCTACCCCCCCAACCAGTACTAACGACAGACAAAAAACAACAAACGAAACGACAAATTTTTGAAAAATTTCACGAAAAACGGAAACGAGCCGAAACCGGCCGGCTCCGACACACGACAACTCGAAAACATCATTTTTCCTGGTTGTGCCCATCTCTAGTCGTGGGTCATGGGTTGATATCCACACTAAATGTGGGACCAATGTGGACTAAACTAATCATGTCCTGGGAAAAACAGCAGAGAATGTTGTTAAATCCTCCATGATTTGGAGTGGCAGGAGAGGTATGCTGTGGAGCAGTTTCAATAGCTATGCATACAAATTTTCTGCAGATGGGCCTCCAGACATCTTGGTGATCTACCTAGGTGGTAATGATTAGCCTCAGATATCGGACAAGACATTTATCCTCCAAATCATGGAGGATTTAACAACATTCTCTGCTGTTTTTCCCAGGACCCAATTAGTTTGCTCCGCGTTGGTCTAGGTCTGTGTTCTTTATTTTGTCTTCGCAGGTGCCGGTTCTACTGTTTGGCACACAAGATCACAGCCCCAACAGGAGTTTGCAGCATACACAGCTGTCCAGTGAACGAAACTGTGGCCACAAATAACAACTTTGGCTCATACAGTAGAAACAGCACCTGCAAAGACAAAATAAAAAACACCAGCCCAGACCTAATGATCCAGCAAGGGTCGCACATAAATCTTGAATTTTTGGGATATCCACCGCCCAGTCCTCTGAATACAGGCTGGCTCATAGCCCAAGGCTGTGGCTGTAGTTGTGGCCCTGATCCGAAATGAATGTGTGAACTGCTATTTTGAACCGCTGGCAACTGCCAGTCAATTACTTGGCAATTACAGTCACCACCAAACCAAGGCTCTGCAGCCTGGCACCTTCAGGCAATTAGACAATAACCTAACTATCACACACACACACACACACACACAGGGTGACTTTGCAGGAAGTGCACTCTCCCCCCCCACCCCTAACCTAACACCTACAAAACAGGCAACAGCAACCAGAAAACAAATGCACTAAAGTGCAGCTCTGCACTCAAACTACAAAGCCCGGCTGAGGCATGGGCTGCTCCAAGGCTCGCTGCTGGGAGAAGGGAGGAATGGGGTGATCACCTGTAGCATGCTCAAAGTGTCCTACAGCATGATCACCTTTATAAGGACACCGAGAAAGGTAACGAGGAAGGAGGGGTAGGCTTAAATAATCTCCACAAGCCCCTGCCTCTCCAGGACCCAGATCAGTGCAGATTTTTCACACCAAAGATCTAGGCGCCTGGTCAAATAAGCCCCGCCCATGAACAGGTCATTGTCGGAGCCTCCATTAGCTCAGCTTGCATTTTGTGACTGGGCTTGCAACACAAAACACAAAATGACTCTTGTTTGTTTGTTTGTTTGTTTGTTTGTTTAAGCCTGCCTTTCACAGTGAAAAGACCCAAGGCAGCTTAGTCACATGACAATAAATTTCATTACTTTCAAAAGCAGAGAATCACTAACATGCATGCACATCGTATACAGTATGTGTAAAGTGGGCCTCACAAAATAATAAAAGTCGTATTCTTTTATACCTCCAAAAGGGAAGTTCCATAGTGTTGTCTTCAATCTAAATGGAATCAAGTTAGAAATCAGGTGGTGTCACATGGTCCTTGGGTCAGTGCATACCTCTCTGGGGAAAACTTTGAATCCATTTTTTATCTGTATTATACATTTATAGAGGCAGCTACATTGGCTTTGTCCTACACCCACCAGCCCTGCCCTCATGCTGGCCAATAACTCTTGATGCATTGAAGGGGGTTGGGGGGGAGAGAGACTGCTGGCAAAACCAGCTGTTTCTTTAGAAAATTTGTCTGCTCCTGTGTCTTACAGAATGTTGAAGCAGCTAATGAGCTGCCATTTTTCCAGCTAGCTCATTGGTTTATCCTGGGTTCTATCTGCCCAATTTTAACTTTGTTCCACAAAAGGCTGCCTGAGGAGGGAAGGTGGGAACAGATATGGCTAGGAAAGGAAGTAAGCACCTGCAAACTTGACTGGCGGTGTCTTCACCTTTTCTCTGCCTCCCAGGGAAGAGCTGGAGCATTCCTAAAGAGATAGAAGCAGTCAAACATCCTAATGGGACAAGCAACGTTGAGAGCAGACCTTCCTTCTCCTGTGCTACTTAATCCCTTCTTCCTTCCGGCTGCCTCTACTACCACCTCCACTGGTTACCCAAAGGCACAATTTTCAGCAACAGAGGAGCGAAATGATTAAAATAGATATATTGAGTTTCGCTTGGTTCATTGAGTTCAACGTCTGGCAAGGGGGCATACTGGGAAATCAAACTACCAACCTGTGGCTCTACTGAGCTATCCAGCAGTACATTGTAGCTCAAAATACTTTTCTCCACCAAAAATCAGTGCCAATATCTTCCCACTCAAAAGTCTTTTACATGCTTCTGAAAAAAATTTCCTAATGAAGAACTGAATAAAAATGTAACCTAAACAGGGACTAGAATCCAGAGTCCCCTTTATTATTATTATATATTAAATTTATGCCCCACCCATCTGGGGCGGATCAGCAGTTCTAAGATTGGTGGTGGTCGTATTTTTGTTTGTTTGTTATATAACAGAAGCCAATTTAGAAAACAGATTTAGTTAGATTACTAGGAGATGAAGGATGAAGGCCTGAGAATCCCTGTCATGTGAAGCTACAGAACTATTACATTTATTGTTTAATTCAGTAATTCACATATTCAAAATTAATGCTGAAGAAAACATCTTAATAAAAAGATTTTCCTCTCTTATCTCTCCCCCACCCCCACACACCTTACTGAACTACTAAATATCTGCTTCATTTGGCTTTTTGAATTGACAACCAGGGACAATTTATATTCATTTTAGGACTGTGATCAGCTTCACAAAATGACATAGGGGTGGAAAGCTGATTATTAAAAGGGACCATATACAGAGTTTGAATACTATTACGAGTTTGGACAATGTCTCCTAAAAAGGCCATGCTAGCTGGGGAATTCTGGAAGCTACACTTGAAAATAAAAGAAACATTTCCAAACCCTAGCTTTACATTGGTGTATTTTATGAAATGCAAGAATAAGGTAGTGGGTGCGGATAATAGTGCATCAATTAGTTATTTGGAATTAATGGATGCAATATTATCTATAGGGCAGAAAAGTACGGTACTTTCTGAGCAAAATGTTATTTTTAAATGGAGCTGTGGTGAGTCATGAGGGCAAGGGTGCTGTTAAGACATATATGTAACAACAATGTAGACTTTTTTTTAATTAACTGCAGCATTTGAAATGATACCTTTGTTTAGCTATCAATCCTATAACAAATTTCAATAAACTATGCTCAGGGTAGTGTTGCACACAATCCCCTCCACTTGGACCACATTTCAGTTTTTAGTTAGTATTAAGATATTAATTGGTGTTAATTAATTGTCCATGAACAATACAATGAGAATTTTCAAGCCTTCTAAATGGCCTCATAATTTCCTGTGAATGCCTGTTAGCGTATTTCTACTCTGTAACTATAGTGGGGCAAAATTACTTTTAGCACAACATTGCCTTGACTGTGTTCTTCGTTGGTGTCATAATAACAACATGGTCCCTCTTCAGCTGCTCGCATGCAGAAAAGGAGAAAGGGCTTCATCTGTGTTGGCAGAACTGACAGTTTCATTCATCAGAGGGACAGGTAGCTGTCACTCTACAGCTGATACCTGTGGCCTGTATAACAACCAATTTCAGGTTGTTCCTTCATCTTTTAATTCTCTTCATTGTGAGGAGTTTGGACCTAATAACAGAACATAAGAGTGTCAGCCCAAATTATAACGTGGAAGAGCTTGGAAAATGTTCTATCTTTGACTCCAATTCTCAAACTCCTTCATCTAAGTGGCCACGATGGTTGGAAATGAGTAGACTCAAATAACATGGGGTGAGTGGGGGGCTGAGGAAGGTTGACTTTGTTCCTCAGAGACTGAGACTGGATTTTGGGAAATAATGCCCCATCCTTACCCTATCTGAGAACAGGGGATAATAAGATTGGGTTAGAAGCCATCTACTGAGTTGGAAGGATTGTTTCTCATCCCTGCAGAGTGATGGATTAAAGTAATTAAGTTCTGAGCATCCACCAATAATGCCTAGCATACTTACTGCTCAATGTGTATGCCTGCTGTGGAGATATAAAAGCAGGGCATCAGCTCAAATCTTGCTCATTAATTACAAGTGTAGCATGAATTTTTCCCAACTTGTAAAACCTCCCCTGAAAGTACTAGTTCAGGTGCCTTTCCAAAGTATCCCCCCTACACACAATTTAAAAAGTGGGGATCCCTGAAGCCTACTGATAACTTTGTCATGACTGGGGATCATTCAGTTAAGCTCATGGTGACTGCCTATTATGATGCAGCACGGGCACCCAAAATGCCACCACAGGTAGCAGGGCCCTGAGAAGCTCTCACAGCTAGGCATCTGGGGTGTGAAGAGCTTTGTGCTAGCTATTTGCCATAGCAGAGAGACTGCCAATGCCATCATCTAGAAATTCAATAACGCTGCTTTCCTGATTAAGCATTTGCCACATCTTGAGAGCATCCAGGGAAGCTCCCAGTAGTGGTGGCAAGCAAAATCAAGGTCCCCATGAGAGCCTGTCCGCTGGTTGCTTGCGCGTTGCTTGCCATACACATGAATTTTCACAAGGAGATTAAAACAAGGGGTTTGGGAGAAATTTAACAAAAACAAGATGTAAGAGATTTTTCACATCCTTAGGTGCAAGGTCTCTCATTTGATTTTTGACATCCAACCTTTTCTGTCACCTGAAGCTAGGGTTCTGTCTACTTCATGGAAAAACAGTCCTGATTCAGTTACGGAGGGGTCCATGCTTGGAAAATGAAATCAGTTTTAGCAATATAGAAATACACGTAAAAATAACACTCTAAATTGATTTCCCTTGAAGTTTCTCTTCAAACTTTCAGAACCACTCAGTCTGAGTTTAGCACAAATATCTTGGTTGGGAATATCTGGGTTACACTGGAGGAATGGCCATGGCCATCACTCAGTGGGAAAAAAAGCAGATAGATCATGAACTGATACAGCAGAACTCTACCCATGTTCTGACACAAAAAGACCAGGAAAGGTGGCTGTCATAAAAGCTGGAAAGCTACTGTCATTCACTGGAGGTACAATTGTTCTGTATTAACAGTGTCTGAAGGCAACTTCAGACAGTTTCTCATCCTCAATGGAAAATGGTATTGTGTGGAAATAAAATCTGTCAGCCAGTGGAAGATTTTTTTATTTTATTTTTTGCTCTTGCATACATGTGGAAAGACCAGTGTCCTTTTTCGGCAGCCACAGCAGCATTAATTCTTTTTTTAAAAAAAAACAAAGATTGTTCACCACACAATCACAACCCCTTTTACATGCTAAAAAGTATTTTGTATAACACTTTGGGTTTTGTGAAAAATGCAAATTTTAAATGCAAAATGGAAGCATGTATGAAAAATAAAACTTGTATGGCTGAAAGAAAGAAAGAAAGAAAGAAAGAAAGAAAGAAAGAAAGAAAGAAAGAAAGAAAGAAAGAAAGAAAGAAAGAAAGAAAGAAAGAAAGAAAAAAGACAGACAGACAGACTTCTCCATTTTTGTCATTTAAAAATTCTCCAGATAAGAAAAAATGGAGGAAAACATATGTTGTTCTCAGCTGCAAGAATGAACCAAGTGAAGATTTTCCCTCTTATATTTTTCGCTAACTGAGGTAGATAATATAACTGTTTCTCTTGCCTGCCCTGAGCCATCAATTTTTGCCTCTAAGAACTCCCCAGCTCTTTGCTACATACAGGTGAGCAGTGCTTGAGTACTACATATTTGAACTCCAGCAACTAGAACAGAAACTTTGTAATTAGATTTAGATTTGTAAGACTCATTAAGTATTACCTTTGAAATATCCTCCACAAAAGGTTAATTTCCTCTCTGGGGTGCAATACTTCCGCACAAGGGCCTGGTTATCCATCATGTCTTCTCTGCAGTCTTTTCTACCCCCTTCTAAATCTAGCACAAACTCAATATTTTTGCCTTTAAAGGTCTCCACAGCCTCACCTCTCCTCCATCTTTTGGCTCTTATATATACCCTGATATATTGCTTTAACCATTGAAGCTAGTTTGAGTTACCATATCTTTAATTGCTGGAAAATATCCTCCTCTCTTAAAAGAAGAAAAGAAAAGCATTTGCTTCGACTCTGGTGGCTGGTCACTAATAGACATTTCAGTTTGGAACTTTCCGCCAGAACACACATAGAAGGAAGAACATATCCTCTCTTTCCCTTTACTTTGTTTCAGAATCTACCTCTTCTGTGAAACCTTTGGCTTACCCTCATTTCCCAGCTTCTCTCACATCTTTTCCTTCTCCCTGATGAACTGAATTACATAGGTCATTGTCCTAAGGGGCTTCTGTTCAGCTTGCCAGCTTAGATGCCACATGGAAAACACACAAGATAAGTTCCCGCATTCACATTCAGCAGCAGTGGTTTGTGCATATGGAAAACAGAAAAGACAGAGCAGTGACTACAGAGATTCTTAAAATAATGTCGAGAATATAGACTCAGAAAGCCTCATGGGGCACAAACTGGCTATCTGAATCTACTGGCATCCACAGAATTATACAGTAACACCCCCCCCACACACACGTATTGCGGGGATTAGGGACCCGACCCAGCCTACAATAATTTAAAATCTGTAATATGCGGATGCAAGGTCAGGACTGGGGGGGGTCTATCTGGGGCATCTTGTACTTACCCCAGGCCTAGCACTGCCCCAAATGGGCCTCCGACAGCCTTCCAGGGCCTGTCGGAGGCCCCAGAAGTGCTTCTCGCCAAACCAGAAATGACTTCCAGAAAACCAGACGTGACTTCCGGTTCGCTATAAAGCACTTTTGGGGCCCCCGAAGGATTTTCTAGGCATGTTGGAGGCCCCAGTAATGCTTTTCAGTAAACTAGAAGTTTGCAGCACTGCCAGGCCCGGGGTAAGTACAGGAGGCCTGATACAGGCCTCTCCAGCTTACCCCAGGGGGCTTTTGTTTCATATACTGCAATCCCATATACCGGGACTTCAGTATATGAACCACGAAAGGGCGGAGGAGGGGTTACTGTAGAAATCAAAGTGTGCTCTGCTTATATACCACCTAGAGATGGTACAAAATGACTTTTTTGTTTTTTTGTTTTTTCATTTTGTTACAGAATGAAATGAAAAATGAAGTGCCCTTTAAAAAAAGAAACAAAATGGAAATTTTCATTTCATTTCATTCTGTTTTCTTTTTGTTTATTATTTATTTTGACAAGTGCTAAGGGAAAAATAGCAAAAAGAAGCGCCAACCTAGCCAGCGAGCCAGCTGGTCAGTGCTAGGGGGGAAAAGGAAAAAACCCTCACTGATAAATGCTGGGGGGGGCAAATAAAAGCACCAGCCCAGCCCATGGGCCAGCTGGTCAGCACGGGGGGACAACCCCCCCAAAAAAAGTGCTGACCTGTCCCACGGGCCAGCAGGTTGGCAGTGGAGGGGGGAAGCAAAAAAATTAAAATAAGAAAAGTGCTGAGTGGCGGGGCTGGTTGGCTGTAACTTTTTTTACAAAATTAAACAAAACTAAGAACTAAATGATTTTTTTAAAAAAATCTGTTTCATTCCAAATGAAACAAATAAAAACAAAACAAAACAAAAACTGCCCCATAGTGCTTAAAGCACTCTCTGGGCAGTTTACAATGTAATTATGCAGGGTACACATTGCCCCCTCCCAAGCAAGCTGGTTTTACCAACCTCAGAACGATAGAAGGCTGCGTTAGCTGTGTGCCTACTACCTGGGATTGAACCCCAAATTGTTAACACAGTTATAGTTGCAATACAGCCACTGAACCTTTGTGCCACAAGAAGAATGAAGTTGAAAGGGACCCTTAGGACTATGGACTTTGCAATTTGGTTCAGCAGATTAGTGACTGTGGAGATTCTTAAAATAATGACATCCATTGGCAGCCTTATTTTGCACAAACTGGCTAACTCAATCCACTGGCATCCATATTTGCATCAGGGAATTTGAGGGACAATGACTTGCCACCCATTGAGACCAGAGTTTATCACAGAATTCAGGTGCAATGTCAAACTAAGCATCCTTTGTACCAGACAACTCTGGGGTTCAGCATCAGCAGCTGCCAATGCAAAATGGAGCTTTGGCAATTTCCTAATGTAACTACAAAGCCATTTAGAGCCACCCTAAGCAGGGGAGAGAAGATGGCATTGTTGCTGGAAATGTTATCTCTGAGCCAAGAAAATAGCTCAGCTAAAGATAACAGAGACATCAAAAGCAAGCATTCAAAAGTGCTTGTTCTGTTGTTTTCCCTTGACAATATTTTGGCCTCCTCTCAAAAAAGAGTATCTGGAATTCTTCATGGTGGCCAAAATTGAAATTAGAGTTTCCAGCTGCTTTAATCCTCTTTTCAAAGTATTATGAATAGTTAAGAACAACAGCACAAAACAGTTATTTCTACAGCTTCTTATTAACTTTGTTAATCCATTTACAGCAATATGGAAATTCTTGGGGCATGCCACTCTTTAGAACTCCTTCTAAACTCGTGCACTGCATTTATTCAGTAGTTCAATCTCATCAAAAAGTTTTTTTCCAGAGCACTCACCTATTTTCTAGAATTGTGAAAAGGTGATGCTTTATAAATTTTGTAAAAAACTAAAACACAAACCCACCGTTTAATAAGTACTAGTTGCTCAGACAACCTTGATGTTAACTACAGTGTTTAAACATAGTTACCACAACAAGCATCAGTACCTTTATGATGTGAGCTTCCTCCATGTTCCTAGGAAGTTCTATCGAGGCAGAATTTGGTTTTCTTCCTTTTTTTTTCATCTCACTCTTCATCTTCCCATTTCTCTCCTATCAGAGGCTGAATGGCATTATTGCCAGTTAGCCTGTGGGTGCTCCAGCTCCAAAGAACAACACTGTGCTCCACCCAAACCAGTCTCCCAGATTCTACAGTATTTTTGTTCTTTTCCATGCATGTATTTCTATATGTATTTAATCCTGAACAATAGCTGTAGCAATCTGCTTTTGTTTTGTTCCTCACATGGCCAGTATGCTCTAGCTCTTTGTGTTCTCTGTGTTTTAAGATTTCTTGATTCTTTTTATTCATTCATAGTAGCACTTCTTCAATAGTCCCCATCTCAGTTCAAGATCATTTAGGGTGGGAAGAAGTAGGTAGATTGTTCAAATGGCCACAGTTCCATGCCATTCTCTTCCTTCAGCACCACTGGCCCTGATACCTTTCACCCTTCCTGGAGACTGAGAAAACCATAGCCCTGAAACAGAGTCCTGAGACCTGGCAAATCTAATGAAGATAACAGAACATCCATTAGCACAGAACACAACCAAAAATCTAGAGCAAAATGTAGGGTTATAAGGACAGTTTGCCATTGTAGATGTGCATGCAAGCTAGCAAATTTTTCCACAATTATTCACTAGATAAAGTGGCATGTGGGGGAGTGGTTTACATGGGAGAAGGGAAGTAAAAATGTGGCTAGATGTTTTTACCATGAGGTTTGCAATTATGCTTAATCCCAAAATGGAAATATCATAGGGAATCATGGCATGTGTGCAAGTATCATACCCACATACTGGGACAGTATGCAGGGCATGAGTAAAGTGGATAAAGGGATGCTCTTCTCTCTCACACAAAATACCAGAACTAGAGGACAAATTGAGGGTTGGGGGAGTGAGAACAGACAAAAGAAAGTATTTTTTACCCAGTGTGTTGTTAGTCTGTGGAATTTCCTGCCACGGGATGTGGTGATGGCATCTGGCCTGGATGCCTTCAAAAGGAGATTGGACAGATTCCTGGAAGAAAAGTCCATCGCAGGTTACAAACCATGATGGAGATCTGTAATCTCCAGGGTTAAAAGCATCAGGGTACTTCAAAGGCCAGATGCAGGGGAGTGGTATCAGGAGACAGATATCTAACCTCATGCGCTCCCAGACACATCTGGTGGGGCCACTGTGTGATACAGGAAGCTGGACTAGATGGGCCATTGGCCTGATCCATCAGGGCTCTTCTTATGTTCTTATGTTCTTAAGTTTCCTTTCCTCTCCATGCAGAGGAAAGGAAGAGGCAGTGGAGGATGGGTGGGGGAAGTGAGCTTTGCAATTGCCCTCTGGCTTTCCTGTCCAGTCAGTCAATCTTGTTAGGAAATTAATTTCTGGCAGTGGCAATTGAAAGGGGTACATTCCTGGGATGAAATTTAGACTACAGGCCAGAGTGCAAACGTTGATAAAGAGGTAGTGCTTGGGGTAGATTAGTAAAAGAGATTGTAAAATATTTTGTAGATGGAAAGAGATGTGAATCTAAAACACAGTACAGTACTGTTCTGACTCAAGCCTTCACCTTTGAGTGTAATCTGCAGGCTCTTTACCAAAACTTTCCCCCCAGGTTTTGGTAGTAGTTTAGGCAACATAGGCCATTTACCAGGGCACACTCTTAGAGTTCCTTGCTCTGTGAACCCTTGACATCTAGGCACTTGGAGCCTGCCTAGCTCTAGTTGCCTCTCTGGATTACTACAGCAGAAATGGGCCCACCAGTGTTCCTTTACGGACAGCTCATGGCTTTGCACCTGCAGGTCCATCTAATGCTAATTCCTTCTTCTTGTTCCCTATGGTCACATTTTTGTCTCTTATTTCTCCCGGCCCTTCCACTAGCAGTTAGAGGGAGTGGTATGATTTATGATTTGCCACTGAGGGACTTTGTATCTTTCTTTTAAGATGTTCGACTTGGACTGTGTTCCAGTCAGCCCTAGACTTCTCATGACTGTTGTGGACCTACAATGACAGTGAACCTACAAGAACAATAATCAATATGATATTGCTGATACAGGAATAGTGGCTACAGAAAGCCCATTTTTACAGCATTTCCTTAGCCAGTGCAACATGAAGTCTAGCCTTTCTTTGTACAAAGAGAGGGAGAGAAAGAAAGGAATGCCCGGGGAGAAAGAAAAAGAGAAAGAAAGGTCAAAAGGGCAGTCAGATAATCTTTGGAGATGGCAGAATATTTTAGTAAGCCAATTATGAAACATTCTCATTTAAAGCATTACATTAAGGCTCTGCCAGGGAAACAAATGCTCCCCTGGTTCCTTTGTTTATAACAGTTCCAGTGGCTTTGGTGATACAGCATAATGTTTTGGCATGTTCCCTGCAATGATTTTCAGAAGGCAGTTACAAGAGCAGGAATAAACTCTGAGGCCTTTGGAGTTCATCCATATTTTTTTAAAGCTATTAACCAATACTTTACCCAGACCTAAGTAAAATTCTCTCTGTGCGTAGGCATCTGTGCATAGAAACCAAACTCTGTTTTGCAAGGTTCTATCTATGGCTGTTCTATCTATTCTTGTAAAGAGGTTGGTGGTTATTAACTGCTTAACAATATCAGTAGCTGCCAGCAGTAAGATTCTCTGTGGAAGTGCAAACCATCTCTGTTTGGAGTCCTTCCAAAATTCCATAGGAACCCTGCCAAATTCAGCTGTGTCCTAGAAGCCCAAGTCAGTTAGCTGCTGTCATTCCTTTACCAAAATTCTACAGGTCCTGTGACTCCCTTTGAGAACTAACATCAAACTTACGAGGAAGACCAAAACCTACTGAAAAAGAATTCTGAGAGAGTTTTATGGCCTTTATACAGTGGTACGTTGGTTTACGAGCATAATCCATCCCAGAAGCATGCTCGTAAACCAAAACACTCATAAATCAAAGCAAAATTTTCCATAGGAAATAATGGAAACTCAGATTATTTATTCTGGGGATTCAGTTTCCATTATTTCCTATGAAGAAATTTGCTTTGGCATGGAATCCTAGTATCCACAGCAGCCAGGATCCGTGGCGAGGGCCAGAGGCTTTTTCCCACCTACCTCTGGTTCTCACAGGGTGCCCAGCAGAGGAAAGAAGCATTGGAGCAGATGCACCAAAGCTGAACGCACCAAAGTGGGGCAAAAGCTTTCCCCCTCTTTGGTGGGTTTGGCTTTTTGCCACCCACCTTCAGCTCCACCATGGCTTTGAGGCACCTGCTCCAATGGCTCCTTTTCGCCGCTGCCAGCGGCCTTGATGCTTGTATATCAAGACATTGCTCATTGGTCAAGGCAAAAATATCAGAGATTTTTGCTTTTTGATCAAAATATTCATAAACCAAGTTATTTGTAAAACGAGGTACCAAACGCCAAAGCAAAAAAGAAAATGTTCTGCTTATATACCACCCCATAGTGCTTCAAGCACTCTCTGGGTGATTTACAATTTAATTATGCAGGCTACCACTTCATATTGAATTGACCAAGCTGTTCCCAGCTACATACATTGAAAAGTACATAAGGTAGAGATTTTAAATTTTATTTCAGAATAGGAAAAAAAAAGAAGTCACATTACAAAAAGAGACAACATGTTCAGTTAGTAAGCCAATTTCATCAAATAGGAAAAAACACAAATTGCAGGAGGTTCCAATTTTTAAAAATGTAAAAGCCAGATAAAACAATTTCCACACAGGAAAGTAAGAAAACCAGCTAGGCTATATGTTTATAGTCATCCCTCGCCATTTTGTGTTTCATATACTGCAGTCCCGGTATATCGCGGGACTACAGTATATGAAAAAAGGGCTTCTAGAGCAAGCTGCATGGGCCCCGTTTGAGGCCTCATGTACTTACCCTAGTCCTGGCACTGCCCTGAATGGGCCTCCGATGGGCTTCCCGGGCCTGGCAGAGGCCCTATAAGTGGTTTGGGGCGAATCGGAAATCACTTCCAGAAAACGATAAGTGCCTTCTGGATTGCCCAAAACCACTACTGGGGCCTCTGGCAGGCCCAGGAAGCCTGTCGGAGGCCCGTTTGAGGGCAGTGCCAGCCTCACGTAAGTGTTGGAGTCCCCAGATAGGCCCCCAGTCCCAACCTGACCCAGCATCTGCATATTGCGGATTTTCCATTATCACTGGTCAGGTCCCTAACTCCCTTGATAGGCAGGGATTACTGTACTTGAAGAACCAAAGTCTCTGAAGATACACAAAGTGCCATTCTCACCAACAGAATAATGCAGTAATTGCATCTCAAGACATATGGTTCCCTGTTGACAGTGGGACTTGCTGTTTTTTTAAACTCTTTTCTCCTTTCTCCTTGGATGATAACCATTAACTAATCAAAATGGGGATTTCCCAGAACTTTCTATAATGTGTTCAGCCATGATTGTCTACAGTGAATTCCCACCAAAATGCAACTGTGAGCTAACTAACAGCTCCTCTTTAAGATTGGATCTCATTATCTATAGGCAAAAATGTTGAACATGAAGCTGAGACTGTTCTACTTTGGACACATCATGAGGAGATAGGATCATCTGGTCTAGACAGTAATGCCAGGAAAGGTTTAAGGCAGCAGGAAAAGAGGAAGACTATTAGATGGGCTGATTCCCTAAAGAAAATTACAGGCTTGAGTTTACAGGACATTTTGGAAATCATTCATACATTGAAAGTGCCTTGATAGCACACAATAGCAACCACAATGTTGAGATTGATCAAACTGATTCTAAGCACCACCTTATACCTTCCTTTTCTAAAAAAACAAGCAAGCAAACAAAACCAGGTGACTACCTACCACTAACTCCATCAGCCATCTTGGCATGTAACATGGTTTCAGTCTAGTTTTTGGCACGAGAATTTTCCACCTGTGGCCAAAGGGCTTAATTCTTAAGAGCCTCAGTGTGAGTTCCTTACATATTCAACCATACACAGCCACTTCTAATTTCTCCAACTGAAATACAACAGTCATATACATGAAGAAGATATCAACAGCTTAGGGGTAGCCCTCCCATTTAATTTTGAAGAGATATTTTGGAAAACATTTCCCTTTACTTCCATGGACACTTATTCACATAAGTGATTAATATTCATTCACAGCCATAAACTCACTCTACTCACCTGCTACACTCTTCTGACATAATTACTTCAAATTCCAAGTTATGAGACTAGTTCCTACAGATATTAGATATCTAATGTCCTATAATCAACTTCCACGATTAGGAAGTGGATGCATACATTTCAAAGTGGGAACAATGATAACGATTGAGATAACCATCTTACCAGTTACATCTGATTAGTTCTACCAGTGTGCTAAATAATTTTACTAGAAGAAATGACATTGATAATGGATGTTTTCTTTGGACATTACAGCATTTTTCTCATGCCAATTTTGTAGTCTCTGCTAAAGGAGTACCATGGCAGATATATGTAACACTGAACTTTTGATCTCAGACATGTTTTAGTGACCCTAATAATCTAATTAGTGTTCAAATAATAAACAACAATCAAAAAGAGAAAAAGGATGATGTTGTTAGGATTATGATGGAAAGCCTCAGACAATGGCAAAGATTCAACAAGGTCTAATTTGAGCAATAATCTACAAAGTTTTCATATTTTCTAGAAAGCATTTAGATCTTTTATCTCTAATGTGAATATTCAGTTCTTGGTATTTATATCTAATGTCCTCCAATGGTGTGATAACCCTAACTAAGAAAAATGTACACACATTAGATTGCTTAATAGGCTCATTGGGTAGCCAACTAGGCTTTAAATTTAGACACTTGGCATTAAATGCCCTTCCCAGAGATGACAATATAGTTATATCATCTTGATATTCTCATTACTGATGAGAGTCCAAGGGTTTTGTCTTCTACCGCTGCCAGATTTTTAGTGAGCAGCTGTGCTTGTGGGGGGAGCAGACATTGCTTACATCGTCAAAAAAAAAAAAAAACCCCTTTCTGTTGTTGGTTAGGCACATTGTGTCATCTTTTGTTTTCTTCATATGTACTCGGCTATACAGAAAATGTCATGTCTATCTATAGATGTAAATGTGGGTCAAAAACCTGCTTGTATAAATTTATGTCAGCATGTTGATGCTACTTCCAAAGTTAAATTCAAATTAATGAAACATTTCCTGTCCTCCTATTTTAAGTTCCAAAGCTTCTTGGGGTCCCCTTTGCCCTGCAAAAGCATTTGGAAGCCTTGGGATCGTGTGGGGGATAGGGAAGAGAGACTTGAGTTACCACTGGATAGTTATCAGTGGCCCCAAGGGATCTAGCAGCATTTTTGGTGATTAAACGTCCATCTAATTTCAAGACTCCCAAAGACACCCCCCCCAGGACAAAAGGGTGCCATAGAGAGCCTAGGAACAAAAAGAGAGAGATAGGAAGCTTTTACTTAAATGCAATCAGGCTGATGTGAGCTGATAATCTCATCAATTTATATCCATGTACTTTTATATAATAGGATTATTCCCAGATACAGATTTCAATATACTGTATGGCCTATTCAGTCATTATCACATAGATATTATGGTTACCCATGAGTCTAAAGAGAAGTTCCTGCTCATTTGGAGGCGTTCTTGTTCACCTGGAGGTATCCATATTAGCAAGATGTAGATAAAGAGCATCTTTTCTCATGTAAAGAGCCTCTAATAGAAGGCAACATGATTTAGGAAAATACATTTAGTTCTAAGATGCCACCATATTAGAACTAAATGCATTTTCCTAAATCATGGAGTCTCAGAAACTTGTCCTTCAAATTATAAAAAGAAAGTTGATTGTAATACAAATGAAAACAAAACATCATACACACACACACACACACACACAGAGAGAGGGAGAGAGAGAGAGAGAGAGAGAGAGAGAGAGAGAGAGAGAGAGAGAGATGACTTATATTCCACCCACTACCCATAATTTCTGTCTCGAGATCAGGTCAAAGGCTCCTTTGAGATCAACGAATATGGCATAAAGTGAAGTTAGACCCTTTGCTGCTGCATATTTCTCTATAAGGTGTTGAATAATAAGAAAATGGTCCAGAGTAGATCTACACTCTCTAAAGCCCGCTTGCTCTACAGCAATCCTATTTTCCTCATCCAACCAAGTCTCAAATCTGTCCCGAAGATGTCTAGCATATAATTTGCTGCATATGTTTAGGAGGCTAATGGGGTGATAGTTTGCAGGATCATCTCTTTGTCCTTTTTTTGAATAATAACCACTTTCAATCTAAGTGGTTAAAATCGGTCCTAAATAAATTGCAAGCTATGGGTCTTTCTTCCCAAGCAATCTTGAGCATGCAATGGGATGAAGCAAAATCAGCTCTTAAACACAGAATAATGGACAGGGAGAGACAGGCAGATCTTATTAGTTGCCCCAATTTTAGAGTCCCATATACACACAAATATCGCCCACTCCCCATGACCTATGTGTCACAGCTGGAGACATACAAGTTTAGGAAAGCCTTTACTCTGGCCAGGTGTGAGGCTTTCCCTTCTGTGGTGTTGGAAGGCAGATTTAAGAACATCCCGAGGGAACAGAGACTCTGCCCTTGTGGCTCTGATGAGTAGAGATGGGCATGACTAAAAAAAAATATGGTTTTTTGTTTTTCGTTTTTCATTGAGGGGTCCGTTTCATTTCGTTTCCGTTTCCGTTTTGTTTTTTGGAAAATTTTCGTTTTCGTTTTCTTTGCGTAACGAAAACGAAAAACGGAAACGGAAACGGAAACGGAAATTTCGCTGAGTCGTGCCCATGTCTATTGATGAGATAGAACCCATTGAGCATATGATGCTCAGATACAGTAGGCACAAAAATATCCGGGCAAAATACATCACACCACTCTTAAAAGATATGGCAGGCCAATCAGACTCGGACTATTGTAATCAATTGCTAATTGACCAAAGTTGGACTACTACTGAACTGGTGGCAAAATTCTGGGTGGCATGTCACAGCAGCCAGAATAGATAGCTGAATTCTAAAACCTTGGTTTTATATTGTTACAATTGTTGTCTTAAGGGTTTTTTAAAAACTTTTTTCTGTTTTATATTGTAATGTTCACTGTAATGTATGCCAGTTTTTAAACTTTCCAACCAATGTTTCTCATATTCTGTTTTGCTCTATTCTATTTTATTTTATGTGTGACTTGATACCGTAACAATAAACCTTACCTTACCTTACCACCCACTACCCAAAGGTCTTTTGGTGGCTTACAATTAAAACAATTAAAACATTAAAATGCCAATAAAATTAAAATGATAAAACCATTTAAAAACAATAAATATAATACAATAAAACAATACACTAAAATTGCCATTAGGACTCATAATCAATGTTGTATCAGTTAAAAAACCTCTGGAACAGGAAGAGTTTTACCTGGCGCTGAAATGTTATCAACGTTGGCGCCAGGTGGGTCTCACTTGGGAGGGCATTCCATAATCTGGGGGCATCTGCCAAAAAGGCCCTACACCTACAAAGACATCTCTTTCATCTCCTTGAGGGATGGCTATTTCAGGAGGCCTAGCTGGCTAGATCTTAATTGCAAGGTAGGTTCATATGGAAGGAGGAGGTCCTTCAGGTATCTAGGTCCCAAGTTGTCTTTACATCTGCCAGATCTTATCTCTCATTACATCTTTCAGTCTCTCTCTGTCTGTCCCTACCAAGACTCATCTCTGCACATGTCAGATCCCTATCTATTTTCTACATTTTACAGGCCCTAACTAACCCTCTGAACACACACACACACACACACACACACACACACACACACACTGCATTTTGCATATTTTGTGCAAAATGGATCATAAAGAACTCAGGCCTTTCCCATAAACCCACAAATGCAACAAATGATGTTGGTTGCAAACAGTCATTCAACTGAGTCTGTGCTACAGAAGTCTCTGCAACAGAAAAGTAGAAATTATTTATTTCCTTTATTTGGATAACCTTTATCCCTGTTTTATATTTTGTATACAAAAACCATTACTGAAATGTGTGAACTCCATCAAAGAGGGATAAAAAATGTCTTCTTTCCACTAACTCTTTCTTCAGTTGTAAAAAAATGTTTTCATTTATAGAAGGCAAGGATGAACATTTCACACTTTATGTCTCTGATTGCTCAACATACTGCAAAGCAAAGCATGTCTAAGTATTGAAATAATATATGGGGCATAACCATTGAAAGTTATACATTGAAATCTTTTATTGATTTGGATTATAAATACTCAGAAACAAATTAAAAATGTTACACACAGATTTGAAGTACAGTGGTACCTTGTATAAAGGAATTAATTCGTTCGAAATGAAACTATGTTAAGCAAATGTTCCTTTATACAAATTCCCATAGGAATGCATTGAAAATGGAGTAATCCCATTTTATGTTGTACAGATTTTCCCCATAGGCAATTATGTTAAGCAAATTCACCCTATCTCTGGAATTTTTTATGTTGTACAGATTTTATGTTATACAAACTGTTATACAAGGGTCCACTGTATACTTCAAAATGGATTTGGATTGGTTAAAACCTGCTCAGGTTTGAGTTATATTTATGTCCATTATATTTCATTAAAATCATTGAAACAGTACACACACATTTTCAATACATTAATGAAATGAAAACATTATTTAGCCAGATGGGCAACACTAATAGTTTCCAGGTAACATTTACAAGCACAGTCTGCCTTTGCATTATTCCCATTAACAGAAATAAATAACTCAAATGTCCATAAAGGAGGGGGGGTGGGCCAAGGAAAGGGGGGTTGGCCAAGGAAATCATTGTCCATTAGAGGGGAAAGCAGCAATGGACAAGACCTTTCTGAAGACTAACCAAATATCCCATAAAGAGCAAAATTTCAAGTTGTCCAGATACTTCATCATGCTGGATGTGAACCAGAGCCAAGGGTTGAGAGCAGAACTCTCTTGATGCTGAAACCATCAAGTCATTATGCAATTAGGTGCAGTTATAATAATAATAATAATAATAATAATAATAATAATAATAATAATAAT
>JAHTLZ010000010.1:54755788-54769610 GCA_023846285.1 Phrynocephalus versicolor | reverse complement strand
ATAATAATAATAATAATAATAATAATAATAATAATAATAATAATAATTTATTTATTTATTTATTTATTTATTTATTTATTTATTTATTTATTTATTTATTTTGTAGCTTTCAATAATGAGGGACAATATACATCCCAGAACATTTAAAACATATTCAAATTAAGAACAAGGAATTAGAAAAAGCATCTTAGAAGATTAAAAGGTAACATTAGAGCTACAAAGAGGATGCAAAAAGAAAAGAAAAATCCATTATGAGGGGTGGAAAGTACCATGGAACATATTGGTGTTCTTATGAAATCAGTCAATGCAATCATGTATGGTAATCCATATACTGTAAAAGTCACATAGTAGGTAGTCCCTCATTCAGGGAAAGCTTTCCTGAAGAGGAAGGTCTTTGTCTGCTTCCGAAAGACAGCAGAGATGGGGCAGTCCTGGCCTCCAGTGGGAGGGAGTTCCAAAGTCTGGGAGCAGCAACAGAGAAGGCCCTTTCATGTGTTCTTCCGAGACACACCTGGGAAGGTGGCTGGATGGAGAGAAAGGCCTCTCCTGATGACCTTAGCACCCAAGCTGGTTCATACTGCGAGATTCTATCTTTGAGGTAGCTTGAACCCAGGCCATTTTGTGCTTTGTAGGTTAAGGTCAACACTTTGAATTGTGCCTGACAGCTGATTGGTAGGCAGTGGAGCTGCTTTAGTAGGGGTGTAATGTGATACAGTGTATCCAAACAATTATTACAAACATAATTTACTTTTAAAATAATACTTATTTGTAATAGTAAGTAACAAATGGAGTAACAATCTCCTGAAACCTTTCCTAGTTTATGCGGAACAAAAATACCTCCACAAAACAATGTTTAAAAATCCATAATTAACAATTATTCATACTTCCTCTGCACAGTATTAAACTAAAAATGAAAATAAAAAACCTCATTCTCATAAAAAGAATTGAATAGGGGGAAATGTATAGAAGGGAGTGGGACTAAGTTTCAATGAAGGGGCATGAAATTTAATCAGAATCTTCAGCCTAAAGGAAGAAATGCATCTTGTTCTTGCATTGAGAATTCAATTTGTAACCTAAGACTTGCTTGTCCTCAGTGCACAAAAATTAGAATAATCTGTTACTATGCATACTTTTAAGAAATGGTTTGGAAAATATTTGAACACCCTTTTAAAAATATTTTTTTATTCATCATGTTAAAATAAAACATTCCATAATAATTTTTTGTTTTTCTTTTTTCAGTTTTTCTAATTTTTCAGAAAAAAAAGAAAAATAAAAAAGGCTTCAGGAAAAAACCCAGAAAAAAGCATCCCCCCCCATTTTTTTGTCCCCGGGGTTGTTTCTGGGATTTCACATTTCTAGGTTAGTGGAAAGAAACTCTTCCTTTCCCTTTCTTCCCATTGCAGCACCTTGGGGTCTGCATTCCAGAAAGCTGGTTCCAAATAACAATTGCCCATATTTAAAGTGCCACAAGAGTCTTGGTTATTTTTATTGTGAAATACACAGCTAGTCCCCATGACACATCCCACACTTTACAACTTCTGTTAAGGGGAGGAGCTGCAAAAAAAGTTGGCAGTAAAAAAAAAAACCATTGCAGTTTTGAACTACAGTTCCCACGGGTCATCCTGAATGGAAGCTGCTGGGAGTTGTAGTACAATGAATCATTTTTTTTCAAACAACAGAAGGAAGTAACAGTTGCTCTGTGTCATCGGACATTCAGAAATATTTTTCACGGCTTTCTCAAAGACAATCCAAAGTGCAATTAGACCAAATGGCAATTTTCCCATCGGTATCGAGATCAGTACAGTAGTTAAATGTTTAAGTTGTCAAGTGTCCAAATGGTATTAGAATTCAAGGAGACATGCCTCTTCCTTAGAAAAAGAGAGAATTACTGTCTAAAGTACACAGACATATATATGTATCCTAGAGATTATTTCCAAATGGTGTTTACATTTGGGGACACTTCAGATAATTTGGTATTTAAAGTTGTCCCTCCAGTCACTGCCTCTCTTGAACATTTTCATCTCTCTAGCATATCTTTTTGGCATAGCAACTCAAGAAAACATTAAATGTCATTGAAATGTCCTAGCCACACTGAATTTAAATTCGTCATTCATTAGGGATATGTATAGTAAAAAAGCAGTGAAGGGAATCCCTTAATCTCAGTTTAAAGCAATTAGACATTATTCTGAAGCCATTTGATTAATTTGCTTAATGTAACATATTTGTCTTTAGCATTAGATTTCCTCTAAGGTGCCATGTCATTCAGACAGCTTGCTGCTCAGGAAGTTTACTCCATACCTCTCATCAGTAGCACACTGTCAGATGGGGTATTTTAGTAATGATGGTTTCGTTGTAATGGTTACTTTTGTGGTTTAGTCCTGATGGTTTCCATTGTTTGATATTGCAGCATTTTAGTGTCTTTTTGTTATGACCTGCTAAGAGAACTTGTGCTAAGGAAATAATAGCACAAAATTATAAACAAAGCCTAGAATTCAGTCCCTTTTGCAAAGCATAACAGTTCCTTGGCATTCCTTGACCTCTGCTGTATCTCTGCTTCCAAGATACAAAGTCAGATAAAGAAAACTAAATCATTCATTCATTCATTCATTCCTACCTACCTACCTACCTAGCTACCTACTTACCTAGCTACCTACCTATATACATACCCTACCTTTCTCCTTACAAGGACCAAAGGCATCAATTAAATGAAAATATAACGCTAAATAAGAGTGAATTAAAAATACTAAAATGATCAAACAAATACAGTATTTATTAAAAAAACATAAGCAACACCATAGCACTTTCAAAGCAGTAAGGTACAACAATTCATTTAAAAAAAAACAACAACTCTGGCAGCCAGTCACTCAGGGAAAACTTGTTAGAAGACAAAGGTCTTAACAAGCAAAGATGGGGCTAGCCTTGCCTCTTGTGGAATGGAGTTCCAAAGTCTGGGAGCAGCAACATAGAAGGCCCGGTCCAGTATCTCCCCCATACACATCCATGAAGGTGGTGAGGGGCAGCGGCGGGGGGGGCAGATGGTGGGGGATGGTGATGGGCATGAGGGGGGCAGCGATGGGCGTGGGGGGCGCAGGCGGGGCGGTTGTTGGTCGTGGGGGGAAGGGCCAGCGGTGGCCGGCAGCGGGGGGGGCGGCGGGCAGGCAGCAGGCTGGCCAGCGCCTTCTCTCCATTTTGGTGCCCTAGGTAACTGCCTAGTTCGCCTTAATGGACATGCCGGCCCTGTTTGTTGGCTGTCAGCAGCATTGGCTCTTTTAAAATCCTTTCTCATGTGCTTTTACAGGCATGATATATATAGGACAGAAAAGTGCAGGGAGTTACCATTCATCATTCATTTCTGACCAAAATATATTTGCACATCACATATTAGTTGGGAAGTGAAGCATCATGGTGAAAAACTCCAAGATGAAATATTTTTCTTTTACATTTACCTCAAGTGCTATAAAATACATTTATCCAATAGCAAGAAGAAGCTTGAAGATAACCAGATCGGTGCAGGGCCCCTGTGGAACAATCACACGAGACACCCACACATTGTCCAATGCCAATTCCAATGTAACAATTCCTTCATTAAGCGTTTCTTGTAATGATGTGGGATCACACCACAGGAAAACAGTTCCTCATTATACATAACTATGTATGAAGCACCCGGTGGATAAACAACAAATCTGTGGCAAAAGATTTGTTGGCTTGGAACTATTCTTTTTGTGGTTAGACAACTTCTTAGCTGAGACTTTTAATGGAGTGCTATGGTTAAAGGTTTGCTCGGGGGCGGAGCTCTTGGAAAATAAACAAATGATTTTATTTGCAAATTCAGTAACATATATGTGACTACATTAAAATGGCTGTAAAAGCATTAGCTCATGGTTTTCCTAAACCTTGACTATACTTATAAACAGCACGGGATCTAGTTATAAATAAACCATCTAGTTATAAATAAACCCTCACCTTTGTGTATACAAAGTATGTGCTGTAAAACTCCCAAGGTCATCTGCAAAAGCTTTTCTCAAACACAAGAGCTTGCTGAAACTTCAGTGTGTGTGATCGTAATCACAGTTATCATCTGCATAGCTGGAAGTAACCCTATGGATCATCGAGACCACAGGGCCCCTTCCATCATGACAATTCCAATCTTCTCTTATTGCAAGTTCATCCGTCCATTGTCCTTTGTGATAGTATATTATTTAGTAAGAAATTTGGTTCTTGACATGATGCATTTTAAGAATGCAAACACAGACATGTTATCTTATCCTTTTCCACCTAATGTGGGCAGTTTTCAGACCACTGTTTTTTGCTGAGAGGGTTTTGAATGGCAAACATATTAGCTAAATCTTCTATATAGAAGTGGTCTTCCCTATCAGTAGCTGAAATGAGTGGGAGAAACTGCATTGGTGGGAATGGAAACATCATCTCCCTGATCTTCAAAGCAACTATTGCAGGCTGCTAATTAACTGTGGTGAGAAATCTTTCTCACAAATCTTACAAACAAAATCTAGTTTGACCCTGAAACTACAGTGGCAAGGGAGAAAACTTGAATATGGTTTGAATTAGAATGATTACATTATTCGTGTTATCTATTTTTCCTCTCCCTAATATAATAATCCTTGTTAGCCTTTTATTCAATTTCCCAAGCATATTGTCTAATTGAAACAATCTACATCAATAGATCTCTGTCCACAGATCCCTGCATGTAGTCATCAGATTTGTCAGCGTAATCCTCTCCATTATCACTGAACCTTTTCTGGTTTAATCCCACATACTTTTCAAACTATATTCCCTAGTTATAAATCAGGCATGTTGCCCTCCTGCTCCAATTCCCAGGGTGTCCTTAAATTAATATGGGAACTGATAGCACTGTCATTCTCCTTGGAGGCTCTTCTTATCTCTCTCCAATGCAATTGAGACATGCTGGTATTCTTCTCTGTATCCTTGGTAGATAATGGGTCTGAAAAATGCACATGACCTCCAGACTTGTTCATCATCTGAATGAGTGGGATGCTCTTGCTGTTGAAATAAAAAAACTATTAATCTTTCCAGGATCCCTGAGTGTTATGGGAAGAGTTACCAGTGGTTTATGTAAGAGAAGGTAAACTGTAGTTTTCTTCTGAGCCAGTTCACTTTTGTTATCAAAGGGGGAGGTGAGGCAGGGGAGAACAGTCTCCCTCAAAACCTTCCTCATAAGCAACTAGCATTTGTCCAATAAAGTTAGACTTGACTCTCTTCAGAAGTTATGCTTCTCTTTTCATACTGAAGTGACAAAAATGCATGCTTCAATTTTCTAAGTGAAAAGTAACCAAATAAATTTACATTGCTTCAATTTAATTGAAGATTGCATTATAAATATAGTATGCATTGCTAAGGAATAGTGCCAAGAAGCTCACTTTTAGATCTACTGCACTGGTTTCTTACGCTTCTAAGTAAATTATACTTCTTAATTACAATAGAAGTATGCAACATATTTGCATTTACCTATAATTCTTTAGAAGTAATTAAGGTATGATACATGATTGATAGCATTTTGTTGGCCTACATGTGATATAGCATAGGAAAATCCATGGACATATACTTAACTCATTAAGTAAACTGTGGAAATCAATGGCAAAGCATTAATTGACTTTTACTCCACTGAATTATAGCATGTGCTTTGACGTAGTAAATGAAAGAAGCCCTATTAAACTATTTGAAAATCTTATCACAGAACATATAAGAAATGAATTTAAAACAATGTAGCTATTACTTTCAGAATGCTGTAATGTTTTCTGGTTACTTTCAGAAGTTACTCTAAAAGGCATTTTAAGACATTTTAGTGTTATTTTGATGGGAATTTTACAAGTTTTATTCTATTCTTCCTAAGTGGTAAATTATGTATTGGCTGGATTCCTGTTGGCTATGTATACCAACTTACACGCAGTGGTGTAAATTACAGTAGTGATTTTACTTGTTTCTCCTTGTGTGCCAAGTTACAGAACTAGTGTGTGATGTACAGAAGTGCCAATTCTCCTCTGCAGTTTATATCATTCTATTTATACCAGCATACATAAATTATATCATTCTAGTGTTTCTTTTCCTTTCTTTCCTCTTTCCTTTTTTTTTCAAACTGTATTTTTGATAGTTTCCAAAGAACACTGAAGAAATGGATTTCGATTCATAAAACTTCACAGAGAAACAAATCTATGTGATTATTCTTTAACATGTCACAAAGCCATTTCCTTTCCTACTTTAATTTTGTCAACAAATTAGTTTCAAAATACAAATTCAAATCTCTAGCAGCCTCTGAAATGAATTCTTTATCAGTCCAAAGAGTTGGGTTAATTTTCCAGTGCCTAGGCATACCTGAAGATTTCAGTGTCCATAAGATGGCATTGTGGTCAGATAACATTCGAGGTAAAGTTTCTATATCCCTTGTATTTAGTAGAAGATCAGATGTAGCCCAACACATATCTATACGGGAGAAGGAAGCATATTGTCTTGAATAGAAGGTGTAACCATCTTTTAGTGGATTTTTCCTTCTCCAGATGTAATCTGAATAAGGGTACACCACTCAAAACGGTATGGGATGCCTTTAAGCCATACTTTAGAGGATTTGTTATCCAATTTATGGCAAGACGGAATAAAGAGAGGAAAAAGAAATATGAATCAACTCTTAACATGATGAAAAAGCTTGAAACGGACTTAACACAAGACCCCCGTAACGATAAGCTGAACAAAGACCTGGCCTCTTGTAGGCATGAACTCAATTTGATTCTGACTGCAGATATAGCTCACAAAATCAAGTTGGCCAAACTGAACTTTGTGGAAAATGCAAACAAACCAGGTAGATGGTTAGCGTATAGGTTAAAAAAGGTACAATCACAAAAACTCATATTTTCACTCAAAGACAAAACTGGGGAATATCAGACAGAGCAACTACAAATCCAAAAAATCATAGAGGAATACTACCAAAGATTATTCAAGCCGGAGATGATTGATAATGATGCTATCTTCCAATACCTTGAACAAGCCAATTTTCCAAAACTTACTGAGGAACAGAGAGCCCAGACGAATGCCCCTATCACAATGATGGAAATAACAGAGGCTATTAACCATCAAAAATTGAATAAAGCGCCTGGACCCGACCAAATACCAGCCATATTTTATAAAAAAATTTCGGAGACAATTTCTGGAAATATGAAAAACCTCTTTACATCTATATTTGAAGGCGAAAATATACCAGATTCCTGGAAATCATCAAATACGACACTGATTCCCAAAGAAGGGAAATCCAAAGATTTGATACAGAACTACAGGCCAATTGCCCTCCTAAACGTGGATTACAAAATTTTTGCAACCATCCTGGCCAATAGATGGCGAATGATTTTACCTTCTTTGATATCACACGACCAGACTGGCTTCCTCCCGAAAAGGCATCTCCAATCCAATATCAGAACTTTTCTCAACGTGTTGGAATATTATGAATCCCACCCCGAGAAGCAAGTAGCTTTTGCATTCATTGATGCTGAGAAAGCCTTTGATAATGTATCCTGGTCTTTACTCAAAACTCAATTAGATTACCTTCAGTGTGGCCACAGAATGTTGCGAGCTATTGAACAAATCTATTCTACCCAAAATACCAGGATTGAAGTGAACGGTCACCTCACAGATAAAGTTAATATACACAAAGGTACCAGGCAAGGATGTCCCCTCTCCCCTCTTTTGTTTATATCCACCCTGGAAATTCTTCTTCATGTAATAAGGGAAAACCCAGACATTCAAGGCCTACAAAATAAGGGAGAAGTTTACAAGGTACAAGCCTTTGCAGATGACCTGATGGTTATCATGGAGAACCCTCAGACCTCCTCCGTAGAACTTCTAAAGACCCTGGAGGCATACTCTAAAATCTCCGGATTAAAGGTGAATAGAGAAAAAACATTGGTTCTAACTAAAAATATGACCCCACCCATGATCGAAAAACTGGTAAATCAATCTGGTTTTCAACATTCTAATAGGGTAAAATACTTGGGTATTACTGTATCTAACCGATGTAACTCTTTACTCAAAGACAATTATGTTAATGTTATTAAAACAATCAAAGCTGATCTTGAAACTTGGTCAAGACTTCAGCTATCCTTAATGGGCAGAATTGCTGCAGTCAAAATGAATGTCTTACCTAAAATGCTTTTCCTATTTCAATCTCTGCCTATATTACCAAACTTTAAGATCATTTCAGATCTGGAAAAAAGTATACGTATATTTATATGGCAAAAGAAAAAAGCAAGGATTAAAAATATTTACTTGCAGGATAGAACCAAATTTGGAGGCTTTGCCCTTCCCAATTTGGTACTATACTACAAGGCTGCCGCCATGACTTGGATTAAAGACTGGATCTTGATGACAAATAAAAGAATATTACAGCTCGAGAGTTATGGCCTTGATAAGGGCTGGCATCACTATATGTGGTATAAGGGAAATTTACCTACCCTCTTTAAAAAGCACTGGATAAGGAATGCCTTAATCAAAATATGGTCATTGATTCAAAAACAATTTTATCTCAAAGCACCTATGTGGTTATCCCCACTGGGAGCAATTTATAGCTCCCAGGCAAGTGAAATCTCAAAAGTTATAACTTACAGACACCTTCTGAATGCTGACCTCTCATTGAAACCATTAGGGAAATTAGTATCAGAAGGTTACAATCTGGATTGGTGGAAATATCAACAAATACATTCACACTTCAAAGAGCTTTCCAAAGAGGGTGGCTTTATGACTACTGATACCCCATTTGATAAAATACTTTCTTCTGGTGACTCAAAGCTTCTTAGCAAATTTTATAATATACTGTTAAATGAAAAAATGATTGATACATTGGTTAAAGACTCTATGATTAGATGGGCTGAAAACTTTGGTTATACTATTCATTTAAATAAATGGGATTCTCTGTGGAATACAGTTAAAATCTTCAAATCTATTTCATTTAAGGAAAATTGTTATAAAATGTTTTATAGATGGCATTTTGCACCTCATCGTTTATCCAAGATGTATAATTGTTCACCTAAATGTTGGAAATGTAACTATGACTGTGGAACTTTTTATCATATGTGGTGGACTTGTAAAGAAGCAAAGGCGTATTGGAACATGGTAAAAAAATTTTTAGAAAGATCTTTGAAAATTAAGATAGAGCTTAGACCAGAACTATTCTTGTTAAATATAGTAGATATAAATATTTCCTATGACCAGAGATATGTACTCCACCATGTAATTGTTGCTGCAAGAATACTGTATGCGAAACTTTGGAAACAACCAAACACGCCAACAGAGAAGGATTTCCACGGAAAGATAAGAGAATGTATCGAAATTGATAAACTCTCTGGTTATCTAAAGGGAGACTACGACGAGATCTCTAGGGAAAGATGGCAAGAAGTAACAAATTTATTAGTATTGTGATAATATTTGGCAATTTTAGTAATATGTTAAATTACTATCTCTATTTTGCTTGATATACTTAATGTAAATTTTAAAAATTGTACCCCTCCTTTTCCCCCCCTCACCCATACCCTTTTTCCCTGTTCCCCCCTTAAAAATTCAATAAAAATCTATTTAAAAAAATTGTCAACAAATATGGTATTTTTGCATTTTTCAAGGTGTATTAACAATGCTGGCCACTAGCGGGTGACAGAGATTCCCTTTATTCTTCTGGCATGCTTGGTAGGACAGTGTAACCCGTTACTTTTGCAGACAGATCATACAAGAATGATAACAATAATCTGCATGTGCACATTAATGAGCAATACAAGGTAATCACTGTGGGATTTTTAGAAGATTAAAAAATATTGAAAAGGGGGTATAAAGAAGCCTTATTATTCAACATGTAAATGCCATTTCTATTTCTTACCTCTAAATCTTCACTCTCCTTACCAAAAGTCTCTTTCCTCCTAAGTCTTCTCGAAGAATTTCCCATAAACTCTAGCTCAAATATGGACAAGTAGAGTGTAAAGACATGCCTATCTTTAAAACATGAAATTAAATAACAGCGTAGTAAAAAAAAAATGAAAAGCAATGTGAAAAACTAACATAACTATGTAAATGTTTAAGCCAAAAGGATGAGAGTTCTTGACACACTCTGTGAATGCAGAGAGAGGAGACTTATAGCTAATGTAACACCTACTTAATCAGATTAAATTTTGATAAAATGCCTCCATTCCATGTCCTCCGTCTAGCCAAACACAGCCTGCTGTACCATACAGTTCCCCTCTTTTCTCAACAGTATCTGTATAATACTAGCCATTAGGGATGGGCACCTAGGGAAAAATGAAACACTGTTTTGTCATTTCATTAGCTAACAAAACAAAATGAAACTAAATGGGGAAGCAGTGTTTTGTTACAAACAAAACAAAACACCATTTCCTCCTCTAGAATGAAATGATTTTTTTCTAGAGGAAATGACAGGGGTACCTTCAGAAAGCGATTCTAGCCTACCTCATGAAATTTGGAAACCTTTGGGGTTTACTCTATGGTATTAACTCCCTAATTGCCTCCATGCTCCCAACACACATTGCCAGTTTACTACCCCCAGGCCTTTTACAGCTTCATAACTAAGTTCCCTTAAAGCTAAATCTTTCCATATTTCAGGAGGTTCACTAAAATCCCCCCCACACACCCTGACCTGTCAAAAATCCCCAGCTGGCAGGCAGGGGGGAGGGCAAAAGACAGAACAGAGCAGGGTTTCACCCCCCTCAATGCTCCTTCTGCTTTTCACCCCTCAACCCAGCCTATCAGCTGGGACTTTTTGACAGCTAGGGTTTTAGAGAGGGGGCACGCCTCCCCCCACACCAACCTATCAAAAAGCCTCTCAGTTGGGGCTTTTTGACAGATTTGGAGAGGGGGGGTTGGAGAAGGGGGCACCTCCCCACACCCCAACCTGTCAAAAATCCTCAGTGGGTAGGCAGGGGGAGGGGAGGAAGGTAGAATGGAGCAGGCTTTTCCCTCTCGATGCTCCTTCTGCTTTTCACCCCTTACCCCAGTCTAACAATTGGAGCTTTTTGACAGGTAGGGGTTTGGAGAGGGGGCACCCCCTCTCACACACCAACCTATCATAAAGCCCCAGCTTCTATGTGGAGGGAGGGATGAAAGGAGGAGGGAGCAGTTTTCCCCCCTCGCTGCTCTGTTCTGCCTTTTGCCCCTTCCCCTGCCTCCCAGCTGGGGATTTTTGACAAGATGGGGTGTGGGGGGAGGGATGCCCCCTCTCCAAACCCTCACCTGTCAAAAAGCCCCAGCTGGTAAGCAGGGATCACAAGGAAGGAAGCAGTGGTAAATTGAAGCTCCCTGTCTAAAACAGACACACAAAAACACAGAGGAGGGTGTGGCAGGGGAGAAAGGAGCAGTCAGGCATGGAATTTACTTCTGCCTGGCTGCTCCTTTCCTCCTACCCCCACCTCCCAGCTGGGACTGAGCTGTCAAAATCAGATGGGAGGCAGTTGAAAGAAGGCTTTTGAATCCCCCATGGCACCAGCTAGAGTGCTTGTGCCATGGGGGATTCATTTTGTTTTGTTTTGTTTTGTAAGTAACAACTTTTTAAAAACTTTTTTTACTTATGATATGAAATGAAACAAGGAGGAACAAAACAAAACAAAATGAAACACACTTTTTTCCCCCATTTTGTGCCCATTCCTACTAGCCATTTCAGCCATCTCCATCCAAAACCAACTCCTATGTGACATATTTATTTCCTGCAACTGAGTTGGCATTTTCTTATTGAAATTGGGGTGGGGGGGTAGATAAGAGGTACCTTTGGTTGAATAATGCCAACTGAAGCACACATATTTTCTCTCACACACAAGGACAAGAGTTTTTGTTATTTCCACTTATAATTCATCAGAGGAATAATGTCCTATGGCTTTCTTAATGAAGAATAAATACCTTTCTTCTTTAACATAAAACTGTAACTACAGTATTTGGTCAATGTAAATAATGCTTTAAAATGGCTTCTTTTGTAAGATGATCAGTTTTTACCTTAAGTAAATTGCTTTCTTTATTACTAATACATTAAAGGAATTATATCTTTTTCATACTGTGTGGTAGGTCTATAAATCACCCAAGCAGTTATCTGGTAGTTTCACTTGATTATCTTTTTGCATTACTTTATATATACAGTGCACATGGTGCACGCGCGTGTGCACACGCGCGCGCGCGCGCGCACACACACACACACACACACACACACACACAAATTGTAGGAGTAGAGAATTCATTCAGCCTGAATAACATGAGAGAAGTATTGATGAGAAGCTTGTTTAATTAGTGAACCACAACCTGGATGTCAGTGCTGTTTCTGAATTTGACAAGTGACCTGATAGATCTTTCTCGTGTCTTGCCTGACAGGCCTCAGACATTTCTCTTTAAGCATTCATGCATACCTCAAACAGCTATGTGGCTGTTTCTCTTGTAAATAGCCTTTCAACAACATTACAGTCAGCTCTTTGGAGCTACTTTACCCAATATATCAGATGACCAAGGCCAGAAGTTTAGTAAGGACATATTATTCACCCTTTCATTAACGAAGAGTTTTTCTGGACAATCCTCTTATGTGATTGTTCATGGTAGAGTGCTTCCAAAGTACCTTCTCTGCACAGACCCTTTATTTTCAAGAATGTAATACACTATCTCTCTCCCACCCCCCATTCAAAGATAGGCCCAGTGAGTCAACATATGCAAAGCAAAAACAAAGTGTTCTGCTTATATACCACTTCTGGGCAGTTTACAGTTTTTAATTACAGTATGCAGGCTATACATTGCCCCCCCCCAGCAAGCTGGGTACTCATTTTACCAACCTTGGAAGGATGGAAGGCTGAGTCAACCTTGAGCTGGCTACCTGGCATTGAACCCAAGATCGTGAGCACAGTTTTACCTACAGTACAGGCATTTAACCACTGCACCACGAGGTTCATTTAGTAAGTTGCAGTTAGAGTAATCCCATTTGAATCAATCAAATTTATGGAAGAATTGATTCCGTAAATCCCCATTGAGCCAATGAGCCCACTGTTGTGCAATTTACTACATTAATCAACATGATTTTGGCCAGTGAATTCCTGGGCATCAGAATGAATAGACTAACTTAGCAACCTAACCATAACAACCTAACCATAGCCTTCCTAGCTATGGCAAGTTTGGGAAGTAAATTTCAAAGAAATAGTTGTAGTTTTGTGAGAGGTATCTGTGCAAGAATTCCAGGCCAAAATCAAAACAAAATTAAACTAAAGACATAAAACATGTGGCACCTTAAAGACTAAATATGATAATGTAATGAATGTAAGCTTTTGTGGACACATCCACTTCTTCAGACATATAGCAGGGAATACCAGGTGTTGTAAGCGCCTGGTGTAGGAACTGGAAAGCTACTCCAGTATTCCTGCCAAGAAAAACTCCATGGACATAGGGTCACGAACAGTCAGTCATGACTGTAACAACACAACAAGGTGCCACATGTTTTTGTCTTTTATTTTGTTTTGTTTTGATTTTTGCCTGGAATTCAAAGAAATACTATCTTGAGAGGAAACCACACACACACTACAAGACATTTGAAGACTGCCTCTGTATTCTTCTTAAAAAGCAACAACTAGCATGTACAGCTATCAGGAAACTTTGGAACTTTAACGGGCATATAATTGGTCTGAAGTATCCACCAGATCTTGGTGCACAGCTTGAGGAAGATGAATTGCAACTGAATGCTAGTTTGTTGTTTGCTTGATTTTTTTTATGGTGTAATACATTTATCATTTAAATAAATAAATAAATAAATAAATAAATAAATAAATAAATAAATAAATAAATAAAT
>JAHTLZ010000010.1:54719109-54755778 GCA_023846285.1 Phrynocephalus versicolor | reverse complement strand
AATAAATAAATAAATAAATAAATAAATAAATAAATAAATAAATAAATTTGCTCTTTGTTCTTTTAATTAGTATCTGTACATGTAAGTTAAGGTGTTTAAATGTTAACTCAATCTATGTGTGCTTTTCTCTGTGTTGCATTTTCTCTTTTTTGAGAGTGATACGTATGTAGTCACCATATTTCCCATTATTTCAGTGTTGTTGTTTTTGCTCTTGCTCATGCAGTGATCCCTTTGCATGGAATTAATATTGAATATAGTTCATACAAGTGCCTGAAGGGGTAGTAAGGAAAAAATATTGAGTCTGGGAGAAATAAACTGGAAAGGAGTTGATTAGACTGGACACTTGCTGACAAGGGTTGTGTCTGCAAGGAGAAATTGCTGAAGCCAATCCTAAGTAAGTATTCAGAGGAGTAGTTTTGAAAATGAAAACAGCATGTCATTAAAAGCAACCAGCTTTTCCAACGTGGAACCCTCCTGATGTTTTGGACAGCTCCTATCCTTCCCAGACAGAACAGTCAATGCTCAGGGAGAGTAGGGCATGTAAGTTAAAGCAGGACAACAGGATGTTGTTAATTAGGTCCTACTTTTATGGTGCAAGGATACACTGGACAAAAGACCTGTGGATATATAGACTGAACTGGCCTACGGATAAATGGCCTATGGAATGGACTACTGTCCTATGGAATGGCCTGCCTATGGAATGGCACTGGGGAAATCATTAGTTTGTTTCATAACCAGCAAAATTGACTGTTTCCTGATTATAAAAAGGGCTGAAGATTCATTAGTAACAACAACAACAACAACAACAACAACAACAACAACAACAACAACAACAACAACAACAACAACACTTTATTTTTATGCCACCTTTCTCCCCAAAGGGACCCAAGGCGGCTTCCAACAAATTCAAAAAGTACAATAAAAGCAATACAGTATAAAAACAACACAATACCTATAAAATACTATAAAAATACTGTACAATATAATACAATAAGAAACAAGATTAAAAACAATAGCTGCAGCAGAGTATTAAAAAGCTCCCCAGCCAATAAGTCTAAAAAGGGAAGCTGTTAAAAAAAATTTGTAAAGGCTGGAGGCTCAGAAGGCTTGCCTAAATAAATAAGGCTTGCCTAAACATCATTCTAGCCTGGATGTTTGTTTGAGGAAAAGGATATATGATTGCTATGTCAAAAAAGATTATAGTTGAGGTGGAAGACAATGGAACAATATGGACAGTCTACAAGGTTAAATACTTAAAAGGGCTCAAGGTTCAAAGTGTGCCATGATAAGATACCATGGTCATATCATGTGCCATGGGACACAGGAGTGCTTTACTTTTTGGGGATAAAGAAGAATGATACAATGCACTTTTGCTCCCAGCGTGTCATCTACCAACAGAGAACAGAGTTTTGACTGCTCTGTGGCCTTGAGGTCTTAGGGTTGTCTTGATTTTGAGAAAAACTTGAATTTTTACAATGGGTTAGACTAATCTTTATAGAAAGTTCTATACTTTCCTTATTCTTTCCTTCACACACACAAGCACATGCATGCAGAGTGATTTCACTACTCCATTTTTTATTTTTCCTTCTCATTTTCCCATCTGGATTCTTCTGGATCTATTCTCCTGCACATTACCCTGAATGTTCAGAAACCTTTCTTTCTCCGTCTTTAGTTCAAATGGCTGTTACACAGTGAGCTTCAACTAGAAGGCTGGTGGAAGTTTAGGATCAACTATAGTGCTTTCTAATGAGTACCTGAAGGTTGGTCAGTTGGTCTCTGCTTAAGGCAGCAAAATGTCTCTGGCCAAAATCAATTGGGCCAGGGATCTCCTGAATTGTCATCTGAAGACATATTTTGATGCCCACCATGACTGATTGAAGCAATTAATATCCAGTATAGTTTGGTTCAGTGTCAAGATCGTAAGTATAGACTTTTTTTCCTCAGAAGTGCATGCTTTTGTGTATTGCTATTATATATACCTATTAATTACCGGTGTGTTCAGGATCCTATCTGTGTCTTCTGAAGCATAACTCCCAATTAAACCAGTGACCTTTACTCATGAGCCTATATAAACTGCAGGGTTAAGGAAAGCACTTGAAATCATGCCACAAACATTAATCAGGACAAGCAATGCATCTGTCAGTGTGATCTACACTCTACAGCAACAGTGTTTTGGTCAGGTTTCCTTGCACTTGATACTTTTCAGTCTGATTATGAATTTGAAGTTTAGAATACACCAAATGTGCTTAAATAGTAAGATATAGACTGAAACACAGACTGATGCTACAATATAACTGGGTTATTACTACAGTGGTGCCTTGAGTTACAATGTTAATCCATTCTTCCTGACAATACATTTCTTGAAATTTTGTAACTCCTCCATGGGACTCCCTTCCCAGAGCCCAGGCAGGCAGGCCTGGCTGGTCTCCAGAAAGGGATACCCCTGCCATTGTGTTCCTTTGGGGCCTAAGGGAAACCAGTCTGCCCTTTTCAAACATGGTGGTGGTAGCTTCTCTTAGAGCAAAATGTGGCCAGTTTTCACTTTAGACCTAAAGGTAATCCAGGCCACCCTTTGTAAGAAGTGCCATTGCAGTTTCCCTTTGCCTTAATGCAGGGCTGGGGAAATCTTTGGCCGTCCAGATGTTTTGGACTGCAATTCCCAACATTCTGAGACTATATTACCAGTAATAAAGGACTGTGGGAGTTTTGGTCCAAACCTCTAAAAGTTCCCTACCCTTGCCATGAGGAAAGTGACATTTTACATAGCAGGGACAAGAACGTTTACCCAACGTTTACCAGACTGAGTCATGATTGGCTGACAGAGAACTAAAGAGAGGACCAGTCAGAGGATGCCAGTAAAAGGTATATGCAGCATTATTTGTTTGTTTGTTTGTTTGTTTACCTTTTTACCCCACCTTTCTCCATTGAAAAGGGCCCAAGGTGGCATACAATATTAATGCTAAGAACAGGGAATTAGAAGAGGCCTCTTACAACATTAAAAGGTAACTTTAAAGTTACCAAGAGCACACACACACACAAAATCAATTATGAGAAAAATTATGAGGGGTGGATACTAACATGGAAAACACTGGTGTTATTATGAAATCAGTAAATAGAATCATGCCTGTTAATCCATCTAAAAGTCCATACCTTGGTTCACTAGCATAATTCATTTCAGGAACATGCTTATAAAAAACACGTTTATATCAAAGCAAATTTCCTCATAAGAAATAATGAAGAAATTTCCTCATAAGAAATAATGAAGAAATAAGAAAGAAAGAAAAAAACATAAGAAATAATAGACCATATACTATAGACACAAAAATGACAAAACTCACAAAAGAATGTGGCTAGAAATCCACGTCCACACCATGGTTTAGGTACCTGGCTAGGGGATCTGCTCTGCTTGGGACTAACAACTGAATTTTACTCAGTGTTTTTAATGTGGCAATAATAAAGTGCAATTTTTAGCCCTATACACACTTGATAAGCTGCCCCATGAGTAGAAATTGTTTGAAAAAAATATGAAAGAATGTTGAAAACAAATTAAACAAAAATATAAATATAAAGAAAAATAAAACCCTAATATGCACTCCTCTTTGAAAACATTCCTGGCTGGTGCAAGAGAGACCTCCTTACCTCTCTTTCCTCCCTCTACCCTGAAGGCTGCCTGAGATGGAACATTCCAGACCATTGCACGCAATCCAGCAGGAGGAGGGAGGGAGAGCCACTATTGGCTCACTTTGTGATCATGTGACCTCCTCTAGTGCTTGTATATCAAGACATTGCTTGTTGATCAAGGCAAAATTTAGAATAAATGTTTGTTTGTCTCCCAAAACACTCTTAAACCAAGTTACTGTTCAACCAAGGTATTACTGTAGAAGAAGAAGAAGGAGTGGATCAGGAGAGGTTATAGGAGTCTGAGTCTGAGCTAGAAGTCCGATATGAGAGTTGTTATATGAAGAATGTTATGTGGAGATACAGTTTTGTAATTATTTTGGGGTTTTGTAATTATAGTTATAGAGTTTTGTAAAGTTTACTGTATTAGACAGTTAGAGAAGAGTGAATAGAGTTAACATGACTGTAATGCTAGCCTATCAGTGATACCTTTACAGTCCACTAATAAAAAACAAAACAAAAAATATTGCAAGCTTTCGTAGGCAATACCACTTTTTCAAAGCATGTACCAAAAGTCCAAACATGGCAAAAGATGTGGTTTTCCAGGAAATTATTCTTATTCTTGGAAATAAGTTTTTTTTTTTTTTGCCAAGCCCATCTGTCTTAAATGAGGCAGGAAGCAACAGGGCTGTTGTAAACTGCATTTGAAGTCAAGGACTGGGTTTCGCATCCCAGCCCTTCTAACAAAGGGACATATGTCATGCACACACACCCCTCCTCTCCATTTGGCTTTTCGAGACCTACAAATTCCGGTTTGGCCAGATAGGGGGCCTGACAGTGGCAAATGTTGTTTTACCATGATTATACGAGAGCCCAATTCCTGTGGCATCATAAGAGCAGGCATGCCTCTGATCTCAGTTTTTGGCTGTGAAATTCAAGGGAATGAGAAGGTCCTGATCTGTCAACCCTGTGAATCAGTCCAAGAGCATGGACAGATAAAGCCAACACCTACAAACTGGTATAATTATTTACATCCCCTGGAGGAGTTCAGGCAAATAACACTACAGCATGCCCCAAGTTACCTGTAGAGTATACATAGACAACATACAGAGCTTCGTTCTAAATTCTTGCAGCACCTGCTTGTCATGTGAGAAGCTTTTTCCTATTGCTGATACCAGCATCCAGTTGGCTTGCATGGAAAATGCAGCCTGGTGTGTAAGTAAGATTATCAATTTATATTGAAGAGAAAAAAAGGATTGCACTTTGAAAAGTGAATGTCTTGGGGCTTTTTTCATATTGGTTCATTCATATTTGAAACTCATCTATTGTTTTTTTTTCTTCCCTGAACCGAATACAGACTGATAATTCCTGCAAGGTGCTTTAGCTCTTCAAAGGACTATACAAATATTAATTTGCTGAAGTCTAATAATCTTCCCTAACATGTCCTTGCCAAATAGCTCAGAAATAAGAGTTGAATAGTGCCATTGAGCAATGGAGCCCACTGTTTGGTATGCAGTAGCTAATGTTACTTCGTTCACAGTCTGTTGCTTTGCTAGCATAGATAGTCCAGGCAGGATGAAGAAGGCCTGTGTGGAGAGGGGAAACAAAGAGCCCACTTGGAAGAGCTGATGTCATGAAAGAGGGGGCCATTGAGCCTCATTCATGCATTGTGCAACAGGTTGTACATTTCTAGAAAAAGTTCACCCTGCTGGCCTGAACCATCAGGTCTTGTAGCCTTCCTCATCCTATCATCATCCAAGTGCAATTCCAGCTTATTGCATTCCAATTCCTAAGAAAGCAGATACCAAGTAGTACAATAGGACCATTGCTTTAATTTCCCATGCAAGAACGGTATTGCAACAAATGCTTTTATCTAACATGGAGAAAGAAATGACTGATGTTTAGTTTAGTTTAGTTTATTTAGGATTTATGTACCACCAGCTGGCACAAGGCAACTCAAAGCGGTGAACAAAAGATATTAGAGATGGGCACAAACCGAAAAAAATGCATTTCGTGCCCATCTCTAAAAGATATAATCAAAGACATAGAAACAACAAAGAATAAAATACACAAATAACCAATAAAATACACATTAAAGATATAGGTGTCCGACAAATCAATACAAAGGCAAAACAACACTAATCACCCAAAGGCCTGCTTGAAGAGCCAGGTCTTCAAAGCTCTCCTAAAGGCAGGCAGGGATTGTGCCAGGCGAACCTTGCTGGGGAGGGAAATCCAGAGCAACGGGCCAACTACAGAGAAAGCCCAGTTCCGCATGGAGGCTTTGTGGGCCTCTATGGGAGTGACCACCCAAAGCACGAGTGCCTGGGAAGTTCTAGTGGGAAGGGCATTTGCTGCTCTGAGGGAAATACACTCAAACCAAACCGCCTCTCACTTTAAATGTTTCTGCAGCCTGATGGGGGGAAGCAAGGAAGTTCCTCCATCAGGAGAATAGGAGGCAGGTGCCTCAGAGGGATGGGTAGGCTTGGCAAGACTAAGTGTGTGCATATTCTTTGGGGTTTTTTTGCTTTCCTCTACCCCCCCCATCTTTCTTCTCCCCCTCTGTTTCTCCTCTTTTAGTGGTTGGGCTCATGAAGGAGCAACCAGCAGCGGGATAACCAAAGCCAGCAGTGTGGGGGGAAATAAGAGGCTGGTGGTCCATCAATCAGATGCTTAGCAGCGGTGGCCGTGGGGTCTGCAGTTGAGGCATGGTGCATGCAGGAGGGGAGTGGAAGGACAGTGGCGAGGGGGCAGGTGGGGCTGACAGTAAAAGAAGCACCTCTGGTGCTTATATATATAAAGACTTTGCTTGTTGATTAAAGCAAAGTTCAACAGAATTTTTTGCTCATTTTCTTTGCTCATCGTAAACCAAGGTACTCGTAAACTGAGGTACCACTGTAGCCATAAATCAGATGGTGATAATTGTAGCCTTTTTCTTTCTCAGGTTTTCTGTGTGACAGCATCATGCAGCAATGAATTTTGGCATTGTGTTATACTATACTCTAAAATTGTAAGTGACCTTGGTGGTTGGGCCATGCACTATTAGCGTTCCCATGGATATTGCTGCAGGAGAACATTGAACAATTAGTAAAATGAATGAAGGATGTTCTGATATGCCACTCAGGGCCTGTAATTTTTAATGGTACTTAGAAAAACTTTGACCTTCTAGTTTATTATGTTTCAAGAAAAAAAAGTCAATATTTCTCCTCTTGCCAAGGTTCATGGAATTTTAACATGATATTGAGTGAAGCAGTTAATCCTCCAATAACAGATTTCCTCCTTTTGTACCTACAATGGTAAAAAATCATGCTTAACTACACCTGTAGGAAAAACAGGATTTTATTATAATTTTTATGGAGAAAGTTTCTGAATGGTACTCCAGTTTCATATTTAGCTCTGTTAGGCTGCAAGGGGTTTGGAGTCCCTATCTTCTAGGCTGAAGCATTTTGTGTTGTATAGGAATAATGAGGGAAAATAATAAAGCAGCAGTAACAATGGAAGGATTAAAGCCTGAAGTAAATTGCATATCAACTTTTCTGTTTTGATTATTCCTTTTGCAATATCCTTTTGTAATAGTCTGTACTGCGCTTACTACTATTAATGATGCACAGTAAGCTTCAAATTTTGGGAAACTAGGATAATTGAGTATAATACTAATTATTAGTTTTTGTAAACAACCTGATTTGTGAAATCCTTTTCAGTGTATTGCTAATAACTGTAATCCATGCATTCTTTGAAATATCAGGTGCCTTGTTATTTGGGAGTAAAATGTTCAGTGCTTTTGGTGTCATGTGGTCTTCCTCCTGCTAAGTCCATGTTGCAGAGTTTTAATTTGTGGTAACATTATTTTTCTACACAGGAGAAGTACAGAGACTCGGGAGAAAACAACTTTGAGTTTCCCCAGATAATCTATCACTTTTTCATTAACTGGCACTTACAATCTCAATAACTCACTATAAGACCCTTAGAGGAGAAAGATTAAGGATGTTGTATTATGTACAGCTGTGAATACATCAACAGCAAACAAACAAATACTGCTTCTAACAGAATGAAGAGAGAGAAAAGGAGGCACAATCTTCTCAAAAATTTCAGAACAATTTCATTCATTTCAGAACATTTCTTAACTTCAAAAATAATTTTCTGTTCTACTTAAATTAAAATGCTGGGGCTACAGAGACAAGCTAAAGAAAACTGCATGGTCAATATACTGTAATTATTTCACTCTGGTTGCATTTATCACATAGTGCAGCCATCAGTCATGCAATCCTACATATGGTTCTTCAGAAAAAAGTCCAAGAAGGAAGAGCAGTGAAAATGTAACCTTGGATAAATATGCCAGCATTGCTGTCTGAAAACTTCATAAGCTACTGTTTTATTTGAACATATAAAGGCAGGATGACAACAACAACAAAAATGGAGCCAGGTTCTTGGTGTACTTCTGTCAATAAAACTAAATTTACTTGGTGCAAGAAAATAGCAGAGAAGGAAGGGGAAATTAACTTCTTCGTTTCAAAAAATCTAGCAAGGGGAAAGGCAACTGAGCTGGTGATACAAATCTTTGTTTACTTCATTCTTCCAGGTGAGGAAAAAAAATGTGCTACTTGGCATTAATAGCACACATTTGATTCTCCATAAAACCCACTGTTCTTTTTAAAACAAACAGTTTAATTAATTGATTAATAATGTTACTTCAGGAGACAGAAGCTTCTCTGTGTACTGCATATGTTAGTAACCTGGCTTTCTGTAATATACTGCAGGCATAAAGAGTTGACCAACTGTGCTCTCTGCCCCATAAACAACTCTTAACATACCTGCGAGTGTCATGCTGACTTGCCACACAGTTTACCTTAGCTAGGATCTGCTAAACAGCAGTTGATCTGTCCCGTTCCTGTGTCAATGAAACACTGTCACTTTGTCTATTATCTGTATCAGAGATAGGCACAAATAAAAAAAATGGCATTTCGTTTGTCGTTTGTCATTTGGAGGGTCCGTTTCGGTTCGTTTTCATTTTTTGTGAATTTTTACAAAAAAATTCATTTTCATTTTCGTTCATTTCATTACCATTTCGTTACCATTATTTTGGATTTTTTGTGATTTTTTTAGCATTTTAAGCAATTCACTCATATTGCAGTAACGGGAAAGAAACGCATGACAAAATTTCTGATGTTTCTGTTCGTTTCGTTTCATTTTAGAGACAAAATTCGTTTGTCATTTCGTTGCATAACGAAATGAAAGAACAAAAACAGAAACGAAAAATTGTTCGTTTCGTGCCCATCTCTAATCTGTATCTTCACCAAGACATGACTCTCATCAATGTGGAGTGAATATAAGGGATAAGGCTTTGTCCTTTCCGTATCTGAAGAAGTCTGTTTTGAAGCTCACCTAAAATAATTCTGTTAATTTTTAAATATTTTTAGATTTTAGATTTTGCTTTTAATACATAAATTGTTGTGACATATGCCTCATGTAGCCTTGGAGAAGCATCATGGATATAAAAGTCTATTGCAACAAAAGAAAAGTTCTCTGTTGCTAATCAATCATTAATGCATCTATTTTGTCTTCCAGTACTTTATGGGCAAGATGGCCTCCATGCGTTATGTGAACAGAAGTATTGTGGCCGGGGAAGTAAGTGTGTTGTGAACAAGGAGACTGATAAGCCTGAATGTAGATGCATAGAGGACTGCAAGCCAAGTTACATGCCAGTATGTGGATCTGATGGTAAATTCTATGAAAATCATTGTGAACTCCACCGAACTTCATGTTTGCAACAAAAGAAAATCTACATTATTCACAGCAAAGATTGCTTCTTCAAAGGTAGGGATTCCTCACTGCTAAGTATAGAAAATCCATGCCACCTACTGTGACTTGTTGGATCATGTGCTGTGTTTAATTCTAAACTTCTCAAGGGTTATATGTGATCTGTGATAGGTTTTAAGCAATAATCATACAATCAACATTCTAGTTGATTTTTTTGCATACTTTAGGTTCTGGTTAAAGTAATTAAGTTACATTTCAAAGAATTCAGTGGTAATGAGTTTATCTGACAGTCATCCCTTCCATACTAAGCAAGCTTCAGTGTGTAGAAAATTTTGTGGTACTTCAATTATGTAGCTTTGAACAAGATATTTGGGTGAGTATTTGAGTGGACTTGCTCTTTGGAAAAGAGCATTTGGTAGCATGAGTGCTTAGTACAGTTAAAATATCAGAGAAGTACAGTTGATTTGCTTCTGAGGACACAACTATAACCAGATTATTTTGTATATAATGTTTGTAAGCTTCTGAACTCTTACAATGTTCCCTGCCTTCCCAAGCATAAGTATTTAAAGGAAGGGGGAACTAATATTGATCAAACTGTGGTCTATCCAAAGAGTTGACTGAAGTGTGTAAAAGGTCAGATGCAATGGTAACAATTAAGAGATGGGAGCGAACCCCTAAAATGTAAACTGATGAATTGTGGATTTTTTAACTTGTGGTTGACGAAGGAGGAGAAGGAGGAGGAAGGGCCCCTCCATCCCCTCCATGCATCCCTTCCTCCAGGGAGAGTGATGGTGTATTCTCTTTGTCCTAAATGCCCGGTCCACTGTTGCTGCCACCACCACCATCTTGGTAGACAATAGCCCTCTTTCCCTTAGCCCCTGTGGGAAACTGGGTGGCCATTTGTTCCAAGATGGCAGTGATGGCAGCAATGCTGGGCCACTGCAACAAAGATAGGGAGGTGATGGGATTGCTTCAGAGAGGGTGTGGGCTTTTCATTTGGACTGCCTTAAATAAAAGATGAATGGGATGAATAAGAGGGTGGGAATATTCATATTCATTGGGGTCTCTCTGAAAAAATCCACAATATTTGTTGAATAATGTAACTCAGTTTTTTTATTCATCCCCTTCTCTAATGGTGAAATGGCCTTATCTGCTGGTAAAAATATTCTAAAGGAGGACTTGGATCAGAAAAGGAATATTATGGAAGCAGTGTTTTCATGGAATGGAAGCTCTGGTTTGTAGCTTCTTCACTTGTAGATGTGGGGGGAGAAGTAATGTTTGCCAAGCTTGTTGCTCTCTGTGCTGAAACAACAGCAAGGAAAATTGGGGGGATTATCTGTATAGAAATGATGGATGTGGTGGTTTGTGTGTGAGAAAGAAAGAAAGATGAAGATAGTGAAAGAAAGTAGCGGCTATCACATATTGGTTAAAGCTGAATTATAACACCACAGGTCTAGTGCATTTAACATTGCAAGATACTTATGTCCTCCCCGGTGAAAAAAGGTGGAACAGGTTAGGGTATTATGGATTTTCACAACATTATCTACTGTCAATGGATATGACCCAGGCCAGATTTACTATATAACAAAGGATATTAGACATAGAAAGACAGCACAACTTAAATACGGCTAAAGCAATTATAAGATCAAATCCTCTGAATAGATTGCTACCTATGCTGTACTTAAATGAGTCAGAAAATTTAGAATCTAGAAGGGTTTTCATGCTATTACATATGGACCTATTGCCCTCTGCAGTATTGTTGGGGAGATATAAGAGTATTCCCTATAAGAGTCAACTGTATGTTTGTGGTGAGGGAAGCATTGAGACATTGAGTCATGATCTTGGAGTGCAAAATTTATAACTACATCAGGAAATGGTTTATCAAACCGAGTATAGGGAAGAGTGTTTATAAAAGCTTTTGGAAAATAAGAGTAAAGAGATTACAAAAAAATGGCTAATTCTGCAAAGATGGCAACAAAGCTAAGAGTTAGTAGATAAACAATCGAGAGGGAGCAGGAATTTCTTGAAGAAATACAGGGTATTGAGTAGAGATGGGCACGACTAGGGAAAATGATGTTTTCGAGTTGTCGTGTGTCGGAGGCAGCCCGTTTCGGCTCGTCTCCGTTTTTCACGAAAATTCGCAAAAATTAGTCGGTTCGTTTTTTCATTTTTTCGTTGTCGTTAGTACTGGTTTGGGGGGGGTAGCGGGCTCCTGGAGGCACCTGCAGGAGTCAGCCAGAGCCACAAGTGACGGACTGGCAGACTCTTTGCACGTGCTGCATTTAACATACTTGCATGTAGTGCAATGCAAGTAGATCTGGCTTAGGGTTAAGATGGGTTAGCGCAAGGGCTAGGGTTAGGCTAGTGACGGGTGAGGTTAGGGTGAGTATTGGGGTGCACCTCTGGGTGCCTCTCTGACCCACTTAGAAGGACAGTGTACTGGCGTATGGGTTAGGCTTAGGCTTAGGGTTCAGGTTCGGGCTACGATTAGTGGGCTGTTTATGCCCGATTGGCACATCCCAGAAGTCTCTGTGGTCAACCTGGCCAAGTGGCCTTGAGATTGGTGGAAAATTTGCATGGTCCACTCTCATGGGCGAGCCCATCATTGCGAATGCACAGGTGTAAAAAAATAAAATAAAATGAAATAAAATAAAATCAACGGAGACTTTTTTGCAAGAAAAACCCACTGCTGCTACTGTAAAAATTCAAGCATTTAAAATAGCTAATTTTCGCATGTTTCTGTGGTGCTTTGGTGGGGTTTTGGACCACGATTTAAAAAAAAATATTGCGGTCGCCATTTTGGATCCCCCCGCACTGCATGGCAAATGGAGACGCCCTCCCAGCCTGGTACAGTCAGCAAAACCTGGCCATGCGATTGGTGGAATGGCTCCAAAACTTTGCATGGTTCACTCCCATGGGCGAGCCCATCTTTGCAAATGCGCAGGTGTAAAAAAATAAAATGAAATAAAATAAAATAAAATCAACGGAGACGTTTGTTTTTTTTTTTTTGCAAGAAAAACCCACTGCTGCTACTGTAAAAATTCAAGCATTTAAAATAGCTAATTTTCGCATGTTTCTGTGGTGCTTTGGTGGGGTTTTGGACCACGATTTAAAAAAAATATTGCGGTCAGCATTTTGGATCCCCCCGCCCGCACACCGCATGGCAAAGGCAGACGAGACGATCCCCCCCCCGCCTGGTACCAGCAGCGCAGCAGTAGCACTAGCCAAGGAGAGGGGGGCGAGGAAACCCCCACCCCCCAAAAAACACCCTTCTGGCCTGGTAGGTGCCCTCAGACAGTTTTCGCCTGCTTTTAGGGCCGGGAATCAGGTTTTTTTTTTAATTTTAAAAACTTTTTTTCTGTGCCGCTTGGCATCGCGCGACGCAAGTAACGAGCACGACAAATCAGACAAAATTGCTCATTCGTCGGTTCGAGCTCGAAGTCTGGCGGAGTAATTCCCGTTACCGTTTCCGTAGAGTAACGGAACCGAGTAACGGAAATGGAAACAGAAATACTGCTAAGTCGTGCCCATCTCTAGTATTGAGTTGATTATAGACAGTTCTCCTTATAGGTTGTACAATTATGATTATGGTGATACCACTTTAGGAATTTTTAATGTATTTGTATATGCTTCTAACCTCAATTTTAAATGTTAAATAGTAAGGTATAAATACAGTCGGCTTCTATTGTAACTCTTTATGATTATGTGTTGTCCTTGAATATAGATACTTGGATAATGACTGATTGCTATGCTGCTTTTATTTATATTTGTATATGTGTATAGATAATAGGGCCACAGGCTAAAATAAAAATTAATTTGATTTGATTTGTGAAAGAAAGTGGAAGGGAGGCAATTGGATAAGGACAAGAAAGAGGAAGACTTTTTTTAAAATTCTGCACTGCAAAGCTTTGGTTCCTGACTCCAAGCAGAGCGCAGCTGAGGAATTAAAGCTGAGGCAGAGCCAGGGAGTGAGCGACCAGAGCGAGTGACCAGGGAGAGCAAACAGGAGATTCCCAGGGGAGTTCAAAGGTGAGGCTAAGTGGGAGGCCCGTAACACATTTTTAACAAAGTGTATTTATTTATTTTATTTAAAGGGCAAATGTATTTTATTTAAAGGGCTAAGGAAGAACATAAAAGCCAGGCCTCCTTGAAGCCAGCCCCCCAGATACTACTTATCACTTCCTCTAAAAAGAGGGTTCACATACTCAACCTCCAGCATGGAGTCAGTCAGCCAGCAGGGGTGTGGCGGCTATCCAGTGTTTTGCACTGAGTGCCATATGTATGATTATTTGCCACTTGGGCAAAAGTTACAGGTATGTTCTTGTTGCAAGGAGTTCCAAGAACTCATGGAATGGGTGTGCTCCCTTGATGCTTTGGTTGTGGACCTGGAGAAGCAGAGGCAGGGAAAGAGGGACCATAATGAGATTTCCAGGGAACTTCAGACATCATGCCACCCACAGGCAGGCAGCTCTGCAGCTGTTCAGATTAGAAGTATCCAGGCTGGAGAACGTCCCTCTGAAGAAGAGGGAAACCATTCCCTAGTGGGGACCCTTTCTTCACAAGATGGGCCAGTATCCAGTCACACCGAGGACACTTCTCAAGGGGAGGTGGGAAGGGGGGTTCTGGTAGTGAGCGACTTGATTGTCATTAACATAGAGCAGGGGATCTGTGATGGATGTGAGGACCACAAGGTGGCTTCTGCCTGGTGCAAAGGTGATGGAAATCACCTCTAGTCTGGATAGGTTGGTAGAGAGTGCTGGTAGCAGTGACCACGTAGCAGTGTTGGTGCATGTCAGCACCAATGATGTTTCCAAATGTTGCCGCACAGTCCAGGATGACAAATTTAAAAACCAGGACCTCAAGATAGCATTCTCAGAAGTGCTGCATTTTTTCATGAGCAGGACCAGTTTGGCAAGCGGAGCTGAGAAGTCGCAATGCATAGATGAGAAGGTGGTGACAGAGGGAGGAGTTTATTTTAATTAAGCACTGGAGAATATTTTGGGACAAGCCAGGTCTGTACAGACCAGGTTCTTCAGTCAGGACTGGGTCTCCGACCTATTCCTTGTTCTTCTTGGTCAGTACACTGCTTTGTTGAAGGCCCATTTTGGTTATCCATAGGCCTTAAGTGCTGTCTTCAGGTGCCTGTCTTCTGTGGAGGTGGGGATGCTCTCTGCTCTGTGGCTTAGGGTCCTGATGACTCCTAATTTGTGCTGTAATGGATGGTGGGAGTATTGATCTGTCAAGGAAGCCATTCATGTGAGGATTGAAACCCCTTCCCTCAACAGAGGTAGCAGCCTCAGGCATAGTCTATCAGCTGCTTATCAGGGTATGCTTTCAACACTACCCAGACAAATCAAAAAGCCTTCACCACCAAAGCCATAGCTAACAACCCATACTTTATAGGTTTCATCACCTTAGGCTACTGTTCACCTCAAGGCTATGGATGCTATTGTCTACCTAACAAGCCTATTCAGGCCATTGTTCATCTTATGAGCCCATTTCAGACCAGGGTGACAAGAGGTCAAAGCTGACTGTAAGCTGGAGGACTCTCACTAGCTAAATTCAGACTGATGAAGCTGTTTGGATGAGCAGTGAAACATTTCTATCTCTCAAGAAAAAGAAGTCCAGTAGCCATGACTCGGCTTCTGGATAGACTCATCTGGATGACTGAGAATCTTCACAGACTTATATCTTACAAGTGCATATTCAATAAATCTACCCAATAAAACATTAAAAATACCTCTTTTTAACTCTCCTTTCTTAATCTTTAAATTACAAGTCAATTTGTCATTTAAGAAAATATTCCAAACTTCTTGATACCATCACATTCCCACTACATATGAAAATATGTACCAATATCCTTGCCACATTTCCAACAAGTTTTAGAAAAATTACCATTGATTTTATTCAATTTCAAATGGTATTCAAAATACCATTTATTTTATTCATTTATTTTATTCAATTTCACTGGTGTCAAATACAATCTTGAACCTGTTTTTTTAAAAAATATTTTATTCTCACTGACATAGTATTCTCAATCTCCATATTGCCCAATCTTCCTCTTCTATTTCTTTTTAAAAATCTTGCTCCCAGACCTTCAATCCTCTTCCCTCATTTTCATTATCATCTAAATCCCAAAGTATCTAATATATTTTACTCAGACTGCCTTTCACTACATCTTCCTTTTGATCTTCATACAACACTAAGAACTGTTCATATTTTGTATATTCTCTACATTATGTTTCTTAATCCAACAATTAGTCCATTTTTCTAATTCTATATAATTAAAGCATGAAATACCCCTATATTGCAAAACTTCTTTCATTTGTTCCTTCGATCTCATTTTATCCATCCAGTCCTTCAACCTAACTACTTGTTTTTTCCCTAAATAATTTTATAAAAACTTTTCTGGATGGTGAAGACCAGAGAACATTGTGAGGAGCTCAAGACGTATCTCTCCAAACTGGGGGAATTGGCTGCAAATGGCAAATTTATTTCAATGTAGGTAAATGGAAAGTAACATTAATGATGTTGTCTATCCACTCATGGGTTCTGAGCTATTTGTGATGGATCAGGAAGGAGATCTTGGACAGCTCAATGAAGGTGTCTACGCAGTGTTTGGCAGCAGTGAAGAAGGGCAATTCCATGCTAGGGATCATCAAAAAGGGGAATTGAAAACAAAACAGCCAACATTATAATGCCATTATAAAAAAACAATAGTAAGGCTGCACCTGGGGTATTGCATAGAGTTCTGGTCACCGCATCTGAAAAAAGACATAGTGAAACTGGAACAGGTGCAAAAGAGCATGACTAAAATGATTACTGGGCCGGGGGACCTCCCTTATGAAGAAAGGCTACAGCATTGGGGGCTCTTTAGTCTAGAAAAAAGGTGCCTGAATGGGGATATAACTGAGATGTACAAAATTATGCGGGGCATAAGTAAAGCGGATACAGGGATGCTCTTCTCCCCCTCACAAAATACCAGAACTAGGGGACATACACTCAAATTGAGGGTTGGGAGAGTAAGAACTGACAAAAGAAAATATTTTTTTAGCCAAGTGTGTTGTTATTCTGTGGAACTCCCTGCCACAGGATGTGGTGATGGCATCTAGCCTGGATGCCTTCAAAAGGGGATTGGACAGATTCCTGGAAAAGTTACAAACCGTGATGGAGATGTGTAATCTCCAGGCTTAAAACCAGGGTACTTCAAGGGCCATGTGCAGGGGAGTGGTATCAGGAGACAGATATCTAGTCTCATGTGCCCCCTGAGGCATTTGATGGGGCCACTGTGAGATACAGGAAACTGGACTAGATGGGCCCTTGGCCTGCTCCAGCATGGCTCTTCTTATGTTCTTATGTTCTTAATTGAGGGCTACTTTTGTTGAGCAGTAATGATGATAGTGTGGAATTCATTGAACTGTAGCTTTCCTTGAAACTTAATTTTTTAAAAAATGCACAGCCTTTAAATAAAAATCAAATGCATAGCAACTGTCCAGTTAGGAGGAAATGCTGTTGAACTCAAATAAGGATTATTTGTATCCCACTCTGGGGAATTTTGATGTGCACTTTTCTCCTATCTGTGTTGAATTAATTTGATATCCAGGGTAGATAATGATGTAATGATTGATTTGAATGGGTGTAATTGATTTTGGAACACCACCTGGGGTCATGTGAGAGTTTAGGGAATTAGAGAACGACTTTAACTGGTCAAGAAATGGTACTGATTAAATTAAGAGCTTTTTCATGATACTGTGGATGAGGAATTAATTCATTGCCTTCTGGAAAATATATATTTTAGCAATTATTTTAATGGATATATATCAATCAACCTGTGCAACTTATGTGCAGATACATGCCTCTGCTTTAGTGACGTGTGCCCTTCTTTTGGCATTCTGTAAGTGATCACTCCGGATCTCTGACGCTGGAGCTAATCTAGAGCTGCTACAATTAGCAGACATGAGCACTTCTATTTTTCATGAATTTTTCAAATCCTCTTCACTGTCAGACCATCACGATCATGGTGAGATTATTTCTTGATGACTGCAGATGGAGCATGAGCTAGTTAAAGATTTTCAATGTGTAGCCAGGTGTGCTTCCTCAAGCCCAGAGCAACACATACTTGTATTATCTTTGATCCATTTGTGAAAACCTAGATGCCTGGAGAAGGAACTGGCAAGCCACTCCAGTATTCCTGCCAAGAAAACTCCATGGACATGGAGTCATGAAGAGTCGGTCATGACTGTAACAACACACACACACACACACACACAGAGAGAGAGAGAGAGAGAGAGACAGAGAGACAGAGAGACAGAGAGACCGAGAAAGAGAGAGAGGAGTCATTTTCTATTAGAGATTGGCACGAAATGCCAAAATGGTGTTTTGTGGTCGTTATTCGGGCCCTGGGGTATGCTTCTCTCCATTTCTGTTTTTTGGGGCCCCGGAGCCTGTTTCGTTTCCGTTTCTTCGTTTTCCGGGTGCGGCAAGCTGCGGCTGCAGGGAGCCCTCCCAGGGCCGGGTGCCACCGGACCCGGGCGCCACCGGAGCCGGTGGCATGCAGGCCGGGAGAGCATTCCCACGTCCGTGAGGAGCCCTCCTAGGGCTGGGACAAGCCTCCTGGGAGACCCGTCCCAAAGCCACAGGGAGTCCTCCCGGAGCCAGGTGCTGCTCCGATCACCACCCCCAACAGGCGGCCACCCCCGGAGCACCGCCGATGGCCACCCTCCCTTGGGCCCTCTCCCCAAGGACCAATCCACTGTGCCATCCACCACCCCCATCGGGTTGCTACCCCCGGAGCTCCACGCAGCGCCAACCTAACTGGGGCCCTTCTCCCCGGGAACCACTCTGCCCCGGGAGCCACTGCCCTGGCAGACCGCCGCCCCGTACCCCCCCAGCCTACACCCGGGAAACCTGTGGCAGGGTGCCGCTGCAATCCCCCCTGCTCCAACAATGCCCTGCGCTCTGGCTTCCGAGCCGGCTGCACCATCGCTGCTTCGCCACATGGCCAAGATCCCAGAGCCCAGCCCATAAGGGCTCGGATCTCACCTCTTCTCGCGAGACCGGCAAAGTCTTGCATCGGCTCCATCGGGGAGGGAGCAAAGAGGCTCCACCAGGCCCAGGCCCCTCTCGCCGCCCTCCACTGCTCCATTTTTCATCGCACAAGTGGTGCGACGCCAGTAACGGAAATGAACAGAACCAAAGAAAATTTTCTTGGTTCTGTTCGGTTCGAGCTTGCCCCATCGCAACAGTCGTTATTCGTACAGTTACGTAATGGAACGAATAACAGAGAACGGTAATGAAAAATTGTCGTTTCATGCCCATCTCTATTTTCTATTAGTTCTCTGTGACAATATGAATTTGACTAGAAACAAGCCCTTAATTCTCCACCAGAATCAATACTAACAGTTTTGACTAACTCAAAGGGATGTCTGCCAAGCAGAATTCTCTGTTCTCTGGATACTCATACATTATTGGATTTGATGTCTTTCACAAATAATCACAAACCTGTATATTTTTGCAAGTTGTTTAAGGGAAGGATGTTTCCTTGAATTAAAGCTGCCTTGGAAATCCCAGGGATTCCACTTGAGACTTTCTCCAACCACATGTTATGTTACTGAAATACGGCCCCTCCCTCTCAAGCACAATAGGTCTCTGTTTTGAATGGAAGACACTTCCTTGGGATGGTTACTCTTTCAGTTTTGTGTGCAACAGTTGCAGAAGGATATGCTTTTCAGAGCTGCAAGCATATCCTTTATCTTGTAAAACGTCATGTTCAATTTGTTTGAACCTTATTGCTGTGCAGCCCCCTCTTCTGTCTGCAAGAGAACTGAGGCTGAAAAGTTCAAGACAAAAACACCGAGAATAATTAGTGTATTCTTCACCAATTTTCACAGAGAGAGAGCAGTGTGTCTAACAAACATGACTGGATTAGCAGAACAATTTAGCGTGTTCCCAGAGTGTCTGACTTCCACCTCACATATCATGTGCCAACACTGTACCTCATGATGCAATGTCATACCTGACTAGGTTTTTGTAGAAATCATAAAACTGTGTATGGAATGAGTAAGTTAGCATTTTCAGTCAAATAAGTATGAAATGTCACAGGCTGAGCAGTGCTTAGGATTTCCCTACATTTGTGCATTTTAAGAATGCAAGGTCTTTTGTGCCTTGGAGAGACCTTTTTTCAGTATGGAAAGCTGGTAAAATATGATAATAAAGGACCAATTATACATTTCTTTTTCTTGGTGGCAAAACTAGCAGTAGTAACTAAAATAAACTTTTCCTTTTAGTTTAAACATAAAGCCTAGAACATTTTAATTAAGATGCACGTAATAAATAATGAATGGAGTAGGTAAAATGGTCTTGTAGAGAGACTGTAAGCTACTTTTAAAAAGAATGGACATAATGACACACTGAAGCCATCCATAACAGAGCAGCCCTCAGTTATGCATGGCTTCAGCTTGCAATTATATTCATTTTTATGTTTAAAAAGCTTCCCATTCTTTGGGGTTGCAGGTCATGGAAACAGGCCTGCTACAAGATCCATGGTGCACCATTAGAGAGGCCATTTATTTTCTCAATGCTCCCTCATTAAATATTGCCCTCTCCAAAATTTTACACGTGCCACATCTTACTGCCACAAAGAAACTAGAATTAAACTCAACAGTTTGCACGAGTCATCTTCAGCAATACTAGAATGTCTGCGGATTTCCACTGGAATAATTTTTCATTGTATTTGTATGGCTGAACACCTGGGTAATAGTCTAACTGAAGACAAATGCAAAAGAAAATGGCATTCAGTAGTGTGTAATACTGATTTTCACCTAAACCACAAATATTCTTATGGTACTTTATCTTAAGGGTCACCTTGATTCCTTTTATGGAGAAAGGTGAAGTTAAAAAATAAATTAAAACATTTTAGTTGTACTGTATATGCTTTTAAGGACTCCAGCTGATCCAACTCCATCAGTGGAGTGCAGGCCACAGAAGTTTAAACAAGATAACATTTGACTCTTTTAGGGTCCACAAGACATTTTGTTGTTTTCACTGCAGTAAACTCTTATTTACATGTGTTTGCCTAGCAATCAGACAGTAATTTATGGTGGCCTGCAGGAGATAAGGAGATGAGGAAGTTTCTCTCACTGTATTTTGTTCTTCACTTTACAGAATACAGATGAACCCCTGCGAAGCAGCATCTGACTGACACTATAGATTAAACTCCTGTTTTGACATAGTTGTTCAATATCCAAGTGACAAACCTCATGCCACTTTCACACATAGCAAATAATGAAGAACATTGATACTGCTTTGGGTGTAAAAAGTAACAATAGCTGCACCTAACAAGTGATGACAAAACTAGGATATATCTTATTGGTTTTTGCTATGATTTTCTCCCTACTTTCAGGCCTTTCTCACCTTTTCTCCATCTTTTGCTGATACTGATTGGAAGCTTGTGAGTGGCATTTTGTGCCAAAGCTGTGTCCTTTTGTGAATTCAGTAAATGTGAAATTAAGTAAGTTCATCAGTGGCAACCATCTCAAGAACAAAATATGGTTGGTTTATGCAAATTAGGCTACATACATCATAAGACACTTTGAGCTGATGTGTGCATGGAATTGTAATATCCCTATTATTCTTCTCTGAATGATAAAGCATAGTGATAACTAAGACTAGATGGTTCAGTTAATTCTTTTAGTCATTGGATAATTGCTTCAATAAATAGAAATGCACAATACATGTGCCAGGGCAAGGAGGTGGCTATGCAGAATGTACTCCTTAAATCAGACCCCACTAATAGAAGTTTTGAGATTTCTTTGTTGAAATTGTCAAAATGATTGAAAGACCGTGGATTTGTTTAGGCAGTAGAAAGAAAGGCAAAACAGTCAGATCAAATTATCTAGAGTTCACAAATGCCTGTTTGAAATGTATAGATTTTATTATTCTCATCCACTCACAAGCATATCATTTGAATGAAAAAAACCCACCAGTATTTTCCCAACATCACTACATTAAAAGGGATGGAAATATCATTTCCTTTAATGTGATTACACTCTTACCTGTTTCTTAGTATAACTGCTTACTCAGTTATATGAGTTTAAGATCAATGGAAATCAATGCAATTGCAGGTGTGCTTCAGCCCATGACTTTTCCATATTTAAACACATATACAATATATCCATTGTTATACTTTCTATTATACAAAACACTCATTCATCCTCTTTGGACAATAAAAACAGAAAAATCCCACTAAGGATGCAGACATTTCTATTGTGGAAAAATAAAAAGTCTGAAGAATATGCATAGTTGTTCTAAAAATTCTCTGTATTATTTATTTAAAATAGGATGGCAAGTGTTTCCTTTAATGATATAAAAAAGCTGGTGAATGAAGCTCTCTGGCCATCCTGGCAATGTGTCTGTTATTGTCATACATCCATTATTTATTCCCAGTTCCCACCAACAACTACTTGTGTTAAATTTCCTATTCCTTTCTTTATATATATTGTCACTTCTTTGTGCTATGGAAAGGCATTGCTGCCATGGAAGTGGAATAGCAAGAAACTTCCGGGTGGCCAAGGAATGGAAGTGTAAATGCTTTGGATACTTCTCTATGGAGAAAAACATAGGGACATACTGTAAATGTATGATGGGGGAACCATCTTGAAAAACTGGAAGATAAGGATAATGACCAAAGTCCTTTTGGCCCTTATAACTGCAATACGGGCAATGTGGCAAATAGGCAAGTAAATCTACCATCTTACAAGGCTGTTTCCCAAAATCCTCCTCAGCAACTGGCAGCATAAACAATTGCACACTCAAGTCACATTCCTGGCGGTGTGGTGGAAGGCAAGGGAAACAGCAGAATCACTAAGGGCAGTCAGGCTTCTGTGCATGGTTTTCCCAGGAGTATTTTGACCAGTAAATGGGTGGCATGTGGAATAGAGAGTGGAAAACTGCTCAAGAGACTAGTGGACCAATAACACAGGCTTTGAGTCACATGAGAATTAAGCAAATTGAACAGCACAATTCTGAAGAGAAAAGAGAATAGTGTTGGTATAACAACATGAACAGTGAATACAGTTGCCGTCATTAAGATAGGAGGTAACTATACTATGAATCAATATTTGATTTTTACAGAACCATCTTTCTCTCATTATGCATCATGATTGAAATTACTTCGTTACATTCTTGTGAGGCTCTGATTTTGCCCTTTTCAAATTAACTCTACCTGTAGTAGGAAAATCAAACCATCATTTGGCATCAGTTTCAGATTAATCTTTTGTCTTCGCATTTAATTTAAAAAATACATTTTCGTTTAAAATAATTATTTTTCTTTTTAAAAAAAAATCCTTGTGCACAAAATTGTGGTTCACATAATCCTTGCTATTTGTGGAAGAGTGTGTGTTCTCTTTGCTTTCTGTAGACAGCAACATCAGTGGTTGGATATAATTTCACTCTTTGTAAAAGTTCTTGGTCTGGCAGTAAAAGCATAGTGAACTAAAAATTTAAATATAGATTTGAACTATAAAACATTGTCTCCCTCCACCATTAGCTGAAGTCAATATTCACATTTCTAATTATCATGCTATGTGGGCTTCCCTAAAGGACAGCTCAAGAAGTGCTTGCCTATAGATTGATAGTCTACCTTCATCCGATTATGAGACACAGGATGTCTGAGAGAATAATTATTGCAATATTCTTATTAGATATGGGCACAAAATGAATTTATAACAACAATTCATTTTGTTATTTGTTATTTGTTTCATTAGCTAACAAAATGAATAGCGAACCAACCCATCAAAGAAAAACAAAACAAAATGAAACGGAAATTTCCATTTCGTTCGCTTTGTTTTTTGTTCCTGCCACTTACCTTGTCCAATGAGTGGACTCCTCCAGGAGTTCTCCTTCTCTTCTGCTGGAACTCCTGTCCCTGGGCACTAGGAAGCAAATGCCTCTCAGCTGTGAAAAGAGAAAAAAGCCCCGGCATCAGGGACTCTAAACCTCCCCCCCCCCAAAAAAATCTAGTGCCGACCCATCCCAGGGGCCGCATGGTCAGCACAATAAATTAAAGAAAATAAATAAACAAAATAAAAACAGCGCTGACCCAGACCCAGGGGCTGAGTGGTCAGTGCTGGAAAATGTAAAAAAAAAAAAAATTAAAAATGGCGCCCGTAAACAGGGCGAGGGGAAGTGTCACATGACCAGTCTTAGAGAAAGTATGCATCAAATCAACATGCACATTTAGTGCGTGTGTGATAGAGGCCAAAGTCTCTTCTAAAAAGAACCTTTATAACTTAATGCCCTAAGCACATCCGATCTCGCTTGATTTCGGAAGCTAAGCAGGGTTGGCCCTGGTTAGTACTTGGATGGGCGACCACCGGTGAATACCAGGTGCTGTAGGTGCCTGGAGTAGGGAACTGGCAAGCCACTCCAGTACTCCTGCCAAGAAAACTCCATGGACATGGAGTCACGTAGAGTCGGTCATGACTGTAACGACACAACACACACACACCTGAAGGACAAGAGGGAAGGCACCTGCCATACATTCACAAGCAGCATATTTTACAGCATTCCAAGCACCATTGAAAAGGCCCGATTTGTGGTGGTCACTTGACATTAAGCAACAACAACAACAACAATAACAACCAAGAAGCAAGCAAACCCATCAAAATAAAACCTCTATATGGTACATTAAACATGTATTTCGATAAAAATGATGGTGGTGATGACGACAATGATTTTGCATAAAGTAAAAGGTTTGAATGAAGCAGAAAAATGGATAATATCTAGTAGGTCTCTCCCTAACATTCTTACACCTGGGTTCAGTCAGCATACAAATAGCTAGGAATTTCCATCATAATCTGAGGAATGACTTGCACCTCCAAACCATTGTCTCAAGAACCTCCATTGTGTTTCCTCTAATTGTATGCATTATTTATTTCTTCGATTATTTAGAAGTGCCAACAAATAGTGAGCTCAAGTAAAATTTGGAACAAAAACAAAACACCTCAAATGAAAGATAATGAAAACAGCTCGAAGTCCCAGAGAGACATGCTGGACAGAAATTAGGTCCAGAAAGATGAATGGCAAAGGAACAAAAGCAACTGATTTGAGTCTTGTGTGCATTTTTTAACATTTCGTTTGAGACCGTCACCTCTTGTAACAGCAACACAACTGGTACAAAAGGAACTTGAATCAAAGGTCATGACATTCTATAATACCGTTGCCAATACCAGAAGGAGGCATACATAATTATGTTGGAAAGAAGTTAATGAAGCTTCTATCCAATCAAATGCCCCATGTATAGCTAGGGATGGGGAGGGGTGGGAAAATAAAACACACACAATGTCCCTGCCAAACCAAAGAAAAGCAAGGAAGCAAAAAGAGGCAATAATACAAAGTCTGCATCCAAATCAAAAAGGCTAAATAGCAGAGAAGCATCTCTACCCCTACTATTTGTTTGTTTGTTTGTTTGTTTGTTGATTATTTTTATGCTGCACCATCTGACCAACAGTCATATTGCTGTCTTCACACGTGTTTCCTTGTGCCCTGCACCAGCATGCAGCAGCACTGAGCAAGAATAATCCAGGGAATTAAAAGAGGAGAGAAAGAGGGAGTGAATCCCCAAGAAATTAGGATAAATAACGAGAAGAATAAGAATAAATGAATCCCAAGGAAACATCGCAAGCAAGCTGCCTGGCAGCAGCAGCAAGCATAAATGGAAAAATGGGGCTGGGGCTTGGGTTGCCCTCCAGAACTCCAGGAAAAAGGCAGAAAGGATCCAGAGGCACAGACTGAGAGCACCAGTTAACCAGGAGGACTCCACAAGGCACAGAAGCACACAAATCCCACTGGCAAGGAAAGGCAGAGAGCATTCTTCACTGGGCTCCGATTTATCCAGGTCATTCCACCACTCAAAATTCCCTCTCCTCCTGTCTTGGACGTTCTGACAGCAGTCCTCTCACTATGGTATTTGAGTAAACGTCTCCTGGCTGATTTCAGAGACAAGGTGTGAAGGAAAGGGCAAAAGAAAGAGGGAAACACAGAAGAAGTTTTTGTGATCCTCTCTTTTAGTAAAACCAAGGTTTTGGATTAAAATAATCCAAACACAAATGTAAGTGTCTCTTTCAAATTCCCATTCCTTTCCATAACCATCTGTTGGAGATAGGACTATTATTTTATCTCTTTTCAAAGTAGTCCCTGCTTGCATTGCCTGTATGTTGTTCATGTCAAAAATTTAGCTTTGAACTTGACTTCTCACATGCAACTGGTATAAAGTCACCACATTTTATAATACACATGCCATCCATTGCACTACACAGAACATCAGGCCTATTATTGTGACCACAGTCTGATCATAAGCATCTCATACTGTCATGTACATGGTTTGGATCGTTGAGTGCAAGGAGTTTGCATGGTCCCATCCCATGCCCAGCCCACATGGGCAGGTCTAAAAAAATAAAAAATAAAATAAAATAAAATAAAATCAGTGCAACCTTTTACTGCTATAAAAAACCCACTGCTGCTACTATAAAAATTCAGGCATTTAAAATACCTAATTTTCACATGTTTCTGTTGTGCTTTGGTGTGTTTTTGGACCACGATTTAAAAATAAATATTGCGGTCGCCATTTTGGATCCCCCCCACCGCATGGCATGGAGATGACGAGGATGACCCCCCCCCAGCCTGGTGCAAGCAGCCCAGGACAGGAGAGGGGGGGAAGGCCGGGGACCCGCCCCCCCAGAAAACACCCCTCTGGTAGGTGTCCTCAGGCAGGCATATTTTTGCCTGCTTTTTTGGCCGGGAGTCAGGTTTTTTTTGTTTTTTTTACTTTTTAAAACTTTTTTCTGTGCTGCTTGGCAATGGCATCGCGCAATCGCCGCGATGCCATTAACGACAATGAAAACCCCGACCCAATTTTTCTTTTTTCAGGTCGGGTTCGAGCTGGAGCGGCATAATTATCGTTACCGTTTCCGTTACGTAACGGAAATGAAAACCAAAAACGGAAACGACAATTTCGCTGCTCCGTGCCCATGTCTAGTGGTCAACAGTTCACACAGTAATTCATTTTTCCCGTAGGATTCACATTCCAGTTAGTCACTGAGAGAACCTCAGGATAAGTGCTTGCAAAACTGCCGCTGTAACAATTTACAACAATGTGGGACAGAAAGATGTAATTAAATTTTAATCTGGAGAATGGAATTGAACACACACAAACCTAAATCTTCTCTGCTTAAGAAATATGTCATAAATATGCATTTGCCAGGGTAATAGTGGGGTAAGCCACTATAAAATTACACCTGACAAATGTCTAAGGACCTAATGCTGAAAATCTATTAGCTTTGCACTTCCTACACCTCATCACATTTTGCATATCTATGGATCTTTTGTAAGAACTAATTTAAAGCTACCAAAGTGGTCCACAGTGTTTCTGAGAAAGAAACTGGAAATGGAAAAGCCGAGCTTTTAGCAGAAGGGCCTGAATATGTAAGTTTGGAATACCTTTTCTTCAGTGTTTGGTTGGCATCCTCCCCAAGAAAAGACATAATTTCAAAAATATATATATAATGAACATTATTGTTTGAAATATCTGCATTGCTAAGACTTCCTCATGCCTGTGGACATTAGTTAGCAAATTCCTAGAGCTGTGGGACCTATGCTTATCTGGACAACTCATCCCCTGCATAACCCACAATTAACAAATGATTTTTAAAAATATTTGCATTCTGATGTGATAGTAAGACACTTGTCAGGATCCTGGATAAAGAGTATGAGTGTCCTTTTCAAGTCAAAAGAAATCGGGTAGGGCATTGGAGAGGGGGGGGGGGTTCAGGGTGCTAAGACCAGGACTTTGTTTACTGATGAAAATTACCGAGAGTGGCCTTGGCTGCCAGATGGGTGGTATATAAATCAAAGAAACAAATACCAATAAATAAATTTGCAGTTATTGTGTAGCTCTTAGGAATGATTTTTGTTCATGTAGCTAAGATTTAGCTGTAGCTAAGATTTGGATACCATGCAACTTGTCCAGTTCTTCTTAAACAAACTAAGGCAGAAGAAAGTGGCAGTTGACGTGTGTGCTTTATTCATTCATATTGAACATCACAGATGTGTTCAAAAGGGTAATTGCAGTTTTAAAACAAATGCAAATCTGGACAGGTAACCTGGACAGAGACCATTTCATCGTCCGCATTGTTGCATGCTAATATGATACGTAAATTGTTCATGATGAAAAGGGTTAATTATTTATTTGCAAAGTCACCCCACTCAAGCAAATATTTTTGAAGCCTTCAACTCACTTAGAAAGGAGAGGGGGAGAGGTGATAATGAAGTTTCTCTTCATGCATTCCATTAACACTTGAAGTGGAGATAAATGTGCTATGTGGGAAGTGGGATAATAAGAAGAAGAAAAATGAGAGGCAAGGCAGGAATTCACAATGAACAATAGGTATTCCTTTGACAGTACTGTTCTACTGTGTAGCACTTTTATGAAACACAAGGCAACATTCAAACAGACAGGCAACATTCAAATAGCACACTAGAAATAGAACCAAAAGTGGCATGTTTCATCACTTTTTAGAAAACATAAGTATGATATATCAAAGTTTTTGTTGTAACACCCAAGCTTGATTACTTGATTACCCAAGATTAATGCACTTCATAATTAGTTGCCCTTCATGACGGTCCTAAAAGGACAATTGATACACCAGGCCTTTCCTGTACAGCCCCTTGCTTTTTTTAACTGGATTAGTTGTTTAAATCTACGTGCTGCTGCTTTTTAGGATAAACAGAAAAGTTCTACTTTTTTTTTTTTTAAAAAAGAGAGATAATACACCAGTTTGTAATCTGTCTTGAGGCAGGGATGTCTCCTAGTTCTACATGGAAACCCCAGGAACCTGGAGCCTTCTGTATGCAAAACATATGTCCTTTCATTGAACCACACCCCTCTAGATCCACATCCTGGAGTTTCTCGCCTTATCCTGGTATACAAGAAAAAAAACAGCAACACAGCAGTTCCCACACTGCCACTTTGTTTATGCTTGTGGCATTTTTAATGGTTACCACTAATCCCATTAAACCAAATATGCTGCTGTTGGCCTTTCAGAACAATCTGATGAGTTGTGCTTATTCCTATTTATGAAGCGAATCGGCAGCCATATGTTGATCTTTCAGTAACCCTGTAACTAATCTAGCGGCAGAATTCTGCACTTGTTGGAGCCTCCGCATTAATCTACAAGGCAGCTCCACGTAGAAAGCATTGCAGTAATCTAATCTCAAGACTACGAGTGCCTGGACCAGAGCTGTGAGAGCATCCAGGAAGGTGCGCAGCTGAGCAATCTGCCTAAGTTGAAAATGAGCATCATGGACCACGGATGCTACCTGAGTTTCCATGGAAAGCATGGGGTCTAATATTATGCCCAGACTTCACACCTCATCCTGCGCAGAGAGAGTCACCTCCCCCCCAAAAAACTGAGGGAGCTTCCCAAACCGCCAACCACTGGTGCCCGCACCTGAAAGACCTCCATCTTGTCTGGGTTCAACCTCAGTCTGTTCACCCTCATCCATCCCAGTGTGGCATCCAAACAGGCATCAAGGGACAAAACAGCATCCACTGCAGACGGGGAAAAGGAGATATAGAGATGTGTGTCATCAGCATATTGATGACACGAGACCCCATACCTCCTGATGACAGCCCCCAGTGGTCTCATTTTAAAAATGCTATTTATCTATTTAGACATAGAGTGACTGGAAACAACCAAATATAGTATTTTAAGCCATTGACATGGTGGAAAGTTACTTATTATGTTCTTCTGGATTTGTCTTTGTGGAAACCACTGTGAAGTATCCCAGAGCAATGGACAGATTCAAAATCTCCTCCACATCTACTATTCTAACAGTTCGTTGGCAAGGTGGTTACACCACTCTTTGACATAATGGCTCATCCCTTGGGTAAATGCTGATTGGTGGAATTGAGAAGTTGTAGTCTATAAGAGTAACTTATCCAAGCTCTGCTATAACTAAATTTCTTTATAATATAAATCATAATAAATATGTCTCTCTTTCACCAAATATTTCAAAATATGAAGTGGGTCAATAAGTGGCATGTATTTGGAGCACCATGACTTTCAAATAGTACCATATGCTTTAGTCTACTGAGTCCATTTTAGTCTACTGGTCCTCCATTTTGTCTTCCATTTTTGTGTCCTGCACACCATTTCCTAAATATAAGGGCTTCTGAAACATGTTGCAAACCAAAAATCAAACAAACAAAAGAAACACTGCCAAATATATTGTGTGTTTGGCATATCATAGGATATGTTGGCTTGACAGGCAACATTTTGTTTCCATTCCCCACTGTGCCTCCTCAACAGGAGCCAGACTCGATGATCCATAGGGTCCCTTCCAGCTCTGCCATTATAAGATTATTATTATTAGTGAATTTTGTACAGTAAAGCTGCTGAATTATTAGCATCACGATGAATCGGTCTATGCATATGAACTTTACTGAGACTTTCTGAGGGTGTCATCACTTCATATGTTTAAAAAAGCATAATTTTGAAGCAGAGATGGCTGACTTTCCCTTTTCATGACTATAATTTGGAAAATAAGGTCTGTATATGCAATGATGGTGTTTCAAGTGAGTTCCAAATTATTTGTTTTCAGCCGTATCAAAAAGCTACCCCATGTTACTGAGCATTTCATGTGGAATATATTAGATGTGACAAATTCATGATGTCATGTGGAGGAGAGTTTCAGAAACAGAAGGGTGGTTGTCTTTCTTCATTACGTTAGAACTAAACAAGAGCTACTCATTTTTGTCACCATTTCCCCCCATACCCAAAGATGCATTTCAATCAAATAATTACTGTCAGTGTATCCAGAATCTAATGTTATCAAGGTGTACTTTACTTGCAGCAAAATAGCTGTTCTCTTCCTGTGATGTCTTTGAAGCAGCCTGTGTGTGTGTGTGTGTGTGCGTGTGTGTGTGTGTTGCAGAGCTGGTCCAATATGTTTTGCTGCCTGTGGTGAAAAGGCAACTGGCACCCTGCTATGTTTTTGCATCCAGTTGTAGATTCATCACAAACCTAGACAAATTATTTTGGCACCTGAAGGAGAAAGTCTCACATGCATTTTCCTCTTCTCTTCAGCAGTTATTATATACTCCAGATAAATTAAATAATTAACAATTTAATCCTGTACCTTGACAGTTGCTGGAGGAGGAGGATTGACTCTGCCTAATAGAAGGGCCATCTATAGTGCTATAAATTCATATAGTCTGTCACTGGGATTCAATTTTATTGTAGAAAATCTTGTATTTTGAACTAACTTTAAGCGAACTTTCTGCAGGATTAGAAGTACAACTGGATGTTGAATGCAGAAGGAATATGCAAAACGTCCTGCCATAGATATACATTTGATTAAATAAACAACAGATGATTCTTATCCTCCTTCACTTGATAATTTCAATTGCAAATGTTCACTTGTACCATTTTTATGACATCCAAAGCCAATACAATCATCATGTTTTTATTATTTTGCATGCATTTCAAGATGTCATCAAATTTACTGTAACAGTTGCATCTAGAGTATAAGGTCTTATGCTGTAAGGATGCAAATACCTCCCAAGGTGACAAAGTCTGATCAATAAGTAAAATGTCCTGGTTGCAAAACTGAGGGACAGGGGAGAGAAGAGTCTTTTGCTGGATTACAACACAAATATATTTGTGAGGTATTCAAGGCCCACAGTCACTAACTATAGATATTTCGGTTAGCACTGAGGTGAGTATTTGCTACACTTAAATCACTGAAAAGGGGACCAGTTAAAAGGGATAGACATTGTCACTAAATAATGAAGAAATATGCTATCTTGCTATTAAAAATTCCATATCATGGAAGGTAACCTATAGATCAGTCGAGTCCCTCTTAAGGTGGCATTGGGGTGAACAGAACTCCCAAACGCTGGCTCCATAGACCTAAACTACTGAGCTATCCAGCAGTTCACCCTATAGTTGTGCAAAATGGCTGCTGTAGTGGCTGCAAGGGGTCGCATACATATGATGACCTCATTCTGAGTCATCTACAGCAACTTAGAGTGTTCAGGAAGACCTTGAGCTTTAGGGCAGGATGGTGATCAGCTGTCAGCCATCTTCTTCTTTGTCACTAGCAGCTCATTCTACAATAACTGTATTTCTTTTGATTATGATGGTAGCTTGGAGGAGCCTTGTGTAAACATAAAATTCCAAGATTACTTATTATAAAAGGAGACAACAACATTGGATGATTAGCCATTCTCTGGTGGAAAAGAGTGGCTACCATAGGTTTGTGGCCAAATTGGCACCCAATTACCAAAATGCCTTGAAGTTGAGTCATAGCAACTAGAGTTGCCATGATTCAACTTTCAGAAAAACTCACCTGGATGACTGAGAATCTTCACAGAATATTACCAAATGCATTTTCAAACTATCCTTAACTTCGCAGTACAGTAGTGCCAGATTTATACTGGGGTGCTATATGGCCGATTGAGCAGCAGTTGGCCAGGGCAGAGGCCATTTTAGAAATGATATCTGAAGCAGGAAAGATGAAAAAGATGCCAATCTTTCTCTGACAGGACATTGGTGGGAAATGCAAGCAATGGGCAACACATAGGGGGAAGATAACAGGTGGGCCCTGTTGAATGTGACTGTAATGGAGGGCAGCCGCACAGTCCAAAACATTCAAAGGGCTCTGAAGGACATGCGTTCAGAGGCAGTGGAGTCAAGCTACAGAAAGGCAAGGCTTGTTCCTCACAGACAATGGCAGTATGGGCCAAACACAGAAGCAGCAATGCAGACTGGGAAAATTAAAGGGATGTGTTCCATATACCACACTCTCAGCTAGTAGTTTTGAGGTGCTTTGTGGGGTATGAAAGACACATCCATACCTAATATGATTGAGAGGGCCAGAACAGTGACAGAGCATTTTCACCACTGTGTCACTGTTCCAGCAGAGTAAGAAGATTTGAAACAGGCACCACCTGAACCAGGATGTGGCAGCTTGATGGAACTCTGCTTTCTACCTGCTTGAAAAGGTGCCGGAACAGCAAAAGGTATTCTATTGCACTGGAGATTTTCATTGGAGTGGCTGCTCCTCTGAGCAAAAAATAGTGGGATATCATGGGTCAAGTGATCTATATCATCTGAAGCTTTGAGAGTGTAGCACTGTGAGGAGACAGCATAATCAATTGTAAACTGCCCAGAGAGTGCTCTAAGAGCTATGGAGCAGTTTATAAGCAGCATGCTTTTCTGGCGTTGGTCCAGAAATCCTTAATGCTCCAGTGCTTGGCTGGCATAATGGAGGGCATAAAGAGGCAACAGTCTAGGTGGGTGAGGGATTCCATAGACAGAGAGAGGCATTTCTTCAAGCCTGGAGTAATGGCTCTGGCCAACTTCATTATAAGTTTGTCTCCTGTAGGAGGAGTACATTCTAGCAATCCTCTTGGTTCCCTGAAATTATATAATGGGCAAAGGATTAGGCAACATCAAGGGGGAGAATACCACCCTATTTTCTATTAGGTACAACAGCAGCTCAAAAAGAAAGACTGGCTGGTGCTTAGGGTTCCACAGAGCAGGAAGAGCCTAGCAATGTTCATAGCTTCCCAAACTGCAGTACCACCAGTCTGTGATGAGATGAGAGAGACCCCACATCCACTGGACATGGAAATGGTGTCATGTCATTGGAAAGAAATGGCATATCTGTAACATGTTAAGTGATGCAATTAACTGATTAGGTTAGAAGCATTAGCAAAGTCTTACTCGGGGGAAGTAGCAGGCGGATATTTCCTCAAGATAGCTTTAATCACCTGATGACTTTGGCATTGAGAATAATGGTTTCTTTGTGTTGCAGGCATCTATTTGGAACAGGTATGTTTCCAAAGGATAGGAGAATCTATCAGTACCTGGAAGTTAATTTTCAGAAGGATGGTTGCATTATCTGCCTGAAAGATAGATTATGTACACTAAGTGTGATATTTATTCAGTGCCTGAAAATTAAATTCCTTGGATTCAGATTGTAATCAGGTAAAAAATCAGTTATGGACTGAAGGTGCCCAAGGGTCTTTTTCAACCTGATATTTTCTACAGTAATATCAACTTCCTTATTTTATACAGTGCAATTAAAATTGTGCTGATTCTCTCCTTTTCCATCATCCTTGATTCTACTTCATGCTGAAGTTTAATAATATACATTGTTATCTTTAATCAAACCTTAGTGATTGGATATAGCAAGTCTTTGGTCAAGAGCCATTATCAAAACTGAGGTCCAAGTGTTCCAAATGTTCTGTACTATGTATTTATCACAATTACATTCATTTTAAAATTGGAGCCAAACATATATGGGCATTGAGCCAATTAAACATTAGCCGAAATCCTGTTGCTTAGGGCTTATCTACATTACTGATTGACCCCATGATATGCATAGGAGGGTTTGTGTTTTTTTTTTTTTTTGCTGTGCTCTAATGCAACACAAAATCGAGGATTTCTGGATCTAGTCACATTAGAGTAGACCCATTGAATCAATGGCAATTTGATGAATAAACTCCTTAGTAAGATTTAGTGAGTCATATGGGCCTATTTTAGTTGCCACTTACTATGCTAAACTAACCTGCAATTAGAGTAGGTCTGTTTAAATTGATGGAGATTAATAAGTAGCCTCACCAAATCTCCACTGATTCAGTAGGCCTACTCTAGGGTGACATTAAACAACAGGATTTCAGCCAGCATTTTCTCTAAATTAAAAGATTTAGACCTTCATTTGGAAAAGTTTCGAAACATGGAGATTTATGTTCATAGTTATAGGATATACTAAAAGATGAACTGAGAAAGAGAACTGAAGGACTCTAGCATGTTTCTTAAAAGGACTCTAGGATATTCTAGCATTTATATAAATTCTAAAGGAACTCTTCAGAATCCTGAATATCACTGGCTGCTTATTTAAGCACACTGACCTAAGGGCCATGATTAGCAGACAAAGCATCTATGATGCAAAGTAACCAAAATGTTTGTCTCAAAATATACTTCATGCAACTATATTTTGAAAATGAGCTGTTATGCCTGAAAATCAACATTGGTGTAAACACTTTACCCCTTTTGCATAAATTACCTACATTTTTGTGCATTCCACAACTATTTCTTACTCAGGGCAATATTTTAGAGAAGAAACATCTGGCAACGTGGAACAACATAACTACATGCTCTAACCATGATTGTCTATTTATCTTGGTTTCACAGGCCTAGTTTTAGGCGATATCCAATCATTCTCACCTCCATTCATGTGGTCTATCATACTGCAAGGCAACATCCCATCTGCTTTTCAGCACCACTTGGTGGTGCTCTGACCCTCTGTGCAATTCTGTTGCCCCCCACTCCCTGGCAGGGTTCCATTGTGACTGGAACTCAAGTGGCTGGAAACATTTGTTCTGGTTGTGTGGAGTTGGCAGAGTGTTGTGCAGAGGAACAGAGTCTCAAAGGGAATCTTGCTGTCAGACATCTCCCATTCCCCTTCGGTTTTTTATTTTATTTTATAAAAATGGTTTTATTATCATTAGTCGGTGTCTCCTCACTCTAGAGCTTGCAGTGACTTCTATGCAACTATCATGATGCACAGTGGTAACTCAAGGCCAAGGTGCTCAGGGTAATAGTTGCCATAGTTGTCTGCTGCTTCAAGGCAACAATGAGTTTTCTGGCATCATAAAAATAAATATGGTATATGTGGCATAAATTGTGATGTATTTTGCAAACTCCACAAAAGTTTATGCCGAATATTAGTTTTGGTTTTAAGGTGCCAAAAGAGTATTTGCATGATTTCCTTTCTCCATTGTCTTGTCTGGGATGAGAGTTCTTTACACCCAGAACTAGGGTACACAGAGAAGGAAACGTGTCACCTTCCCTTATCTGGAAGTTGAGTCATGGCAACTGGACTTATTTCTTGAGAGATCGAAACGTTTCACTACTCAAGTACTCATCCAAGAAGCTCAGTTAATCTCATGAAGCTGCTTGGATGAGTAGTGAAACATTTTGATCTCTCAAGAAAAGACATCCAGTTGCCATGACTCAACTTCCAGGTAAACTCACCTGGATGACTGAGAATTTTCACAGACATATAACCATCCCTTGTGCCAATCTATCCCCTTCCCAGTTGCTGCTAGGTTTCTAGAGGACAGCATCCATTGATGTCAAAGGCAATCTACCTACCATTGCATAAGCATCTTTGAGAGGTAATCTACCTACTATGGCATAAAGCACCTTTAAGAACTGGATATTTTCAATGCAAAATCAGCATGGGACTTCTTCTCTCCCCAGACTCAATGGTCTTAATTCTGCTGACCCCTCTGCATGGGACTTCCTTGTGCTACATGAAGAAGAAAACATGTTAAATTCATATGTTGCTTCTGCATTGCATTAACTTTTGGGTGCTGCTATGGAATTTAAATGTTAGAGGAAAATCTGTAATTATCTGTGTACCCAGTCCAAATACAAATGTAGGGGCAGACAATACTTTTATTGGGTCACGTAAAAAATCAAGGTGATAGCTAGCTTTCAGTGATAATAATGCATCTTCATCATCAGTCTGGGTGTGCATGTGTGTCATTACTGTCATGACTGACTCTTCATGACTCCATGTCCATGGAGTTTTCTTGGCAGGAATACTGGAGTGGTTTGCCAGTTCCTACTCCAGCCCCAATTAGGAACTTTCCACTGTTCCATTTTGCACAGAACATTGTACACACAGTTTGCCACAGTTTTTAATTTGATCTTTATTTATTCAGAGCAAAACAAAATTATCCAACTCTTCTAATGTTTACACACCACTCAAAATATTCCATTCATTTCTATTCATCTGTATCCCCCATATTACTGATGCACCCTAATAGTATGCACAAAACTAAATTGAAAAGAACTGAAAGCCTGCATCAAAATCACATGGTGCATTTTTAACCCCCTGAGGAAGGGGGAATGAGGTCCCTTGGAGGAATTTAAAGGGGCAGAAAGCCAGGAATGGTAAGGGGAAGGCGGAAATGGTCTCCTTGACCATTTCAAGGTGACCAGCCAAAAAAACCTCAAGCAGACTAACAGGTTAATGAGCCAGGAGTTCAGGTGCTTGCCCATGGTTCATCCACTGCCAATGGCCAGATATTACATATGTACTATCACTCCATATCTCATTCTGTCTTAAGAATCAGGAAGGTTGCACCTAAGAGTGGCTCCAGAAGAATCCCTTTTGGTGTACTTCAGTATTCAGAGGGTTCATCATCATCATCATCAT
>JAHTLZ010000010.1:54690163-54719099 GCA_023846285.1 Phrynocephalus versicolor | reverse complement strand
CTGCCCTAACTGGACCCAGACTCTAGGCCTCCCTTCTTCTCCATCCATCTCCCTCCCCCCTGCTTCTCCATCTGCTGCCCTGGTTGTGTGGCCCATGTTATTTTATGTTTTAGCTCTATTTCATTATTTATTCATTTATCTTGTTGCTTTTTTCTTTTCTTTTATGTTATTATATACTGTTTTCTTTATTTTTTATTATTTTGTTGTTTAATTATTTTCTTTTTATGCTCACTGATTACTGTTATTTGTAATTGTGTAATTATTTGTTTTCATATTTTGTATTCTGTATTTTGTATTTTTGTATTTTGTATTTGTATTTTGTATTTTTACTCCCCCCCCTTCGGTCGCCATGCTGGCAGGGACTCCAATTCCCGTGGTGTCTGGCCATGGGAGATATGCTCTGAGTGGGAGGGTTAGTCGGGTAAGAAGAACTCGGGTCAGGCAGTTGGTGCCTGTCCCCCGTTCTGATCCTCCCGCTCACCGCCACGTACCTGGGTGCCATTCCGCCAGCGCCTCTGGCCTGTCATGCCTCCTGGTTAATGCCAGGTGGGCTCATAATAAAACACCTATTATCCACGATGCCATCGTGGATATGCGAACCGACCTGGCCTGTATCACTGAGACCTGGGTGGGCGCAGAGTGAGGGGCCTCTCTCTCCCTTCTGTGCCCCCTGGGTTTCAAGTCCAGTGGGCTGGCAGGCCAGAGGGGTGGGGGGAGGGGTGGTCATTGTTTACAGGGAATCTCTTCATGTTAGCAGTTCTGTGGCATTGGTGTGTCCCAGGGTTGAATGCCTTCATCTATCAGTGGGTCGGTGAGATAAGTTTGGTATTGTGCTGGTGTACCGTGCTCCCTGCAACCCAGCATAATCCTTTCCAGAGATCGCAGAGTTCGTCTCGGCTGCCCTGTTGAAGTCCCCCCACCTACTGGTGGTTGGGGATTTCAACGTGCATGCAGAGGAGAAACTCTCTGGTGCAGCTCTGGAATTCATGGAATCCATGACTTTCATTAATCTATCTCAGCATGTTGATTGCCCCACCCATAGAGCAGGCCATACCCTGGACCTGGTTTTTTCCTCCATGTCATCAGATTCTTGTCTGAGGGTTAGGGGTCTTTCAGCCCTACCCGTGTCATGGTTGGACCATCATCTGCTAAAATTTTCCCTGTTGATCACCACCACCACCCCTGCGGGGAGCATCGGCCCTTTATTTGGGCCCGCCCCCGTAGGCTCCTGGACCCTGCTAGGTTCATGGAGGCCTTCGGGGAGCTTTCTGGCAGTCTAGCGGATGATCCAGTTGAAGCCCTGGTGGATAGGTGGTATGATGGTGCCACCGGGATGGTAGACCGGATCACTCCCAAGCGCCTCCTGCGCTGTGGAGACTGCTCCTTGCCATGGCATATGGCAGAGCTGCGGTCGATGGAACAAGAACGCAGGAGGCTTGAGGTCATCTGGAGGGAGGATTGGACGGCAGTGAGTAGGGCTGCACTTCAGCAGCTGACCGGCCGCTATGTTCGTGTGATCAGGAATGCTAGAACAGCCTATGTCTCCCTGAGAATTGGCGAGGCCTCGAACTGCCAGGCGGAGTTGTTTGGGGTGGTTTGGGACCTCTCCAGTCCCAGTCAGCTGAGGCCGCCTCCTTGTGAGTTCACTAGTGAACAATTCACAACCCATTTTAGATCTAAAATTGAGGCCATCCATTCCAATCTGCCCTCTGGTTGCACTAGTCGACCCTCTGATGTCCCTGGAGCCTCAACCCCTCGGTCCCCCCTCCTGGTTCAGTTTGGGCCGGTGTTTCCAGTGGAGGCCTCCAGAGTTATGGCTTGTTGATGGCCGGTGGCTACCCCTTTTGACCCTTGCCCAGCTTGGCTCATTAAATCCGCCGAAGGGAACATGCCTGAGTGGGTTTCAGCCACTGCCACGGCCTCCTTCAGGGAGGGATTCTTCCCTTCCCATTTGAAGGAGACCGTGGTGAAGCCCACTCTAAAAAAGTCTGGCATGATGTCGGATGAATTATCTAACTACCGTCCAATTGCCATTGTTCCCTTCCTGGGCAAGGTAGTTGAGAGGGTGGCCGCTGTCCGGCTTCATTCGTAAATGGAGGAAAATCGTATCCTGGATCCCTTCCAGTCCATGTTCAGGCCACTTTGTGGGACCGAGACTGCCCTGGTCGCTCTGCAGGATGACCTCCTCAGGGAGGCTGACAGGAGGTGCTCCTCCCTGTTGGTTCTCCTTGATCTGTCAGCTGCCTTTGATACCATTGACCATGGTAACCTGCTGGTCCGGCTCACCAAGGCGGGAATTGGGGGCCTGGCTTTGTCCTGGCTCCGTTCTTTTCTTGGCGGCCGGTCTCAGTGGGTTCAGCTGGGTGATGGTTTGTTGGCTCCTTGGTCTCTCCCTTGTGGGGTGCCCCAGGGGTTGGCAATCTCACCCATGCTGTTCAACGTTTATATGAGGCCACTGGCGGAGGTCATCAGGAGATTTGGAGTCTGCTGTCATCAGTACGCTGATGATACGCAGCTCTATCTCTCCTTTTCGTCTTCTGCAGAGGAGGCAGTACGCTCCCTCGACCTGTGCCTGGAGGCGGTTCTGGAATGGACCAGGACTAACCGGCTCAAGCTGAACCCAGAGAAGACTGAGGTTCTGTTCTTTGGGGTGCCCTCGTCGGGGTACAATGCCCCCTTCCCTAGACTGGGAGGGGAGTCTCCCTCCAGCCTACGGACAGGGCCAGGAATCTGGCCGTGGTCCTGGACTCGGCCCTCTCCCTGGAAGCCCAGGTGATGGTTGCCTCCAGGGCCGGTTTCTTCCATCTCCGCAGGATCACCCAGATCCGACCGTACCTCGATGAGGCCTCCCTGAGGACAGTCGTGCAGGCCCTCGTGATTTTGAGGATCGACTATTGCAATGCCCTCTATGTGGGGTTGCCCTTGACCCTTGTCCGGAGGCTACAGCAGGTGCAGAATGCAGTGGCCAGGCTGGTGGTGGGTGCCTGTAGATTCGAGCACATCACCCCAGTCCTGGCTCACCTACATTGGCTTCCCATGGTCTTCCAGATAAGGTTCAAGGTCCTGGTTTTGACTTTCAAAGCCCTCCATGGCTTGGGACCAGAGTACCTGTCGGAGCGTATCTCCCAGAGATCAACTGGGACCAGGCTCACGTGAATGGTGCAGGTGCATCCACTGAGGGTGGCCACACCCAGAGAGGCACGGAAATCGCATATGCGTGACTGCGCCTTCTCTGTGGTGGGTCCCACACTGTGGAACCATCTCCCCAGTGAAAAAGGCTTTGAAAACTCACCTCTTTAAGGAAGCTTTTGGCGGCCTTTCTACTTAAGTCTCTACTTTTTTTTATGCCGCCCGCATCATTCCTGTTAGATGGTACTGCCTCCCCTCCTCTTATTGTAATCTGCTGCTGGTTTTTATTTTATTGTTTTTTTGTAAGCCGCCCAGAGTTCCGATCTGGAAGATGGGCGGGATATAAGTGCAATAAATAAATAAATAAATAAATAAATAAATAAATAAATAAATAAATAAATAAATCATAGCAATGCAGAGCTGGAAGATACCCTATGGATCATCAGCTCCTATCAAAGAGGCACAGTGGGGACCAAGCGTCTAATCTCTGGCTCTGTAGCCTGGTACCTAAACCACTGAGCAGTTCATATATGCAATCTATATCTAGCACCAGTGGGATCAAGAATGCCTCCCCTTCCTCTCCTTCTGGAATCTTCCATAGTACCAAATACCAGATTCATAACTTTTTCTATAGAGTGTTCAGGACCCAGCAGAGGCACACTGCTTGATCTTGGTCTATGTTAAGTCTTTATTGTTTGTTTCAAATGGTTATGCTATCAAACCCTTGTTCTATTACCTGAGACAAACCCTTCCTTCCTTCCTTCCTTCCTTCCTTCCTTCCTTCCTTCCACTATGTCTAGAAAGAACATTTTTTCTGAACTTTCATGATTATTCACATCTCACAATGCATTCACCTTTATATTCTCTCATTATATTTGGGACAAGTGTTTTGAAGAACTTCTAGAGCAATTTATCTGAATAGTAATAGAGGCAAAATAAAACTGACCAACCAACCAATTGGGTGACTGACTAATCGACTGACAGACATTTTCTGTGGATTCTGCTTACTGGGCATTCTTCCTGTCCTTTAAAGCAATTGAGATTGTTTTGAGATGGATTGGGGAAAGAATGAATCATCTCAGTAGTGCAATTGCAGAAAATGGAAAAGGTCAAGGGAGCACATCAGACTTCAGTTACCTCCAAATTATCTAGCAGCTGGTTCCTGCTATTTCTATTGTGTAACTAAAAATAGTCTGGGTACAAAAAATAGTGATACTCTTAACATGTTCAGAATAAATGAACAGATTTATCAAAAGAAGAGGCAATATGTTTGGCTATACTCAGGGTGGGTGCTATCAAGACTTCAAATTTATTCTCTCTTTAGAGAGGACCAAATACATTGGTGCCTCTGTTAAGTGGTTTTCTTTAAAACACCACCAATTTGTTGTGATATTGATTGTGTTGTTTAAGAAAGAACATAACATCAGATATGAATCTTCATTCTTGCCCTGCCTAAAGTGCTGACGCTGGGAAATGGGCATGACTCCCTGCCAAACAGAGGGTATTATGGTCCCAACAACAATTTGATAATTCTCATCCAAGTATGTATTGCTCTAAGATTTCACAAAGATTGACAGATGAGAAGGAGATACTTCTGAAATCCAATCAGAAAAAATAATATGTTGTTATACCAACTAAACAAACACAAAAGGTCCTGATTTCCCTGGGGTGATGGTGAAATTTTTCATTTGAGCAGGCAAGATATTTGAAATTGAGCTCACATTTTAAAGGCTGCCTGAACAAAAAACTTATGCTCACATTTATCTGAAATTTGGCAGACTTTATTCTTTTGCAGGAAGCTCCCATGCCTGCAGATTTCATCTACTCCTGTCAACAAAACTAAAACAAAACAAAACAGAAAAGTTACAAACACATTTCCTCATTTCCCAGTGGGGAAGCTAGAACTTTGGATCACTCCTGAAACAAGATTCTGATCAAGTAACAAGCCCATTCAGGTGATATGCAAAGAAACCCAAACCAAACAGGGCTATTATCTTATCAACGAAGTGTCTTATTCCACACACATGAAAAGGTAGTTCCTTTTAGAATTGCAACATCTGCTGTCCTTCTGTGAATGTGGTTCCAAACATCCCTGCTTAGGAAACGGACAACTGACTCAGCATTTTCAGGGGAAGGGGAACCAAAAGCCATATAGCACTAGAGTAGCCATGAGATGTTCAGACAAAGGATGAACAATCAGGGAGAAGAGTAAACCTGTCTGTGCTGCCTTTATGTGGAACCAGGGGCAGGCTTTCTGATAGATGGTGCACTTAGGTCTGGTTCTGCTGTAGAGGTGAGAAACATGCAGCCCATCAGGTATTATTGGACTATAAGAAACATAATCCATCACCACTCTCTCTGCTAGCTAAGGCATGTGGAAATTGTAGTTTTTCAACATCTGGAAGACCAAGATGTCTACCCACTGTTCATGTCCCAGCAATTTATAATAGTAGATTGATAATATTTTAGAAGAGTATTAAAATACCCTGCATTTTAAAAACAACATACATGAGGTATATAATATGGTCCAGAACATTTGAAATGATTCTGAAAAAGAGATAGTCCTCATATTTAATTGTTTACAGTTGAATCATAGATGAATCAGCTGTTCATTCTCTTCTCCTACATGCAAGCATTTTGGTTGCCTTTAGGCTGGTATTCGTAATCGTTTAAACCAGCAGTTTATCATACTGAGAGCCAAGTTGGAAACGAAGGTGGCCATCTGGAGCCCCTGACTTCATTGCAAGGGAAAACTGCACCTGCAAAGCAGACTGGGGAAGAAGAAGCCTGGAATCATTTTCACCACATGGAAGGATGCCACTAATAACACGCTTATCCCCATATGGTGGTCTGCCAGCTCTGCTAGATGATAGCCTGGTGAATGGTCACCTGCATTTTCCTTGTTGCGTCTCCATAGAAATTGTGACTGTTTGGTGTGCCATAAATAATATATGTCATTATTGCCAGGGAGCCTTATTGTAGAAATGGTGCTTTTAAGGAAATGTGTTTTCTCTCAATTCAGCATAGAAGGGTTTGGGGGAAAAAATCAAAGCTGGAGGAAGTCAGAGGACTGTTCAGCTTTGAGAAAATAAGAGAAATTAGGCCAGAAATATGGGGATGAATGTAGGAAAGAAGGGACATTAAAGGACTCAGCAGAATGATGGGGCTTGAAAGTTAAAGAAGGGTGCAAACATTTATTAATGGGCATGGGTGAAATTCATTGGCGAATGGAAAATGAGGACCAGGAGTAATTGTCATGCCCTCCCCATTTCTCACAGTGGTGAGGAGTTCAAGAGTCATGCTAGCAGGGTTAGTTTTATTTGGAAAAGAGGGAACACTGGGAATACACAATGTATTCCCAGTTGTTCTGCTGCCAGGAGACTATTTGCAAACAAGGTGATTGGTCCGGTGGAATACAGGCTGCAGAAGGAGAGTGGAGAAGCTCATGGAGTCGACCTTGTTGCAAATGAAGCAATTGGGACTGGGGAATTCTGGCTGCAGAATGGGAGTGGAGAGGCTCCATGGAGGAGATCTTTTTGCAAACAAGGTGATTGAGGTGGGGGAATCCAGGCTGCAGAAGGAGAGTGGAGAGGCTCGTGGAGAAGACCTCTTTGCAAAGGAGGCAATTGGGACTGGGGAATCCAGGCTGCAGAATGGGAGTGGAGAGGCTCTATGGAAGAGATCTTTTTTGCAAATAAGGTGATTGGGGAAGGGAAATTTGGGCTACAGAAGGAGAGTGGAGTGGCTCATGGAGAAGACCTCTTTGCAAAGGAGGCAATTGGGACTGGGGAATCCTGGCTGCAGAAAGGGTGGGGAGAGGTTCCTTGGAGATCTCTTTGGAAATGAGGTGATTGGGGCAGGGGTGGAATCCCAGCTGCAGCAAGAGAGGGGTGCAGAGAGGCTCCATAGAGAAAGCCTCTTTGGAAAAGAGACAATGGGTGGCATCGGCATATCGTGGATTTTCCTTTATTGTGGGTGGTTAGAGAATCTAACCCCCATGACAAACGGGGGTCTACTGTACCTCTTTCTATTTTAAATTCCTTGTAAAAGAAAAGAAGAGAAAAGCAGTGCAATGATTCAACAGTTCCACAAATCACAAATTGCTTAAAGTTAACATAATTAATGCAATAATTGACCAAGCAATTATCCTTCCACATGCTAAACCAAAACCCATTGAAAGGTAGCTCTATATAATAGTATTTTGAGCTAAGAAATGGATGGAGCAGGAGATCTGAATGGATTAATGAACTCTGAGAAACAAAGACAGTTTGTTTTAAACAGAAATCGAATATTAACTACTGGGGTAACAGAAATATATTAGCATGATTAGTCTGTGACCGAGAACAGTGAAAAATGAGTGAAGGGAAACTGGAAATGTGGATTGAATATCTGAATCAAGTGGGCATGTAGTGGGCAAGCTTAAAAAACTATACTTTAAAGATAAAAGAAGAGCTGATTAAAAACTATTCAGTGCAAATGCTAATTTTCATGGAGCATGCAGAGTAAGAATCCGTGGAATAAATTGAAATTCTTAATGCTGGAGAATACTACAAGCCTCAGTGCTGCAGATTCAATTAAGTGGCTTAGAAACAGACTGGTACATCTCCTGTTTGAGTTAATTTAATCCCCAGCTTCATAGATGTGTGATTTAGCACACCCTTTTTTTTTTTTTGCAGGATGGGGTAGGGGTTAGTGAACATTCAGAGGAAATGCTCCTTACAGAAGGTGTCTAGGAATTAGACGGATGCTATTTAAAACCAATTCTCAACAGGAGACTTGCTCCATGATAAATTAATAAAAACCCAGTGCAGTTCTTCAGCTTTTATTTTACACATCCTTTTGGATCTGTAGTGTATTTGGAGGCATGTTAAGCAGCTGGGTTTAAAGTTATCTGTCTGAATCCTTCCACTTTATGCTGCAAAACTTCACCTGACACTTTAAACCCAGAGAACCTATGGAACTAATGAGTAGTTTGTGCGATTCAGGTATTAGAATGTTGGCTTTTAACCAATACCTTTGTTACTAGGGAGCAAAACATCTGGAATTTCAATCTAAAAGCACACACTCAGCTGAAGAACAGCTATTACATACTTTGAATACTGATAGCTTAGTGGGTATCCATAGTCACTGACTGAAGAAAACATCATGTTGCAGTGTAATGCCCAGGAGCGGGGGTGGGGTGGGGTCAGTTTCCATAGGCTGGTTGTCTGGCACTTTATAAAGATGAGTGCAACTTTTTGGAGGAGGGGAGAGAGGCTGTTGGCACCTTTGTCTCCACTCAGTTCCCCTGTGAAAACATGGGTATAAATTTCATTAACACTAATTTATGGAAAATTGATCATCAATTAAAGACAAAGATGACTGATTCCAGGTGAACGCTCAGAAGAATGATGACATATCCTAATGCATATTTACATTTGATTTTTGGAAACAGCCGTGGGAGGAGTCCCATTAGTGGAGAAAGGAAACAATACATTTTGCCAAGAAAGGAGCCTTACGTGGCTCTTCTGAGCAAATGTGCACAAACTGATAAAATTAGTTGCATATGTGCAATTCTGGGGTTATGGTAAACCGCTCCTTGCTTATGGGGCAGACAACTCCCCATAGATCTATCCAGCATGTGTGGGCTTTAAGGGCTTTTTAAGTAAAGATGTTCAGCAATTTGAACTAAGCAACTGAAGATCAAGGAGACGTAACAGCTGACAAGTGATGGCTGAACCCTAAAAACAACTCAAAGATCTCCACTGGTCCCCTTCAACCACTGAGAGACTAAAGAGTGCACTTCCTGAAATAACTGTATATGACAGTATCCCTGCAGCAGCTGCTTCCCCAGTCATTTTTCTTTTTCTTAGAATGAAGTAATTGAGTAGCTTTGTTGTTGCTAGCTAGAATTGATGTTCCAAAAGCCCATTTTTATTTTTTGTATTAAGCTTAAATTAATAAACAACTGGCTAGGATCAGGTAGTATGTGGCTGTGGATGAATTCCTTCATGCCTCCTTGATTAACTAGGTCAGAAATGGTGCACTAATGTCTGTCTCCCCAATACCATATTTTCCCCTTCCTTGTAATGGCGCAGAATCCCACAGTCTACCGTTTTATGTGCAATTGCCAGAAGGATACCAGTGTGCAGCAGTAAAACAACACCTGGGAATGTATGCAAAACCAATGGCATTGTGTAGCCACCAACCCAGTGCATAGGATAGGATTTTCCATGAAGATGAATGAACACACACATGCCACCTCCAACTTGGATGAAGAGCCTCTGAATCTTTAGCCAAAGTTACCAGGACCGACAGCTGACCAATAGTGCCCAGGTAATGCTGGATGCATTGATGGGAGGATGTGAAGCTGTATGGCATCCAGCAGAGGGTGTGGAAAGGAAGGAAGGAAAATGGGGGAAGTTTTGTTTACCTGTTGAACAGTCACTGTAGTCATCAGTTTCCCCACACATCCCCATCTCAGGTCAAGGTTCTTTCTTTTCCTCATGTTCATGCTTTTTCACTATGCAAACAAATAGAAATATGTATAAACAGTTTAAAATAATTGAGATGCATCAAATTGGATAGGCTACAAATTTGCTTGAAGTCAAACTGAATCAAAGCAGATGGGATTTGCACACTCTTACCTAATAGGGATATTTGCACACTCTTACCTAATAGGGGGCAAGAAAGAGAGAGATGTCTATGTGAATGGAAATACATGCAGGCATTAGGCAACTATGGCGAAGCTATTCTCAGCATATGGGCCTGTTTCTAAAGAAACAGTCCCCAGTTTAAAGCACACTGACTTTCCAAAGGGCTATCCCAAAGGGACATCCTACCAGTACATGGACGGCTTCTTCACGTAATTGCATACATTCTTCTAAAAAAAAAAATAACTTTTCAAGCTTTGTTTCTTGGTATCCTCAATATCCGTGGGTAGGCTGTGGCAAAGTTGGACTCGTAATGTTAGACTTAAGCAAAATTGGTCTGGGAAAAATATAGTAATACAACAAGGGCAAAAAAGAATAAAAGCACTGAAGATATTCTTATTATAGTCCTTTAGATGAGATTGTGGATGTAGAAGAACCCATTTACAATGTAAAATGACAAACTGGTAGATTATAGCTATTGTCCAAGGCAATAACTTAGGATAGATAGGATGTGATTAGTTTACAATGAAATGCTGAATACAAACAAGATTTTTCCTTTACTGAAAATAGCCTGTATAAATTTTAATACTAAGCTATACATGGTTGATTTCTGGCTCCCCTTAAGATAACTATGATCTTTCCCCCACATGCAGCTTAAAATATATTTATTTCCTCATTTGCACTAGCTATGGCCATTTTTTCCTTATGATACAAATAATTAGGTACCATGCATAGGGGCACATAAACTAATAGTACATTTTTTAAAAATTGGACAGAAAAATATGGTGAAGAAATGAGATGACAGCTTGGTGTACTCTTTCAGTCTATGCTTCTTTTGAAAGCCCATTCAGTTTAATTTTGGGGGTGAGTTGGTAACCGGCTTTCCATCACGAATAATTCATAGTTAATGCCAGGAGAAAGCAATACCAAATTTGTAACATTGCCTCCCCACACAAAAAAGCCATAATTACTAAGAACATTATACACTAAACAATCTCTTGCACTATGAAATAAATATTTGTTTGACTTTTGAAATGATTGTTACATATTCTGCATTTCTGAAGAGCATTGTTTATACTCATATTTTTTTCCCAATTCATATTAATGGAGTTTGCTGGACCCTCTGGATCTCCAGATCATAGTAAAGTTGCTGCTGCTTCATCTATGTAGGGGGACTGGATGTTACAGCCTTGACCAGAAGTTATTTTATTGATAGTCAATCCTTTCTTCAAAGAACTAAAGCAAGATTTCCAAGTAGACTTGTCTCAATGAACTGGGTATTTTTAGATTTTCTCAGTTTTAAAGACAGAACTCCTTCAAACATTTGCTTATTTTTTGGTGGGGAAGAATTATCTCCATGTGTCCACAAAGCAGTCCTAGGTAGATCATCATTTGTCATATTAGTTCCCTTCATTTCCAAGCTGCATTTTGTTGATCTCCAATAGAGTTGTTCTTTCAATCAATCAATCAATCAATCAATCAATCAATCAATCAATCAATCAATCAATCAATCAATCAATCAATCAATCAATCAGTCAGTCAGTCAGTCAGTCAGTCAATCAATCAATAATGATAAATAAATAATCCTTTCTGCCATTAATCTCAATGACACTGTAAAATGTCAAAATTTTCCAGTTCAGACAAATAAGTTGTTCTGTTTTAAATTGTGTGTATTTGTGTGTGTTGTGTCATTACAGTCATGACTAACCCTTCATTAATCCATGTGCATGGAGTTTTCTTGGCAGGAATACTGGAGTGGCTTGCCAGTTCCTACTCTAGGCAGCTACAGCACCTGGTATTTCCTTGTGGTTACCCATCCAGGTACTAGGCAGGCCTGACCCTGCTTAGCTTCCGAAAGGTGAGATCAGATGTGCTTAAGTAGAATTTATTCAAAACCTTCTCCCATTGGGGCTCCTGATGAAAAATAGATTCTGCACATGTGTGGTCAGCATTCAACTGATCAACTGTCCAAAACCAGTTGATTTGTAAGCATGTGTAAACAGTTTTAAGGCTAAAACTCTGACTGACTGGTATTATTCTCATTCATAGCTATGAAACTATGTAAATTAGAGAGCCACCTGCTTTGTAGGATCATGTATGGAGGTTTGTTGATGTGGACCTCTATTTTTTCTTAAAAGGCAAGGAAGCAGTTTCATTTGCCCACCAGTAACAACACATATACACTATTTTATGTCACTTTGATGTTATTTTTATTTTTATTATATTACTGTATTTTATGTTTTTTGTATTGCATGAATTATTTGAGTTTATTTGCACTGTATTGTATTCATCAATTGTTGTTAACCAACCAGAGTGACCATGCTGCCAGATGGGCAGTATAAAACTTCAACAAACAAATAAATAAAAATAAAATTGCCATGTACCTTTGTACCATGGCTTGTGATGGGAACTATAGATGAAAGGTAAGGTGAAGTGACAGTTTGCCCCCATAAGCAGGCTAACTCTCCAATATAATTGAAAATGTTTTACTATATCAAAAATATGCCATAGCAGGCCCAAATGCAATTTATGGATCACATCTAGCTTCCAGGTGTAACTTCAGGATTGTTGAGTTACCCTGCCTTTGGCCCCTTTCCTTGAATCCCCTAAAACAACAAAGCATGCCTCTAGAAAATTTGTTTTCTAAATGTAATTTTGCCCCTCAGCTAATTTTCTGACCTATATGGCTCCAGGATATGGGCAAAAGTATATTTAGAGGGCAATTTTTACTCCACAAGTACTTCTAGGCCCATAGTTCTCCATTCTGTGGGTTCAGTTTGTAGCTGGTTAACAGGTTAAGGCTAGGGGTGGGCCTTTTCTATTTTCACAAAAAGGAAAAGCCTTATTACCTAAGTTCAGTTTCTCAGGTATCTGGCTGAAGGTTACCACCACCTTCTATTATCCAAGGTTGGTTAATTGAGGACCCAGCTTGTCGGGGTGGCTGCAATGTGTAGCCTGCATAATTAAATTGTAAACTGGCCACAGAGTTTTAAAAATGCTATGGGGCACTAAATAAGAGGAATACTTTGCTCACTTTTCTTGGTTTGGGGAGAAAGAGGTATGGGTTTTTTGGGTGGAGGGGTTGTGCTATTTTATCTTGTGTGGGGGGAGGATACTCTCTCTATTTGATTTTTAAAAAACTTGTTATTTGCTTGATTCATTGTGCATTATGTTAAACATGTACATTTTGGTTGGCTTGAGTTCTCCTTCTGTTGGGGCTTGAGGTGAACCAGGGAGGATTACTGGGGAGGTGGCAGTTATTTGTATACTTGCCAAATTTTTAACTGACTGATTCTCTGTTCCCTTACCTCAGTGCTTTTTGGAGATGTTTTTAAGGGCTCCATAAGACTTCAAGTGCCATAAGACACAAAAGAGAAATGGAAAATGAAAGAACCCAAAACAGACGTTCCCTTTCATGTTAAACATGACAAGCAAATGAAAAACATGAAAACTAAAAGAAACAGTAGAAAAAGACACTGGTGTAAGAACCTGAAATGAAAGAAACACATTTTTTTTCTAAAATTATCATATTTCCCATCTGTAAGACAACACTCACTTTTCCAACCCCAAATTACAGTTTTGCCACCACATACCATTCTCTGTGGTTTACTGCAATCCTGACTTTTTAGTCTAATAATTTTAGACAATAATGTAATCTTATACATGGGAAAATACTGTATACACTGAGGAATGCTTTCTTTGGGGAGATATAGATAATATAACATGAAAACCTGGGGATCGAAATATAATGGAGCAACAAATTAGAGAAGAGGAGATAAAGAAAATTCTTAATAAAGTAAAAAAGATGCCAAAAATACATGGGTTGGAACCAGAGTATTATAAAACTTTCAAAAAAAAGTTGGTAATAATAAAATAATTAAGTAAGGGAAAGAGAGAAGATTCCATTATTTTTAAAATGGTCCTTAAAACACATTTTATTATATTAATACTAAAAGTGAATAAAGACCCAACTGATCCTGAAACGCATAGACCTATTTAATAAATCAAAATGCTGAGATACATACAGCAATATTAACAGAGTGAATGAACAGTTTTATTACTCAATATATCAAAGATGATCAAAATGGTTTTATAATAGAAATGGAAATTGGCAGATTTAACTAGGAGAAGCTTAAACATAATAAAACAAATGGTGAAAGTGGGAACAATTTCATTCTATATGCAATTTGATTATGTGTCATTGGCAACATTACATATTATAATGGCAAAAAATAGATTTTAGTGAGCAATTTAAAGATCAATTATATTCAGACAACACTGCACCAATGTTGGTAAATGATGGTGTAAAAGAGCAAATATCCCTAGGCCAAAGATGGCTCCTTTCCCTGAATAGCAGTATGTAAAAATGAAGACTTTACCTAAGATAAATTTTCTGTTTTGACTAAGAATTAAAACATTTGCAAAATATGGTTAACAAATTTTGTAATAAAATATGATTAATAATCTTGGCGATAAAAAAGCAAAGATTAAGAAGAAGAGATCGCATAAATATCAACAAGGATGAGGGTTGGAACTTCCTAATATAAGATTATACTGTGTATACAATCAGTTAAGACATATGCAATAAATTAATACGATTGAATATAGAATCATAGGAATCAGACTGGACCCCAAATACTGTTTTTATAAAGCATAATAAGAGTATTATTTAAAATATTCAAAATTATTTTCTTAAAAATATGTTGCAAATTCAGAATAATTATAGAAAAATATTTATCCAATCAATTTCTCCATTATAACCAGTGGTGGAGTAGGGCAATTTTTACATACTCCAGGAAGTTTTAAATGAAACATGGAAATGTATTAAGAAAGAGAAAAGTTATTGGAATATTATTAATAATACCCCAAATCAGTGTAGTAAAAATGAGGAATATGAAGTCATATAATATGTTGTAATATGAATGAATGAGATATTTTAAATATAATATTCATTTTTTTCTTGAAACTTTGGAAGGGAACTCATATGGCTTATATATAGGCATCCGATTGGCTTGAAAATGTATGTTAAATCAACACCAACCACTTTTAAGTATTTGCTGTGTTGCCACTCTCCATCAAGATAAATGGAGAAGCAAATATTGCCAATTATTATCTCAGTGTCTTCCTAAATACCAGAATTTATGAATCATCACCTTCTGTTTGGATCATTAAAAGTAGAATAAATATCTGTTCTGCTTTAATAATGTTAATTTACTTGCTTTTCACATTTTATGTTGAAATAGATCTATATGTGTCAGTAGTTTAAAAGTATGAGCTTTGATCATTTGATCAAGGCTTGAGATAAATTTGTATAGTGCACTCAGTTCTCTAACGAAATATGGGAAACTGTTCCTCTTGCTGCAGCCCCAGGCATCTTCAAACTCAGAGGTTACTCTTCCATTTTATAAATTTACTCTATGTAGCAAGCACAGACATCCATCAGGATACGATAATGGAGCTACAGAATGTTTTTCCATCTGAATTCAGCAGACTAATGATCACCAACAAATTATTTTGTAGTTGGAGGGGGTTAAAATAGGAATAATAAAAATCTGTTAGTAGTGTGGACTTTGGGCATAAGTAAAATGAATGTATATTCTGTATTCTATGGGAGTATATAATGTGTAGAGATAGGACAAAGTCATTCAGATATTTCCAGCTTGTCAGTTCATATGCATATGAATTGATAAGCCCCAGTGAATACAAATCACATTTTTGTGATTTTTGATTTGTTGATTTGTTGGGCTATAAAATGGCCCCTCATGGGTACCTAGAGATACAAAATTCCAGAGGTTTCTCCTCTGCAATACCTCCAAGTTTGGTGAAGATTGGGTTTGCCCAAGCCATTTGTTAAATGGCACCTTCCTGGAGGGGAGATTTTGTGGTTGTATAACTCAGATATCTGAAGCCGAGTCTTCACCAAATTTGGATGGTTTGTAGAGGAGAATCAGAGGAAGCTTTTCTGCAATTTTGTTATTCTTGAGGGCAATACAATAGGTTTGTTAATTAAAAATGAATCAACAAATTCATAAGAAAAAAAATCAAATTTGTAATTTGTCAATTTTTGATAAATCACAAACTGAATCAACATTTTTCTGATTTGTGCCTATTTCTAAAATTATGCCAGCATATTTGTTGATTAAGGCTATTAACCAATAACAATGTGACCACATGAAGTATTTTTCAAGCTGTTGCATTATGTCCTTATTTAATGCAATATTTCTGTAAAAAGCTGAAAGTAATTAGGCTATTATGCAAATATTTGTGCAATTACTTTTGCACTTCTTAGCAATCACTTTTGTAGATGCACAACACTTGAATGCTTCCTTGATTTGTTCATCCCATCTGCTTTGTTTATCATTTTCTTGGCAAAGATGCAGTGACCTTTCTTGTCACTATGTGACAGCTTCCAATTCATAATTCAAAATTGTCAGGCACATTATCTCATTAATTGTATTGAAACCATTAACTCATGTTTGTAAGTTATCATTGTGATTGCTCAGCTATTCTGTTCTGCAAAGCACGGATGACATATTTAAAAATAAGCCAAATCGGAAAGGACTGGAGTTTCCTCTTCCAAATCAATTTTATTATTTCTGTTGAACTGCAAGAATAATAGAACCCTCAATACACAATGAAGGAATTAAGAACATTTAAAAGCAACTCTGGATTGATTTTTTACAAGGGTATATTGGTGATGCCGGACACCTTTACCAGACTGCCAACACATAACTTTCCCCACTCTATAATAAAGATGGCAGCATAAGAAGAGGCAATATTTTAAAAACAAAAGTCTGAATTTTCCTCTTGAAGAGTCATCAGCTGGCTTTTTATCTTAGTTCTTCCCTATCTTGGCTTTGAACTGAAGTATTATCGTATTTCCTTTAATTGGCTGAATGCCTGACATCTATTTCCCAGTCTCCAAGTGGGAAAGACTTGCTTCCCCATTTTGTCCTCTGCTCTACATCCTGAAGAGAAACTTGAAATGTAGATGTAGAAAGACCACATCCCTTCATTTTGACTGTTATTGCTTTCCCCCTCTCTTTCTGGACATATTAGGTACTACCACCCATGTGCTCAAAGTATAGATGGATTCTGTGTGCTGGGTGGATTGACACGTGGCTGCACAGCCAGAATGGCAGCATGTATTCTGGCAAGATGCTACTGGTGGATTGTGGCATTGGTCAAACCTGTGTGACATTTTAATTTGTCCCTACATAAATAATTGTTATGTTCAAACAATTAGCAATTTGAAGTATCCATTATAAAAAGTGATAATGTTACATACTAGTGTGTTAAGCAGAGTAGCTGGGCAACAGTTTGCAGAGGAAATGTGTAGACCCAGCAGAAAGATAGGTGTTCTACAATGAATAAAAAAGGAAAAAAAATCTCTAATAAAAGTAAATTCAAAACATCTTCATTGAGAGACTGGAAATGTGCCTTGGGCTCAGAGCAGCAAGCTTACCTTACTGTGTAATGAAGTGTCTGTAAATATGAAGCTTCTGCTTTCCATTTCTTTGCTGCAGAGCCTGCAGTTAAAGCAGTTAAGTGATTATAAACCTCTTCATTGAAGCATGCCCTGCTATGTAAGAGTCTCAGTCAATTCAGACACCTGTGCTTGTTTTATTTAGCTCTGCACATTTCAGTTGAGTGCTTGTTTCTGGAAAAGCAAATGAACAAGCAGTGGTGGGCCCCCCCAATCCCCACCCACTCTACACAACATATTTTCTTCTATTTTCAACCCCTCATTTAGTGTGCTGAGGTCTGCAGAATGTGTTAAAGAGATGATGGGCAGGTTGACTGCTGGAGCTTCTGATCATCTGCCAAGTTTTGATATCCAACAAGAAGCTGAATAAGTTTTGATATATTTGAGTCAGTGTGTAGAATCTGAATTACATGGGATTTTTTTATGTTAGGTAAGGGTTGTGTATATAAACACACTCAACTATAATCAAGTGCAACATGAATCTTGCTTCTGATCTATAGCTTAGATTTGTGTCAGGTTATCGGTTTAGACACTTCATGTTTAAAGCTGAACTAATTCTAGGCAATGAGAAGATGCTTACTGTAAAACTGTCAACAACTGCTGATTCCTACCATGTATGAACCATTCCGTTCCCCTCCTCTTCCTTTTTCCACTTTCATGACTTGTATTCTTTTTCTTCACATAATCAAAGGAGATCCAGATACCACTCAAGACTTTCCAGTGATGTTAGTTTCTGTTCTCTCAATTGGTCATCTCACCTTGTTGTTACTGTCAACTCACCTCTGACTTATGGTGACCCTATGACTGAGCTATCTTCAAAATATGCTGTCTTCAACAGCCCTGCTCAGCTCTTTTAAACTGAAGACTTTGGCATCCTTTAGGAAGTCAGTCCATGTTGTATTTGGTCCCCGTCTTTTCATGGTGCATCCAATTTTTCCCCAGAATCATTCTCTTTTCCAGATAATCCTGGTATCTGAACCTCCAGAGATAGCTCAGGCTTGATATGCTTTGGGACTAGATATAGGCACAAAATGAAAAACAATATGCTGTTTCATCGTGTTGTAAGGTTAACAAAACTTTCTTAACAAAGCAAAAGGGCAGACAGCGTTTCGTTAGGAAACAAAACGAAACACCATTTCTACTGTTGAAACAAAATGATTCATTCTTCCTTGCCACCCCCACTTCCCAGGTGGGTTTTTTTGACAATTGTGCTCCCTCCCCACAGTGTGACCTGTCCCAAAAACCCACCTTGGAGGCGGGGTGGCAAGGGAGAACAGAGAAGGCAGCAGCAGTAATTTCAAACCCTGTTCCGTTCTCCCTTGTCGCCCCCACCTCTATCACCTAGGTGTTTTTTGTTTGTTTGTTTGTTTGTTTTTTTGACAGATCAGGCTGTGGAGAGAGGGGTGCCCCCTCCCCATAGCCCAGCTTGCGAAAAATACACAGCTGGGTGGCAGTGGGGAAAATTGGAGAGTGATGCAGGTGGCGCCAAATTCAAAACCCTGCCCCGCTCTCCAGTTCTTACCCTGGCCACCACCACCCAGCTGGTGTTTTTTGACAAGGTCAGGCTGTGCGGAGGGAAGGTGTACCCCCTCCCCACTGCCTGACCAGTCAAAGAACACCAGCTGGGTGGCGGCTTCTTCCAAACCATTTTGTTGTGCATTTCATTTTGTTACAAAAATTCTACTAAAATTAACGAAACGAAATGAAACTCAATGAGTAATGAAACAAAATGGAACACTATTTTTCTGTTTCGTGCCCATCTCCATTTGGGACCCTATTGTTTGTCTTTGTGGCAGTCCAGGACATCCAGCACCATATTTAGAATGAATCAATGATTTTTCCTGTCAGCTTACTTAACTGTCCAGCTTTCACAGTGATAAATGGTGATCATATATAAGTGTAGATGATCTTGAGCATTGTCTCCAGTGGCATAGCTTTGCACTTGATATTTTCTAGTTCCCTCCTTCCTGACCTTCTGAGTCTGCCTTCTTCTGATTTATTGATTGCAGGCTCCAGTCTAAATCTTCCACCATTCAGTTTCTTCATTGTTGATATTCAAGTTGTGTTTTTATTCTGTAGTCATGGTTTTGGACTTAATGCTTATTTTAAAATTATTTTAAATATTTTAACCCAAGGCACTTTATAACAACCAAAGAACAGTATTTTAGTTGGTAACAATTACACTAAAAGGGTCCATGAATACAAAACCAAGAAATTTAAGCAACACTAAAATACATTTTAAAAAATTCACTCAAGGAAAACTTGCCTGAAGACATTATATGTCTTTCTGTATCATATGTTCTGCATAGATATTGAACAGATTAGGAGATAAAATGTACCTTTGCCTACAAAAACCATTCTGTCTCTCTATATTTTGTCCTAACACTATGGACAAGCTTGTTGTCCCCAGTATAGGTTATGCACCCCCACCTTTCTTTCAGAACAACCCCAAGTTTCTCATGATCCATACAGTGCAAGGTTTTGCTTCAATCTATAAACACAGACTGTCTTCTTTTGAAATTCTTTGGTGCTCTCCAGTAGCTGGCAAATATTTGCGATATGATCTTGAGTGCCTTTTCAAAATCCATCTTGGATATGAGGAATTTTGTAAAAATCATCATTTTGCTTGCATGTTTGCTTGCGCTTTCAGGGGTGTGGCGTGGGGAGGGCAAAGGGGTTGGGGTGTCCCAGGTGTTGCAATTAGGGGGTGCCAAATTGCCCCCCGCCCCCACCTTGCATCTCTGAGTCATCTCCGGCCCAGCTGCTTCCCTGTGCTCCTCTCAGCCCGAGCGCCCACCAGGGGGAGGTGGTGTGACCACAGGAGAAGCAGAGGATTGCCTGGCTTGGCCTATTGGATGATGGAGAGGAGGAGGAGGGAACAAGGTAGGGTGCTCTTCCTCCAGTTGTTTGCGCTCCAACGTGCATGCGGAGGGAAGACTGTGGGGGGTGAAGCAGGGTGATGATGGGGAGGCCTCTGGAACAGGCTGCCTGCCTGTGGTGGCACATGTAGCACGGCCCTGGCTCCTCTTTCCTTCCTTCAGGCAAGCCAGTGCCAGACGAAGCCCAGCCTGCCTTGCCTCACCCTTCCTCCTGCGTGTGGGAGAAGAGCTTATGCTCCCGCTGCTGAATGGCCCAGTTTCCCAATAAGTGAAAGGTGGGCACCCCAGTTCTGCTGGAGCCCACCGGGACAGTGCAGGGGGGCATCAGTGGGGAAGAGGTGCCAGCCCTGCACCTCTATCTCTCTGGCACTATGCGGCCCACTTCCATCTGCTCGGAGCTCCGCTGCCAGCCTGCCTGCCTGGGCGGTGGACTAAGTGTTGCAGTGAGACCCCCACGCATGCCTGCATGTGTGAGAGAGGGTGCAGGAGCTGGGGGTGCCCACAGCAAGAGGGGTGGATGTGGAAGACCCCGGCACACTTCCCCTCTGCCAAAGGGCTTGGCAGGCATCCCCTGAGGTCGGTCAACCAGAGAGGGTCAGAGGTCCCTCACTGGCGCCAACCGTCTCGTACAGCCGGTATCTCCCCCGAGATCCTTTCCCCTCTGAAGTGGGGCTGCAGAGCCCAGAGACCTGGCCGCGGCACAGGTCAGCCTCCACCTGCTGAGCCTGTCTGGGTGGGCCAGGGGAAGAGAAGGAGGCCAGCCAGCATCTCCCGGTGGTCTTGATCAGGCCTAGTCCTGGGGGTGGGGGAGCTGAGCCTACAGGCACTGAAGTCTAATTTACAGCCCAAAGAACTTCCATTTAACACTCAGTTGCTGATGGAATTATTATTTCCTTTATTTATTTTATTTCATTAAAATACTTTAAAGATATTCAATAAAGGAGGCCCTCTCCCTAGTCTGGAGGGTGTTTCCCTCCAGCTGGTGAACAGTGTCCGGAATCTGGGCGTGGTCCTGGACCCGGCTCTTTCTATGGAGGCCCAGGTGGCTGCCATGTCCAGGACTGCCTTTTTTCACCTACGGCAGGCATGTCCAAATTTTGGCACTCCAAAAGTTTTGGACCACAACACCCACAGCCCTTTGCCATTGGAAATACAGGCTTGGAATTCTGGGAATTGTGGTCCAAAACATCAGGAGGGCCAAAGTTTGGACATGCCTGACCTACAGCAAATTGCCCAGATCCGCCCATGTCTGGATATGGACTCCCTGAGAACGGTAGTGCAAGCACTTGTGATCTCGAGGATAGACTACTGCAACGCTCTCTATTTGGGGTTGCCCTTGATTCTTGTGCGTCAATACGACCACATCACCCCGGTCCTGGCTCGCTTGCATTGGTTGCATTGGTTGCGTCCCGAATAAGATTCAGGGTCATGGTTTTAATTTATAAAACCCTCCACGGCTTGGGGACAGAATACCTAGCAGAGCGAATCTGTCAAATACCAACTGAGGCCCGGCCAACTAGAATGTCGTGCACCCTCTCACTTTGGGTGGCTCGGAAAACCACTACACGTAACCGAGCCTTCTCTGTGGCTGGCCCTGCGCTTTGGAATCACCTTCCGAGTGAGTTGCGCCTTGCACAGTCCCTGCCTGCCTTCAAGAAAGCCTTAAAGACCTGGCTGTTTTGGGAGGATTTGGCGACAGTTAATTCCCCCCCCCTCTCTTCTTTCCCGCCATTGAACCAATTATTATTATTATTATCTTTGTTATTGTTTTTGTGCCTTTTTTAAAATATTGTTAGCTTATGTTGATGCTGCTTGTCTTTACTATTGCTGTTCAGTTTTATTGTTTTCCTTACCTGTATTTATATTGTAAACCACCCGGAGTTCCTTCAGGAAGACGGGCAGTATATAAGCAATAATAATAAATAAATAATAAATAATAAAATGAAAAAAGCACAAAAGAGAAAATTAAGTGGGGCAGAAAGAAGGAAATATGTCACAAAATACAGGTTTTAATGTTATAAAACTCATAAATTTCCTGGGGAGCATAATGGACCCCCTTATGATTCACACCGGGGGGGCGGCGGCGCAAAAAGTGACTTTTGCCCTGGGCTCTGGAAGCTCTAGCTACACCTCTGTGCACTTTCCCTGACATATTCTTTCTTAGGGATTGAAATGTGTATTGAATGTTTCCTGTCTGTGTTTTGTTGTTCATATTTTTGGCAATTTTTTTACAAGATTGAGATAGATTTAGTCTCCATAGTTATAAAGCAAAAACAAAGCAAAGTGTTCTGCTTATATACCACCCCATAGCACTTCAAGCACTCTCTAGGCGGTTTACTTTTTTAAAAAAAAAAAAAATTATGCAGTCTACACATTAGTTCTCTTGGAATCCTAACTACCTCTGGTGATTTATTTTTCCCCAGGGATTTTTGAGCAGCTTTCATTTCACTTTCTAGAACTCCTCATTACATGGTTCATCTTCAGTGGAGTTTGTAATACTTTTATCTCTTATGTACAGGTTTTAGTGTATTGTTTCCATCTTTTCATTATTTTCTCCTGGTCAAATGCTTCCTTGTCTAGTCATTCAGCATTCCTAATCTAGTCTTTCATTTCCCCTTGATAAAGACATTAGTGAATATACGCCGTTGTCGTGGTCTAAATTTTGCCCAAAGAACTGCAGGAAAGTGGTGGGAGAAGTGCTGCTAACTCAAGAAAGTCAGCTAAGCCAAATAAAAATAAACATACAGTATGTCCTCCGAGATGGGTTGAGGCAGCATTAATGGGGAAGTGTTCAACACAGAAATATTCTTCTGGTCTCCAAGGATGGCACATTTTCTTCTTCCATGAAAAGACAGGCAGGGCCAGCAACTTTGGGACTTTGGGGAGATGTGAGTGAATTATTTGGAGGAGGGAATCAATAAGCTCACTAGCCCATAGTTTATACTCACAGACAGTGAATGATACCAACATATAACTAGTTAGATATACTTGGACAAATTCTAGTCAAATCTTTTGCCAACTGGGATACATAACAAGGATGATGAGTAAAGGGTTGGGGGGGGGGAGAGAATCATTTCTGGGTTTTTCAAAATTATATTCTCAATATTTTCATTGCCACAAGAGAATTTGCCCTGACTTAATATGAAATAGTTGTATCATCAGGCATTAGCTCCTAGCATAAGAGGGGCAGTTGCCAGAAGCCATGTTACCACTAGAACCATAAGCTCTTGATGCCAACATTGTCAGGCTGCCTAACACTGCCACTGCTGATTTACACTGCCAGGGATACATATGGGGTTGTCACGACTTAGGCAATGTGCTGAAATCTCAGAGAATATCTATGCTTCTTCAATCATGTCTACCAGCAGGGAGATAAACTCAGGCAAGCAGTGCCAAAACGTTTTGATTTTTGTGTGACAGGGTCTTTAAAGCCTGTCCACTGACATGTACTCCTTCCTAGATGGTACCACCAGATTCTCCCAACAGGCTGAATCTGAAGGTATATTTGCATATACCTGTATGTTGCAACAGGACAAAATTGGCATATCAAAGAGCTGAAGCAAGGGGAAGAGGACTGGGGAGAAAACTGGGTGGTGGAAATCACAAGGGCCAGTCATGGCATTTAGAGAAAGGTAGAGCTCTGTCTGTCTTTTTTCCCATCTAGCTCTGATCTGCCATGTTACCTTCTTGGCTGATTTAGTCTAGGTTAGAGATGGGCATTTCATTTCGGAAGGGGACTGGTTCCGAAATGAAACATGCCAGCAGAGCTGGCACTTGGAATCCAGTCTCACCCTCCGGAAAAAAATCAACCACTCTCTTACCTTGCTGTAGTTTGCACTGGGTGAAATTCCTACCAGGAAGCAGCCTCCAATGCCTCATCTTTCCCTCTCCCTGGTGCTGGCCAATCAGACAGGGAGGTGGGATGATGCATGTCCTTCCACAGATCCTGATTGGCCATCACTAGGGAGAGGGAAAGATGGTGCATTGGAAGCTGCTTCCTGCTTGGAATTTTGCCCAGGGCCAGCTACAGCAAGGTAAGACATTGGTTGATTTTGTTCCGGAGAGTGGGACTGGGTTCCGAGTGCCAGCTGTGCTAGTGTGTTTCATTTTGGAACTAGTCCCCTTCCAAAACGAAACACCCATCTCTAGTCTAGGCCCATTTATAGAGACTCCTTTCATGCTTATTTGTATAACCATTTGGCCCACAAATAATTCTGCCTTCACTCTCAACTGTTGTGTGCTTTGCCTCTGTGAGATGCCCTAAGCACATCAAATCTCGCCTATTTGGGAAGCTAAGCAGGATTGGCCCTGGTTATTACTTGGATGGGAGACCAGCAGGGAATACCAGGTGCTGTAGGTGCCTGGAGTAGGAACTAGCAAACCACTCCAGTACTCCTGCCAAGAAAAGTCCATGGATATGGAGTCACGAAGAGTTGGTCACAACCCATTGGTCACAGTATGTTTGGAGCCAACCCCTAGGCTGGCACGTGGTTTCTGTGCCCAGTTTTGTGCAGTCGCCATTCTCAGTTCCACATCCCATCCAGGGTTTCCTAAAAGAAACATTATCAAAAGAAGGCAAGTATTATTCTTGGAACTTAAAAGTTGACTCACTAAACCACATTGAGTCTATGGGTCTACTCTAATGCAATTTAATATACTAAGGAACAGGAGTTTGGCAATATTTTTTTCTCAGTGTTCCTAAGTCTTCAGATAAAACCTTCAGGGAATTGACTATATATTCTTTTTAATCAATGAAAGTTAACTTTCACAATTAGTTTTAGTATATTAGGGTGAAATTTAAGAACATGTTACATCCAGTATTAAAATTTTTCCTCATTTCCTATCTTGAGATCCAAAATGAAAGACTTCCACCCAATACAGAATTAAAATAATTTCCAGATACATTCACATAATAGAGTACAATTTATTCCAGTCAATCCTTTAAAGTATAGAACCTTGCCTTTTGCAGCCTGGGCAAGTATGCCAGGCACACTCCCAACTTTTTTAATTTTAATGTTGCACAGGGGAAATTAATTCCCTACTTTTCAGAGCAAGAACATTTCCTTGACAAAGATTTAATTTTGCATAGCTACTCTCTTGAATGTTGGCACAGCTGCCCGTCTTTGACTGAGCAGGTTTGAGACTTCCAATGATTAAGCCTCGCTCAGCATGACAGCTTGTGAACTCAGCATGGAATGGCTTTAAATTCCAGCCTCAGGAATGCCATTTCAGACATTCTGTGGAGTGCAGTGACTCAGCACAAAAGCCCTTTTACAGTGCACATTCTGTAGCGCCAACTTCAAGAATCACAGACATGTCTGTACCATACTGTGTCCCCCTCCCCCCAAAATGATATAGGTGAAAGGCTAATGTACTGGATTCAATAAAAATACAGATAAGAATCCAGGCCAGTTTTTCTGAAGCCAGCACTCTATGGAAGTGCTGGAGTATGAGACCATATTACCCAGGCAAAATGGGAGTACGGGATATTGGTACAATGCTGGGTAGAGATTCAGATGCTTCTGCTTTTTCTTACAAGCGTCATTTTCAAGTATCCATTAATAGATAGTAATACAGGTGGATTCTACATAACTGAGTAGAGTTGCTGCTGAGAGAATCTTCTAAGATATTAAAACAGCATTGATGCTAAACATCTTTCTTTACTGTTGTCATTGTTGGTAATTATAAGATTTCAAGTGGCGTCTTGAACCTCTCCAGTCGCCTGCTAGGGATGTCAGGGGTAGGGGGATTCTCATTTTCCATTTTGATGAGAATTTATCTAATTCATACTCTCTAAATCAATATGCAACCCTAATTCACACTCCCTAAATCAATATGCAACAAACCTATTTAACCTTCAGTAGTCATAATGATATATATTTCTTGCGGTGTTACTCCAATTTTCAAAGAAAATGCATCTAAAATAAAAGTGCAAACAGGGAGTAACATAAATAACTAGGTTATATTGGAGAAAATTGCTTGCAGATATGTTTGTAACAGTTATGTTTTGCAGAAAATGAGATTGTGAAAAATTAAGGTGCAATGAAAATAGAAAGTGAAATATGTCTATTAAGATAAATGCACATGAAAATGTGTACAGTGGAACCTTGACTTACATACTGCTTGACTTGCATCATATTTGACTTGCAGCAATAAGGGGCCTGTTTGACTTGAGTCACAGGCTTTGACTTACAGCGCGGAGCCCCGGCGCAAGGCACCGGAATTGGGCGGCAGCCACAACCCAGCATCATGTCTGCCGCCTCCAAACTGCTCCTGCCTTCTTCCCCTCCTGTGGCAGCAGCGGCTTCGGCAAGGCCAGCTCAGAGCACCTGGAGCTGGTCCTCGGTCTCACTGAAGCCGCCACTGCTGCCGGAGGAGAAGAAGGGCTGGGAGCTTGGGGCTGGCCTCGCTGGTTAGACAGTCGTCTCAGTCTGTAAAAAATCTGGCTGCAGAAGTCTGGTCCACAATGGAAGCATTTTAGTTGGGGAGCTGTAAAGTTGTGGGACTCTAATGGTAAGCATAGAGTTGTTCAGAACTTGGAACGTCAGGTTAAAAATCAGTAAAACTTAAATGTTAGACATTGTTGCTATGATCATTAAAAAGTGGAGGCATATAACTTGTGGACTATAATTCCACTGCCTCCTCCTCTCTTTGAAGAGACATTTCATTTACATTCACAGAAGGAATCTCCTATCCCAGTCAAATTTGTGTTAAATTGCTGTTTTCGGGGGTCTTTTTCATCATCTGGAACGGATTAATCCGCTTTCCCATTACTTTCTATGGGAAACGTTCGTTTGACTTAAGTCGTGTTTGACTTAAGTCTAGACCACTAGAACGGATTAATGACGCAAGTCAAGGTTCCACTCTACACACATTTGTATGAACCTAAAAACTTTAAAAACTAATATTGATAAGGGTTGTTATTGGGGAAAGAGATGCATCTTCCAGCCAGCTATGCTGGTATAAATATCAGCATATGCTGTATTTATCCATATATAAGATACCCCAATATATAAGACGACCCCCACTTTTCAAACCCAAAATTACAGCTCCGCTACCACATAGTTCTCTCCTTAGCTTATTTCTGTGTATAAGATGACCCTCAATTTTAGTCTAACAAGTTGAGATTAAAATGTAGTCTTATACACGGAAAAATCCTGTAGTTGTATGATCAGTGATTTGTAGAGATGGGCACGAAATGAATTTTAAATTTTTTTGTTATTCATTATTTGTTTCGTTAGCTAACAAAACAAATAACCAACCCATCAAAGAAAAATGAAATAATTCAAGAAAATAAATTCAAGAAAAAAATAAATAAAATAAAAACAGCGCTGACTGGGCCCCAAGAGCAGGGCAGTCAGTGCTTTAAAAAAAAAAGTTTTAAAGAAAAAGAGCGCCAACCCGGCCCCAGGAGCCGTGTGGTTGGCGCTCTAAAACAAACAAACAACCAAATAAAACGAGTGCCATCCTGGCCTCAGGAACCACCCAGTCATTGCTTTAAAAAAAAAAAAAGGAGCACTGACCCAGCACCAGGGCTGGCCGGGTCAGCACTCCAAATTCAAGATTTTTTTTTAAAAAAGAAGCGCTGACCCAGCCCCAGGAGCTGTGCAGTCGGCGCTTGAAGAAGAAAAAGAACACAAGGTGCTGGCCCCAAACCTCAAAAAGCCCCTGCCGCCCGGCCCAGGATCGCCCGCTTCTGCCACCACCACCACCACCACCCAATAAGTCGGACCTAAACTGGTTTGGATCTGTTCAGGTTCGTACATTTTTTTTTTTTTAAAAAATGGTACTAACCCGAACTGAACCAAACCAAGGGTGGGCCCGAAACAGACGAACCTGAACCATGGGTTTTCTGTTTCATGCCCACCTCTAGTGATTTGTGAACAGCATCTGGGTACCACAGTATACACTGGAGAGCAAAGGTGAAATGATCCAAAGAATATTGACTGCAATAGTAAATGTTCTGAAAACCAAGCTCTGTAAGAAGTGATTGAGAGTATGGACAGCCTGCAGAAGAGCAGATGGGATAGCAGTCTTCAGATACCCGAATGGATATCACTGAGAAAATAAAGCAAACTTCCTCAAAGGAAAGGGCTGAAACAAATGGATTCAAATTACTGTACATGAAAAGGGATTTTCATTAAATATTATGGAAACAGGACATTCTAAGGGAATGGATTACTTTGTATTGGACTAACCCTCAATGGAAATTTTAAAACACAACTTAGATTACCATCTGCCAAGGAGGCTTCATATATGGATTTCTTACATCAATAGGAGGCTGGACTAAATGCAACCTTGCAACCTTATTTTCAAATACACATATTGCTTTTTATGATGCTAGTTCTAGTACAGGACAACTTATCTTGGAGGATTTCTTTGTTAAATTTCTAGTCTTTCTAAGAAGTCCAGTGTGTTGTGTTTGTTTATAGTGTTATTTTAAGGCAGAACAATGCAAGAAAACAATCTAGAGCCTATTATTTAAGAGTTAATCACTGAATACTCAGAAGACTTAGCATAGGTTTGTTTCTTCAGTTATTTTTATTTGTGTATGGCTCATTGGTTATTTAGCTGCCTAGATGCCCTAAGCACATCCGATCTCGCCTGATTTCGGAAGCTAAGCAGGGTCAGCCCTGGTTAGTACTTGGATGGGAGACCACCAGGGAATACCAGGTGCTGTACACGCCTAGAGTAGGAACTGGCAAGCCACTCCAGTATTCCTGCCAAGAAAACTCTATGGACATGGGGTCATGAAGAGTCGGTCACACACACACACACACACACACACACACACACACACACACACACAC
>JAHTLZ010000010.1:54630321-54690153 GCA_023846285.1 Phrynocephalus versicolor | reverse complement strand
ACACACACACACACACACACACACACACACACACACACACACACACAGGTTATTTAAACTAAACTGAAAGCAAATAAATTATAACATTAACAAGCAATTCAACATATAGCAATATTAAAACAATTTGTTAAATGATTTTTAAAACCCTTAAACAAATTGTCAAAATACAAAAAAATTGTCCAGTACATGAGCTATGAAACTGTTATGCCAATTAAAAGCTCATCTAAACAATATTATCTTCACTTGTTGACTTCTTCTCTAGAAGAGACAGCACAGCATACTACAGTTAGTCTGGCAAGACTAGACTCGTCACGTTTTGACAGAGTCACAAGCTTGATAGAATATTATGCACATTATATATCTTGAATTCAGGAAGGCTTCTAACAGGATCCTTCATAATATTTTTATGGTAAAGCTGGAAGAATGGGGTCTAAACAATGCCAGTACCATTCAATTCTGATTTGATCAGATCTCACTTGGATCTCACTTGGAATACTATGTCCAGTTTTGGGTACTTGCTTAAGAAAGATATCAGTAAGCTGGGACACATCCAAAAGAGTGTGGCATGGCTTCTTAAAGGTCTAGAAAACAAGCCCTGTGATGAATTGTTAAGGGAACTTGGTATGTTTAGAGAGAGAATAGAGAAGAATGAGAGGCAGTAAATAAGCATTTTCAACTATTTCATCAGCTGTAACAGGTTGCTGGGTAGGCACAAGATGTAATAACACTATTGTCACAGTTAATTAACAACACCAAGAATGGTAGTTTCAGTAGATAGTCCCACACTTCCATGATGTGTGAAGTGGCAGGATCCTCACTCAGCACTTGGAGTGTCCCTATACAATCAATTGAAGCACAAGTTGAGGAGCCATGTAGCCATCACATAAACCAAATACAAAAGTGGAACAGGTGATACCTTTAGGCTACTAGAAAATTCACAAAAACATTGCTAATATTTTGAGGGCGAAACACCCTTCCTCAGTGCAGTACCATAACATGGCAAAAGCTGGATTTGCCAGGAGTTATTTCATAGATGTAAGGTCCTTGGCAAGATGGGGGGGGGGAGCCAGGCAGTTACTTAGTTGAGGCTCAGAGCTTGGATATTCTTAGGCTACATCTGAAATGAAAGGAGGGAGGTGTTTTTTATTGCCCCAGTCCTTCCAAAGACATGTCACTGCTCACGTACACACATCCACACCTCTCCTCAGTGTGGCTTATTGTGGCCAATACAATAAAGCAGCAGTTCATTGGTTCCGAGAGTCTAACCCACATACAAGATTATATGGAGAACTGTGAATTACTCTATATAGTGAAATAAGAATTCCTGTTTGATATCTAACCCTTGTCCTTTTACATATGTTTCTTAGCTGTTTCTCTTTCCAGACTCATTTTGTAGTTCTTTTTTTCTCTGTCACAGTCACTTGCAGATCATTTACACAGTGCCCAGGGAAGATGGAAATGTTCTGAAAACATTTTTGTGTGTGTGTGTGTGTGTGTAGTGTCATTTCTGAGGACAGATTTCTATCTATTAATTTAATTCTGTTATACAGTATAATGATTGACCTGTCATTTCTATGGAGAGTCCAAATGGGCATTGGTGGCACTGGGTGACGTAGATCACATTAACAGAGAAACAAGTAAATTGGCCCCAGATGTTGAGGGTGATAGTGCTGGATCCTATGAGAGTGCTACCAGAGTAGATGTTGTGGCAGAGTTGGCATCTAGGTTTGTGGAGATGAGTCTCGTTCCCATCTCATTTATTTGTATTTATTTTATAGCATTTTAACAGATGATTGTCCAGCCTCTTTTTAAAAACTTTCAGCAAAGAAAAGGAATCTGTTCGACTATCAAGCAGCTCTTCCCTTCAGGAGGTTTTTCCTAACATTTAGTTGAAATCTCCTTTCTTGAAATGTCTTCCATTGGTGTGGGTGTATCCTGTACAGCAGCAGAAAACATGTGACAGCCCTTCAGGTCTTTGAAGACGGCTCTTATATCCTCTTTCAGTCTTTTCTTCAAGCTATACATGCTCAGCTCCCTCTACCATTGTTCATAAGACTTCATTTTCAGACCTTTTACCATCATAGCCAGGCAGGACATTTGGGAGTTCCAAACCTGAGGGAGGCCCGGAAATCTGTGACAAGGAGTAGGGCCTTCTCAGTGGTCGCTCCCTATTCATGGAATCGCTTACCACCAGAAATTTGCCTAGCACCCTCACTTCAACCCTGGTCCTGGATTCAACCATCTCCCTGAAATCCCAGGTGATGGCAGTCTCCAGGGCTGTGTTTTTCCATCTCCCCAGGATCGCCCAGATCCGCCAGTACCTCAGTGAGTCCTCCCTGAGGACAGTTGTGCAGGCCTTTTTAAAAAAAATTTCCCCGCCATCTATGTCCTTGCTCGCTACCGAGAAGACGCCAGGGTGCCAAAATTGTTCTAAAAGTTGTCATTTTATATTGTTGTTACTGTCTTTATTGTTTTCTTATTCTGTCATTAGCTGAATTGGTCAGCCTTTGTAAGCTGCCCAGAGTTCTTATGGGAAGATGGGTGGGGTATAAATTCAATAAATAAATAAATAAATAAATCTTGAGGATTGACTACTGAAATGCCCTCTATGTGGGGTTGCCCTTGACCCTTGTCTGGAGGCTCCAGCGGGTGCAGAATGCGGCGGCCAGACTGGTGGTGGGTGCTCATAGATTCGATCACATCACCTCAGTTTTGGCATGCCTGCATTGGTTGCCCGTTGCCCTCCGAATAAGGTTCAAGGTCCAGGTTTTGATTTTCAAAACCCTCCACGGCCTGGGACCAGAATATCTGTCAGAGCGTATCTCCCAGAGGACAACTGGGGTCAGGCCCACTAGAATGGCGCAGCCACACTCACTTAGGGTGGCCACACCCAGGGAGGCGCAGAAATTGCTCACGCGTAACCGCACCTTCTCTGTGGTGGGCCCCACGTTGTGGAATCATCTTCCTAGTGAGCTGCGCCTACCACAGTCCCTGCCCGCCTTCAAAAAGGCTCTGAAAACCTTCCTTTTTGAGGAGGCATATGGCGACCTTGTCATTTAATTTCATTTATTTTATTTTTTTTGCCCGTGCTGCCTCTTGTTGAGGGCTTCCCCCTCTTTATTTTATTAGTTTCTTTTTCCTTTGTCCTTTTTACTTGTTATACACTGTTGGTTTTATTCTCATTTGTAAACTGCCCAGAGTTCCTTCTGGAAGATGGGCGGTATAAGAATGCAACAAATAAATAAATAATAAATAATAAATACAAAATAAAAAAACTACTGAAAGCATGGTTTTAGAGCAGGGGTTCCCAAACTTTTTGTAAGGAGGGCCAGATTTGGTGGCTGAGAATGTGTCAGGGGCTGGTTGCTCCCTGACCCTGCCACCCCACTGCAAGCCCCACCGACTGACCCATAAGCCCCACCCACTGATCTCTTGCAACCCCATCCACAGGAAGGAAGGTGGGCACCTAGCTTCACAAGGTTCCCAGTGATGCCGGTGGTCGTGGCCCACCCCCGTGCACGCACCCAGCCCCACAAGCTTCCCAGCGGTGCTGGTGGTGGTGGCCCATCCCCTTGCCTGCCCACCCAGCCAGCCGCGGTACACTCAGAATGGCCTGAAGGGCCAGATTTGGCCCCCGGGCCGGACTTTGGACAGGCCTATTTTAGAGAATCGCCTTCCCTGACTTTTTAAACACCTAGCAAGAGGCTATCCTTCTTTTCACCACTTCGCTCTAATTTTTTTTTTTTTTGTTATTTGATCAATTGCTTGGTTATGTTTACTTTTAATTTAGTTTATTATTGATTTATTTGGTTATGTTTGGTTATATTATATTGTTTGCATTTTTGGTATTTAAATGTGTTGTTATTGCTATGTTGATATTTTATGTTGTTTACTGCCAAAAGTAGACCTAGGGCTAGATGGGCAGTACAAAATCTAATAAATAAATAAATAAATAAATTGTATAAAATGAATTATAAAGCCAAAACTAATTAAATTAAATTAATCTCAAAATAGGATTAAGATTACAATTAGAATTAAAATTAATAATTAAGATGGCAGAGCAGCAACCAAAATGGTGTTAACTAATGACTTGCTGAAAGAGCCAGGTTTTTAAAGCTCTTTTAAATGAATCCAGGGAATGGGAGCTTATTCCACAGTGTATTCATATACATCCTGTGTATTCTATTGTGTGTCAATAGATATCTGAAATAGGGGGTTATATGTAAGAAGTACTGGCCAGCAACCCAGGGTTAGGAGAATACTGAACAGCTGTCCACAGTGTGTTGCATACCTGTCAAGTTTTGTCTGCCGCCACCTGGAAAGAGGACAGGGAGAAAAGGTTAGGGCAAAACAGGAAGCTTGACGTATGGTGTTGTAAATCGTTGATAATGCATGTGAATGATTAAAGCTGTGAGATGGTGACAACTAACAGTTTTTCAGATATTTTCTCTTTTGTGTCTCTATTGTTGCCTTGCCCTGTTAAATTGTTGTTTAACCGCATTGGGTGAATATTGTATTCATTTTGCATAGCAATGAATTTGGAATCTCTATGCTGTGGAACCAAGCAGATGAGATTATATCTAAGGAGTTGGCTGTAAAGAATCCATTTTGTGGTGTGTTCAGGTTGAAAGCGGGGGGGGCATGTTGTCCTTGAGCTTTAGATACAGCACAGTGTGAAGATTTGTGTGTATGACCCCATTAGTGCACAAGTATTATTCCAGATGGTTTGTGTGTGTGTGTTGTGTCGTTACAGTCGTGACCGACTCTATGTGCCCCCATGTCCATGGAGTTTTCTTGGCAAGAGTACTGGAGTGGCTTGCCAGTTCCTACTCCAGGCGCCTACAGCACCTGGTATTCCCTGGTGGTCACCCATCCAAGTACTAACCAGGGCCGACCCTGCTTAGCTTCCGAAATCAAGCGAGATCGGATGTGCTTAGGGCATCTAGGCAGCTCCTTCCGGATGGTTTACAAGCAGCTAAAACTAATATGCAAATACAATTGACTGTAAATTAATACAGGGATAACAAATGGTGTTAAACCAAATGGCACTAAAAACAACATTCCCCACAATAACAGGGCAGGAGGTGGGATCAGTGTGAGAAGCATCCCTGAAAAGTATTGTGTTATGTGGGTCCAAAGGCTAGAGACCCAAAATAATGGACTCAAATGATAAAAAAGAGATTTCGTCTGAACATTTGCAATAACTTTGTATAGAAAGAACTGACAATGAAATTGATTGACTGTGAACATTTTTAAGCAGAGTGTAGATGGTCTCCTGCCATAAGTGCCTTATCTATGGATTTCCTGCATTGGCAGGAGATTGGAGTCAATGACCCTTGGGGTCCTTAATCAGCTCTACAGTTCTAAGTTTCTCTGATTTATATAATCACTTTCCTGCAAGGAGCTCAGGTTGCGCATACTATAGTCCTTTTCCATGTTTTTCTTCCAACAGTTCTGTGGGGAAGTTTAGACTAAGAGATAGTGACTGGCCCAAACTCTCCCTGTGAGTTGCATGACTTTATTCCAGATCATCCCAGTCCTGGTGCCACAAAGCAACTATTTAGTTGAACTGTTCATGTCTATATGGGGAGGATAGTTATTTTGATTCAACCTATACCAGTGTTGGCGAATCTATGGCATGGGTGCCAAAGGTGATATTCAGAGCCCTTTATGTGGGCACCCGACGTTGACCCTTCACAGCCACCTGTATTCAGTTTAAATTACTGTATTGGCACTTTGCAAATAATTAGTGGGTTTTGAATTGCAATTTGGGCACTCAGTCTCTAAAAGGTTTGCCCCCACTGACCTATACTATACTATATACAGAAAGGTACATACACAAGGGAGAAGGGTTTTTGTTTCATTTGCAGAATAATTGTGTAACCACAGTAATGAGACAGAACAAAATCTCAGAACCTGGAAAGCGCTGGCTGAGGGCTGTCCATTGCTAGATTGAAGTGCACCTTGACAGAGAACAGCTGGCATCACTGGTTGATGGGGGCAAAAGAAATAATCTCATCACATGAATGGATTCCATGTTGGTTTATTACATTCTGAAACGCTTTCTGAGGCAAACTGCTGAGTGTGAGTAGAAATTGATGTCATATTTTCAGTACCAACGCTCCTGTTGGTGGCATTTTCAGCAGGCCCAATTTCATCCCCATCTCATACTAACACACTAGTATGGGTAGGGCCATGCTTCTATGTGGTGAAAAGGAGAGGATTTTCCCTCCTGTGTATGCTTGTTGCAGATCATACTTATTTTTGGCCTTCACTTTCAATCCTAGCCATTTTCTGCTCATGAATTCATCACCTCCAAAGGGCTGGACTGCTACTCTTATAGTGATCCCTGCAGCTATTGATACCACTATTGTACATTATGATATAGTAAAAAGATGTTTGTCATCTACATCTTTTTCCACTACAGTGCAGCTTAGGAGTTTTGGTTATCCTCAGAGTGAAATTTAGATGTAGGCACCACTGATATGCTGCATGTGAGTCAAGTTAGAAGTGAAGCCAAACTCACTCTTGAAGGTACACACAAAATGCAGTGATCAGGGAGCAGGATTAGGACTGAGGATATCCCCAACCCGAAAAGCTCCATAAATTATTTTCGTGAGTGCAACCTACCATGCAAGCTGGTTATAAAGATAATACAATGGTACCTTGTAGAAAGGAATTGATTCGTTCCAAATGAAATTATGTTAAGCAAATTTTCCTTTATACAAATTCCCCATAGGAATGCATTGAAAGCTGAGTAATCCCATTTTTATGTTGTACGGATTTGCCCCATTGGCGATTATGTTAAGCAAATTTTCCCTATCTCCAGAATTTTTTATGTTGTACAAATTTTATGCTATACAAACTGTTATACAAGGGTCCACTGTATAGGGACAGAGGACCATGCATGCTGGATAGGACCAAGAGACCAAACATTGTGCGTACACAGTGACAAAGAAAGTCCTTCTCTCTTCTCTCATGACACCTCTCTGTGTCACCCCAAAAGCTGCTCCACAGGGTTTCCACAGTTTTCTGTGGCTGATTTCCAGGGCACATGTGGCATCTTCAGTGACTGATTATATGAGACAGCTCTTCACCTAGTGCCATCGATGGTTGTAATTCATCAGTTGATCAGATATTGCACACTACAGTGAATACCTCTTCCATGTTTCACAGGCCAACCAAAAACATTATATTGCCTGAGACAGAATAGTACATTGGATTCCTATCCTGCCCAAATCAAGGTGTAGTACAGCTACTTTTCGCACATTGCAACATCTGCTGCTTGACACCCCAACCTCGCCTTAACAGGGGGGCTGCCCTAGCATTTTATGACTCTGTTAACACCTAAGCAGCACTAATTTAACTTTTTTTAAAAAATCAACCCATCAGCTTTTGTTATTTTGTTTAGCCATTTTGTCTAAAGAATTGCTAAATTTATTCCACTGAGAAGGTTTGGTTACTTTATTTCAGAAATGCCCACGGAACATGCTTGTCATGCTTGCTAAAATTGGAACAGCCTCCTCCCTGAAGCCCTTTGACTCAGTAAAATTCCAACTGACAGCTTAATTTGCCTAGAAATAGAAGGCTTGGCTTGAATTCACATTTTCCGAGACCCATCCTCCCTTATTTCTACATCACTGCAAATTGAAAACAACAACTCACCGCCCCTCATGGAATTACCGGTGTTGTGTGTTTGTTTTTGAAAGCAACACACTGGGAGGCAAGGGTCAAGCCCCCTGTGTCTTGCAATTAAAAAGACTGCTGTCCCTGCAGTCCCTCCTTGGCTCTCATTGCCATTTTGTCAAAGAACAAAGATGTAGAGGAGAGCCTCAGCATGAAAAGGTTCACTTTAGAGCAAAACTAATACAAGGGGCAAGCCACAACATCAGGGAAGCAGCGATTAGTTGTGGCACCTTCAACCCTGAGGCTGAGTGTCCCTCACCTACTAATGATTATAGATCTCACTATGTGTATAACCTTTGGTCCGGCAATAAGAAACCTCTCCATGTTTTTAATGATGCAAGGGTCGTATGTCACTGTATACATATTCCCTGCTTGAAAGCTCTGGCTCCCACTTGAAAGTTACTCAGTGAGGGGTTCTTGGGAAATCAGGCCATAGCTGCCAGTATTGCACGTTGTCAGCTCCCTTCCAGCATCATTAGGAAGATAGGATTTAATAACAGCTCCATTTGTTATTACATCTGTTTTGCATTACTCTGCCAAAAAGCATTTCCTTAGTCAGTGTGACAAGCTTCAGCAATCGGCAACACAACGAGGCCACCACACGTGCACACGCACAAAGCTGCTCCCTCTTCCAAGGGAGCATCATCTGCTGTTTTCTTTCACATCTTGACAAAAAAATTATTTGAGAAAGTTGGGTTGGGGGGGACTCATAATCCCCAGAGCTCATAAGATTCATGAAGAGGGAGTAGAGTGCCATTTTCCTTTAGTGAAGAACAGAAATGTCTCATGCCTTCCTTTGTTGCTAGAGCTGACCTCTTGTCTTTGATATCTAAAAGGCATTTGTTGTGCTTCTAGAATTCAGTAGGGGAAAAGATGCTAAAGGGAACAGAATAATAGATTTCAAAGTCTGCCTCCAGTCTGTTGTGGAGACTTGTCTCAATTGTGGCTACTTCAAAATAAGAGGTTTAACGTATTTGTCTTCTCACAGTGACAGTTCTTTGGGTGTTTGTTCATTATGCCACATTTCTCTGTTACTTTTCTTCCACCAGGTGTCATATTTCTTCCTTGCTCCCTATTGCATCTTTTACTTTTCACCTTATTTGCTTTATCTTCTCTCTGTTTTACCTGTTGCCCTGTGATTTTTCTCCAACCCCTGTCTCTGCTCCTGCATCAGCTGCCATGAGTTCCTTGTTCACCTCTTCCCTCATACCAACATCCCTCCTCCTCCATAGGGTTACAAAGCCAGCACCATTCCATTGAGACTCGAGGCCCTTATGATCATGTAACATGACCTCAGAAATACTTCTGGATAGTTGATTATGGAACAAATGCAGGTCCGTGAAAATGGAATCAGAGCAAAATCCTGCTAGCTGGTAATTTGGGCAACCCATTGGGTTGGGTGTGTGTGGGGGGCAATTTACAAAACAATCACTGATATGTTGTATTTGATACAATGAATTTGCACAAATGTATAATTGCCCTGTAAGTGTTCATAATACAGTAATCCCCCGCCCTTTCACGGTCCATACACTGTGGTCCCGCTATATCCCAGGACCGCAGTATATGGAAAAAAGGCCCCCTAGGATAAAGGGGGAAAATCCTGTTTCAAGCCTCCCCTACTTACCCCAGGACTGGAGCTGCCCCGAATAGGCCTGTGAGGGCCTTCCTGGACCTTCTGGAGGCCCCAAAAGAGCCCCCCTGAGAACCAGAAGTGACTTCCAGATTGCTGAAAATCATTTTTGAGGCCTCTGAGAGCCTTTCTAGGCCTGTCGGAGGTCTCAGAAATGATTTCTGGTTTAAAGGGAGTCACTTCTGGTTCTCAGGGAGGCCCAGGAATGCTCTCACAGGCCTGTTCAGGGTAGGGATCACTGTACTGCTTGCTGTATAACACAATGACAGGAGTCCGATGTAAGCCTTATGGACTATACTTGGTAATCTTAGAATGGCATATAATGGCTGCAATTACAATGATACAAGCTGCTATCAATATCATTCAAAGAACCCCAAACCTGAAATGTTTCTGCTGCATAAAAAGCAAAGCTCTGAACTTTCTCAAGCAATTGAAATGGCACTTCCACCCTTCTCTTGGTCACTGCGGCTGCCCACTCTCTCATGTTTCTCTCTTCAAAGCAAGTATTAAAAGGCTAGCTTTTAATAGAGTGATGTGCTGCCTACTATGTGTTGGCCATTCTGATTATCCTCAGCAGTGGGGGCTGTTCCTTGTACTCTGCCACCCAAGTAAGGCATAGCAGTCTGCCTTGTGTTATGAGTTTCTTATACTCAATATCTGATGTCTGCAGAAGCAGAGAACCTGAGGAAGTGTTCTCAGGCACAACAGAAGAAAATAGGAAGATCATGGAAATCAATCTTCTTTTTCTATACCTGCCTATCAAAACTAAGCTATTTAACATTCATCATTCTTTCTCCCATCACTATCAGGTCCTTACCTGCATCAGAGTTTCCTTCTTTTCATTTTATTATTTTCATTCCATAGCAAAAGCTGCCCAGGCATCTCATCAAATGACTATGATGAGTAGAGGGGGTGGGGGTCCATTGCATTTAACCAAAGAGTAACCCCTCTCTAATGTAAGTCACTTTCTCATCTTTGAAAACCAGTTATCGCTAGATCTCTCCTTACTGCTGCCAGAAGCAGGTAAACAATTTGTAACATCATGTTCATGAACTTGAAAATTGAGAAGCTATTTTCACATTTTGGAACCTTCCTTAGCTCAAATAGGAGAGCAAACTAATGACTGTGAAATTGCTTCTGTGCTGTCATCAGCTTTCCTTGTTGCTACAGACCGGTAACTTTAAGCTGAAGTTCTTTCCTTAAATAAAGTGAAGTTGTCATTTATTAATTTGCTTGGCTCTTGAATCATTTCACAACAAAATAGTGCTTTCGCTCAACGTATTATATGGCGACACCACCCATCACATAAGTGCTCCTGGCACTTAAAAATATAAAGGAACAATTTTACTCTTCAGGGATCAGCATTATGATTCAGCTTGCTGGAAGATGAAACGGCAACTGGCTGGGATAACCAAACTAAAACAGCGTTTTAAAATGATTCAGAATGATTGGGAAATGGTTCCATTCTGTTTTCACCACCTTGCTTGCCAGTTTTGACTGGTAAGTGTTTTGCCGGAGGAAACAACAACAACAACAACACAAGATGGTGTCCCTCCCACTCCATCCACAGAAGCAAAGTTTCAAGTTTTATTCAAGCCTGAAGGCAGAACAAGCTTTTCTATCACAACTGATGGCATAAAACTGGCTTGGGGAGTCTTGAGCAGCCTTCATGCCATACATCTCTATTTTCTGCTGTATTCAGGCTACCCCAGAGAAATGATAGGCTTGGTGGAGACTGTAGGGATCTATAGTGGTGAGAGAAGAAAGCTGCTATAGCTAAAACACCACCAAGGGTAACCTGCAGTTCTGCTCTTCCACATATAGTCCAGTTGTATTTATAGCTGAAATGACTAAGATCCTAACAGGAAAATCATGGCCCAGCATTTCCTAGCTGGGGCATGCCAAGAAAAGAAGAAATTTCAACTTCTTCTTCTTCTGTCCCTGAATGTAGCATCCCAGTAGAGCTACTGACTTTTTCTGCTTACTCCCCTTTTAGTCAGTGCATCTGAGGTAGAAGAGTTCAAGAAATGCTGTAGCTCATTTCATTCATCCCTGAATGAACATTTCTGCCCTGAGGATTTCAGGGGTTCTGGGAAAGTGTGCAATGTGTTCATGCATGCACACAGAGAGTGGGGTCTTCCTCCCTGTCCCCATCCCAGGAATTCAGTTCCAGATGGGGTATGGTGGTTTCAGGACCACTGAAAAATAAAATGGCTAAAGCTTCCAATTTAGTTACCACAATTAGGATTAGGGATGCAAATCTTCATGTATATCATTCTCAGAAGTTTGTCTACACTAGTTTCTCTGTCCTGGAAGAATTCTTTGTGCATTTTCTTCATCACTAGCTTTTTGTGAGAATTTTCAGAGAGGGTAGCCATGTTAGTCTTTTCAAGAATATCAGGTATTGTTTTTCTTTGATTTTTACCTGAAATTTTTGTGAGAATGAAAGTGAGGTTTTGGTTGAAAAAAACCACTCTAAACAAACATTATGTGCAACTCCCCTTGAATTTTTCAGAAGAGAACAGTCATTGTTTTGCACAGAATGCATGTTTTCCCCACAAAAAGCACCAGTTTTTATTTTGTTATTGTTAGTACCGTACTGCTGAAAACAGTGCTGGTCCTTTTGGTCTCATGGAAGAGTGAAAAATCTCACCATGACTGACCATTTTATTCTCAAAGGCTTTCACAGCCGGGATCTGATAGTTATTGTGAGTTTTTTGGGGCAGTTTGGCTATGTTCTGGAAGTTGAAAAATGTCCAGAACACGGCCAAGCAGGCCAAAAAACTCACAACAGCTATTGATCATTTTGTTGGTAAGGCTTCAATTTATTGAGAGATTCTTAACCATGGAGGACAAAAATTTGTGACTTCTTGTGCTACATTTGGCTCACTTGTGATCATGTGACCTGCTGCAGTGCTTGTATTGCAAGACATTGCTCATTGATCAAGGTAAATTTGATCAGAAATGTTTGCACATCTTGCAAAGCACTCATAGACCAAGGTACACATAAGCCAAGGTATTGCTAAATGGGAGACTCCTTCCATGCCTGGGAGGGAGCTGCATCTGACCCATAATACAAAGCTTGTGCACATGTTTTCTAGGTTTTCCCCGAACCATCTTGCTAGTCCTTTCCGGTACTAGAATGAGTGACTGTGTGCCTTGGGTGTAATTAGTTGCATGTTGGATGTAAGCAAATGTTAGATGCAATTAGATATGAATATGAGAGACCTTCTTAAGGCATAAGGAGATGGGGCTTGTCCTGCCTTGAGTCCCAGATGTGAAGAGAAAGACTGCATAGAAATTCAGTACATAAATTTGACAAAGGCTAATAAAGCTCAATTTTGTAAAAGCCATTTTGGATGGAGCAATTTATATTCTGTGCTGCTTCTCGTCTAATCTTTACCTACAGCATGAGTGGGAAGTATCTTGCCATTCACACATATTGTGGATGTGATACAAAGGCAGTTGCTCACCTCCTAAGGAGAGAATCTCATGGTGGCTTTGACTACATTTTTATCATGACATCTACATTAGAAGTAAGCTCAGATATTAGCAGCATTATGTGTGAACTAAGCAAATCATTTATTGCATTTGAGATTACTCTCAGTGAAATCTAGCAATTTATTTGACTTTGCACCTTGATTTTCTGCAGAAGCATATTTGTCCCCTTGATAGATAGGCACAAAATAGTATGAGATGATGTGTGCATTGAATATATTTCAAAATGAGCAGCAAAGAGGTAAAAATAGATCAAAGACTCATACTAACATATTGCATTTTCTTCATAGTCGAGTAGATGGGTGACAAATGACATATGTTATAATATGCCTTTGGTGGCAGTATATGGCATATACTGAATATAAGATGGCATAAATTCAAACCATAGGTATAGACTGGTCCTGTTTTAAAAAGTGCTCTCCTCTAATTATTCTGCACTAGGGCATTATACCTTGAAAGGAAAGGGAGTCTAAAATGGCAGTCTGCATCACCTTCCCCATGGCACTAACACTTTATACCTTAAATGAAAATCCATATACTCCTAGGGTCAAGCTCCAGAGAAACCATTTGGAGTCTGGATAATTACTCTTTAAAAGTAATTTGTTGCATAACTCACCATGAAACCAGTCTTTCTTGCTACTGCCTACCCAGTTGTGAGTCACATTTCCTGCTTCACTTCACTGAGGTTAAAGCATATGATACTCCCCTCCTCTTCATGTTATCCTCACCAAGAGGAGGCTACAAGGCTGCCCCCCCCCCATGAATTCCATGGCATGGTGGACCTTAGTTCAGGGGGCAAGGGAAGTATCCCTTTCAACTCAGACCATGGGGTACCAGTAATCATTCCAATGTATTACATCATGCCTTTGTTACAAAACATAATATAATTAAATAATTAATGCAAGCTTTTGTAGATTACAAATCCCTTCTTCAGGCATACATGAGTAACTTTTTGGTTCTGTCATTAACATTATTTTGCCAATTTAAGGCCATAGTTTCTGTTATTGGCCAGGATCTTGTTGCACAGCTCTGTTTGTGAAACAGGGATGACATCTATTGTGAGTAGAGATGGGCATGACTCAAAAAAATAATTTTTCGTTTTTCGTTTGTTGTTTTGGGGTCCATTTTGGTTCGTTTTTGTTTTTCGGGGTTTTTTTTCGCATTTTTCATTTTCGTTTTCGTTACAAAACGAAATGAAAAAACAAAATGAAAATGAAAATTTTTTGTTTTCGTTAGCATTCTTTTCTTTGGGATGTGTCTGCCATAACGAAAATGAAAAACAGGGCAAAATTTTTTGTTTCATTTTCGTTTTCGTTTTGTTTTCTGGAAAATTTTCGTTTTCATTTTTGTTGTGTAACGGAAACGAAAAACGAAAACGAAAACGAAAATTTTGCTGAGTCATGCCCATCTCTAGTTGTGAGTTTTTCAGGCTGTTTGGCCGTGTTCTGGAAGTTTTTCTTCCTGATGTTTCACCAGACTCTGTGGCCGGGATCTTCAGAGGGCAAGGAGCTCAGGGAACTAGGAGTTATCTCTATGCTCTACTCCTAGTTCCCTGAGCTCCTTGCCCTCTGAAGATGCCGGCCACAGAGTCTGGCAAAACATCAGGGGGGAAAATACAGGGATGACATCATAATTAAAAGAGATCACCACTCACTCCCTTTGTGTATGCAATGTACACAATATGATGGCATAACTTGCACTCCAAAATCACTAAAGGAAGCATTTTATTTAATGGCAATTTGCCACTGCTTATAGGATCATAAAATAGTGAAGTTGGAAAGGGCCTACAGGTCCATCAAGGCCATTTCCCTGCTCCATGCAGAAATACAAATCAAAGGATATCTGCTGGTGGTTATCAAAATTTATCTTGAATGATGGAATACTCACTACCTCTTGAGATAACTGGTTCCACTGTCATACTGCTTTAACAGAATCTTTTCCCCTGATATTCAGCCGAAAGCTGGGTTCTTGTAACTTGAGCCCTTTGTGGAGTGTCCTGCATTCTGGGATGACAAAGAACAGATCCTGCCCCTCCTCTGCATAACAGCCCTTCAAAGATTTGAAAACTGCTATCATATCACCCCTCAGTCTTCTTTTCTCCAGGCTAAACATGCCCAGTTCCTTCTGTCTTTCCTCATAGGGCTTGGTTTCCACCTCCATGATCATTCTTGTTGCCCTCCTCTGAACTTGTAGGCCTAACCAGTGCTGAAAACGCGGGGGAGGAGGGGAGGGTGAGCACCTCACAGGATTTGAAAATTATACTTCTGTTAATGCAGCCTAAAATAGCATTTGCATTTGCCTTTTTGTTGCCACTAGAAATGGGCACAAAATGTTTCATTTGTCATTTTTCATTTTGTTCCCTAACAAAATAAAAAAACAAAGTGACCCATCAAAGAAAAACAAAATAAAACAAAACAAAATTTTCATTTTGTTCCATTTTGTTTTTAGTTTTTCCATAGGAATACATTGAAGCAATGCATTTCTATGGGAAACCGCTAGGGCACAGGGAAACCGCGGGCTTTTTACAATTTTTTCCCTGCCTGAAGCCACACACATCAGCTGATCAGTGCTCCAGCAGGAAAAAAGTTTTTAAAGCCTACATTTTCCCCACTCAGTTTTTAAAACGTTTTCCCTCCCCCAAACCCCTCACGCCAGCTGATCGGCACTGGGGTGAGGGGAAAAAAAACCTTTCCCCCATAGTGCCGATCAGCTGGCAGGCAATGCTGGGGGGAGTTTAAAAAGACCCAAGCTTTTAAAACTTTCCCCCTTTCCCCAAGCCCCATGTGCCAGCTGATCGGCACTGGGGTAGGAAATATAAAACTTTTTTTTTCCTACCCCAGCACCAATGAACTTGCGCACGGGGCTTGAGCTAGGGGGAAAAAGTTGTACCAGCACTACACACATGCACCAAAAAAAGTTACACAAGCACCATACACATGTTAAAAAACAAAAATGAAACAAAACAACAAACGGAATGTTTTTTAAAAAAAATTGTTTAAAATGAAACGAAATAGAACAGAATGAAACAAAAATGAAATGAAACAGTATTTTAGCGTTTCGTCGCATCCATTATCTGACATACTAGGAGACAGCATACCTGTCAAGTCTATGGATCTTCTCTGCATAATTACTTCAGCCTCCGTTCAATGCAGTCAGGAATCTCCTACAACAACTACTACCCTCTTCTTCTTTTTGTATGGTGTGGGTTCAGTGACTTATTTTTTGCTGTGCTTCATCCGTTCTCATGTCTTCCTGTGGAAGTCTGGCAGACTCCTCTTCAAGAATCTAAAATCAGTTTTGCAATTCTACAGGTGGAGAGTGCTTTCTCCTGCTGCAGCAGCAATTCAGGGGTTAATAGGAATTGAGCTGGTTAAATTAGCCCCTAAATTTGTGGTGCGTGCAATACACACTCTTTCAATTAACTACTGGACCCCCCTTTGGAGGTTAATAACTCAGCTCTCTGAGCCCCAAACCTCTCCAAATTTGGGGGCCTTATGGGGAAGAGCTTGAAGAAGCTATCTTGCCATTTCCATGCTGAAACATGGCTGTGATCCATATTTTCAAGTACATGTTTGTTATGTTTATGTACTCAAAAATATAGAACACAGACATATATTGGCACCAAAAACCGCTGGAGAGCTTCCACTGTAAGCCCCTTTCCAAGTTCGAAAGGTCCAAATTCCTCAGCAAAACACATCCAGAATGGCTAAAAGTAAATGGGAAAACCCACTCTAACTCCTCCCTCCCCTCCACAAACTACAGGGGTTGCAATACATCCTGGGTACACTTTTTTTGCAAGGCATTATGAAACATTTGTTATTCGAAGCAGCCCATAGGAAACATTTGTTATCTGAGGCAACGCTATACCCAGAATTTTCCATTTGTTATCCGAAAAATTTGTTATCTGAGGCATTCTTTATCTGAGGTATTACTGTATTTTAAAAATACCACTACATGGTTAGGAGATTTATTTGTTTTTTATACGTTTTTAAAGTCTCTCCTCTTCCGAAGAGATACTAAGTGATTTTACATTATCCTGTGTAAAATTGTAGGGTAAGATGAACAACAGTTCCAGCTGAACCAACTCAGACACTCTCTTAGGAAGGCGGTGTGCCCGGCACTGCCACCTATCCCCCACAGGGAGGGATTCCGAGGTGGCAGGGGGGCTTCCCGCCACTCGTTGCAGCCATTGCTGCCACTGTGCCTCTGTGGGGAGGGCTCCCATGGCAGTGGGGAGGCTTTGTTTTTTTAAAAAAGCACTGATTGTCCGGGGCCCATGCTACAGCTGATCGACGCTTATTAAACAAAAAAGCACTGATTAGCTGGGCCCGCACTGCAGCTGATCGACACTTGGTTTTTTTAAAAAGCACCAATCGGCGAGGCCCATGCTGCAGCTGGATTGATGCTTGCGTTTTAAAAAAGTGCCAATCAGCTGGGCCCCGGTCTGCACTACAGCTGATTGGTGCTTGTTTTTTTTAATAAAAAGCCACTCAGCCAGCTGATTGGCACTTGTTTTTTTTTTTAAGCACTGATCAGCCAGGCCCGTGCTATAGCTGAAAACAGTGCCAATCTACTGGGCCCGCGCTACAGATGATCCAGTGCTTGTTTTTTTTGAAAGCCGATTAGCCAGCTGATTGGCGCTTTTTTTAAAAAAAGTGCTGATTAGCTGCGCTAGTCAGCTGTAAAAACAGTTTATAAAGAGAAAAAAAATAAAAAATGAAACAAAACAAAACAACAAAACGATTTTTAAAACTAATTTTAAAAAAATCATTTAGCAGGAAAACAAAGCAAAATGAAAAACAAAATGAAACACCATTTTGGCGTTCCGTGCCCCTTTCTAATCAATACATTTAATTCCACTGTCACATGGTTTTAATGATACTGATTCACCATGGAATACATTTGTTTTCTCTCTTTTTTTCCTGGGGCAGTGCAGCTCCTTACTTTTCTTTTTCTTTTAAATCCTAACTGATACAGCTATATAGCAGAAAGGGATTCCCATTTGCAAATGTTTGATCTGTGCTGGAATAGATAAGTCTGAGTTTTCCCTCCTCTTTTGCAAGAGCAATGGGTTAAAAAAGAAGACAGGATATCCTATACTCCCTTCTTTACAATTCAAAGCAAGATATTGTACTCAGGATATCATTCACATGTATGTTGGGTTGGTGGTGGTGGCTTTGAGTTGCTAGTGAAAGACATCCACCTCCCATTGTTACATTCTAAGAAAAATCACATTTTTAAAAAAAAAAAACCCAAAGGTATGCATCAAAAATTTCATGCAATGGAAGTACATATCCAAAAATAAAACAATATAAAAAGCAAAAGTCGAAAAGTTACAGACATGGGTAGTGATGTACTCATGTGTTACTTTTATGTAATCTTTTGGCTTTGCTTTTGGCCCTGGTATTGTTTCATTCTTGGATATGTATTTATGTTACATGGACATTTTGATGACTTCGCCTTCAAATTTTACATGAGATTTTGCTTATACAGTCACCCCCCACCATTTCGCGGTTCAGATACTGTGGTCCCACTACATCGTGGGATCGCAGTACCTGCACCTCAGCGCAGGGGCGGCGGGGGCCATCAGGTCGCTCCACGCCGCCCCTCCGCGCTCCTCCGCAAAGCCTCAGAGCCGCGCAGGGGGTGGCAGGGGGCGATCGGGTCACTCCACGGCGCCCCTCTGCAATGCCTCGGAGCTGTGTAGGGGGGCAGCGGGGGGGGATCGGGTTGTTCCTCGCCACCCCTCCGCAAAGTCTCGGAGCCATGCAGGGGGCGGCGGAGGGCCATCGGGTCGCTCCACACCGCCACTGTGCAAAGCTTCGGAGCCGCAGGGGGTGGCGGGGGTTGATCAGGTCACTCCGCGCCACCCCCTGCGCTCCTCCGAGAAGCCTCGGGGCCATTCGGGGGGGGGGGTGGAAATCTCCATTGAAATGCATTAAGTCAATTGATTTAAATGGAGAAATTGTCCCCATTGGAAAGCATTGAGCCAATGTTTTCCAATGGGGAAAATTTTCTCCATTGAAATGCATTTCAATAGAGATGGTCCCGGACAAAAAGTCTTGGGCGGCGTGGGTGGGTGGCGGTGGGAGGTCAGATCCCCCTGCCGCCGCCGGCGTGTGCCGCCCCAAGACTTCTCTGACAGGCGCACGATCGCCCCCCTGCCCCCAGGCCCCACCCCACCTGCTTCCGCATATAACAGATTTTCATGCATTGCGGGTGGGGTGGGTCCCTAACCCCTGCGATGGGGGGGTACTGTAATGTAATGGTGAGAGGTAGATTCTTTCAATGTGAAATCCATGTGTTAACCTCCTTGGTACATTTTAAAACAACCCTATAAGCAAGGGGGAAATAAATCAGAAATAAACCACTGGCCGGGCAAATAACATAATTGTTTAGTAAATAAATAACATTTCATGTTCTTCACTTGCTCTTCTAGGTGACACTATTCCTAAAAGTGCTACACTGCTTAGGTGATAGAGGGTTTACAGTTCTATAGGTGAACTATTTTAAGCACTGCTTTCCTGTTATCTACACTAAAGATAACATGGCAAACATATCAAGTGTTTTTGAATGAGTCTAGTGCTCTCTTTCATCTTCTTGTTATCTCCTGCTGCAAGTATTAAATGCATAATCCTGAAGTAGAAACAACCATACTCAAGAAGATACAATTTGATCATGCTAATTTCTACAGGCAGTGTTGTTATGGAGCCAGAGCTCGCAGGGTTGAAACTGGAGGACTTAAGAAGCATAACTAAAATATCAAATGCCTCCACTCTCAGGTTTCCCACTTTAGCAGCAATCCTCAGAAGGACAGGAAGATAAATACTCTTAAGTGAGCCTTTTTGTATAGTATTTGTTGGCACAGATAGGTTTGGTCCAGAGTGGGCAGTTAAGAACTATTAAACTTATAAGAGACCTACTGTTGATATGAGCTGATCCTGGTTTCTCCATATTTATAATGTCATTGTGGTGAGGGAGACATGACTATGTGAACAGTTACAAGTAGAGATGGGCATGACTTAGCGGTATTCCCGTTTCCGTTTCCGTTACTCGTTTCCGTTACTCTACGGAAACGGAAACGGGAATTACTCCGCCAGACTTCGAGCTCGAACCGACGAACGAACAATTTGGTCTGATTTGTCGTGCTCGTTACTTGCATCGCGCGATTGCGCGCGATGCCAAGCGACACAGAAAAAAAGTTTTTAAAAGTTAAAAAGCCCGGTTCCCAGCCAAAAAGCAGGCGGAAATATGCCTGCCGTGCCTCAGGGCACCTACCAGAGGGGTGGTTTCTGGAGGTCCCCGCCCGGCCTCCCCCCCTCCTCCGTCCTGCTGGGATGCTCTGGTGTGGTGGTGGGACTCGCCCGCCGCAAAAAGCCAAGTCTCGCCGCCGGCCGCCAAAGCGCAAGCAAGCGGCACGGGCGGCACAGGAAAAAACTTTTTTAAACTCTCCCCCGGGTCTCCCCCCCAACCATTCCCGGGGAAAGAAGCAGGTGGAAAATGCCTGTTTGGCTAAGGGCACTCACTAGGGCACCTACCGGAGGGGGGGTTTCTGGTCTGGAGGGGGGGTGTCCCGGCTTCCCCCCCTCCGTCCTGGGCTGCTCTGGTCTGGTGGTGGGACTCGCCGCAGGCTCGCAAAAAGCCCACTCTGCCGAGACGCCGACGGCCGCCGCAAACGCAAGCGGCACGGACGGCGCAGGAAAAAACTTTTAAACTCTCCCCGGCCCCCACCCATTCCCGGGCCAAAAAGCAGGCGGAAAATGCCTGTTTGACTAAGGGCACTCACTAGGGCACCTACCGGAGGGGGGGTTTCTGGTCTGGAGGGGGGGTGTCCCGGCTTCCCCCCCTCCGTCCTGGGCTGCTCTGGTCTGGTGCCGGACTCGAGTCGCCTCGTCGCCATGCCATGCGGTGCGGGCGGGGGATCGAAAAAGGGGGGGCGAATGCAATATTGTTTTTGAAATCGTGGTCCAAAAACACACAAGCACAACAGAAACACGCGGAAATGTATGAACTGCCAGATTTTTCACAGTAGCAGTGGGTTTTTTCTTGCAACAAAATGTCTCTCCTCTCCTCCTCTGTCCTCCATTTATTTTATTTTATTTTATTTTATTTACACCTGCACAGTGTGCAATGATGGGCTGGCCCAGTGGCCTGGCCAGCCATGTGGGAGGGGACGACCATGCAAATTTTTGGAGCCATCTCACCAATCGCATGGCCACTTGGCCACTGAGACTTCTGGGATGTGCCAAAAAGCCCCCTAAAACTTGCCCTAGCCCCCTAACCCGCTAACCCTAATCCTTGACTCCTTACCCAATCGTCACAGACTGTCTTCTTAGTGGGTCAGAGAGGCACCCAGAGGTGCAACCCAATAGCCCACCATAACCTTACCCGTCATTAGCCTAACCCTAGCCCTTGCACTAACCCACCTTAGCCCATAGCCAGATCGACTTGCATTGCACTACACACGCAAGTACGATTCCCTTCTTTGTGGGACATGGCAGGTGCGACCCGCTCGTGGGACAAGGTGCTTGAGCAGGTGCAGTGGCACTGCCTGGCCTGCAAATGGCTGGCGACATGCTCGTACCAGGGTATCAAGTACTCGAGCAGGTCTCACTCTGCCTGCAAATGGTATGCATAACCATATGGTTGTGCATGCCATTTTGCAGCAGCAGCAGGTGAGGATGGGAGACCCCCATGTTGAGGGGTCTCTTGGAGCCTGCTGCTGCTGTCCCTTCCTTTATAGCGGGCCGGCGGAGGCACCCACCCCACAGAGGTGCCTCCAGGAGCCCGCTACCCCCCCAAAAAAACCAGTATAACGATAACGAAAAAACAAAAAAACGAACCGACTAATTTTTGCAAAGTTTCGCGAAAAACGGAAACGAAACGAATCGGACCCTAGCCGAAACCGAAACCGAAAACAAAGTTTTTTTTCTGAGTCATGCCCATCTCTAGTTACAAGGAGCACCTGCACTGTCAAACTGACCACTACACCCCTGGCCTCAGGAATCTAGATAAATAACTCGCTCAGATGACTATGATGTAAATTTCCTATGTCTTCCTTTCATCTGGGAGCATTTATATGCCAATAAGGAAGTAAATTATAAAATGCCATTACATTTATGTAACACTAATTATCTGTTTTGGATACAAATTGCCAACATATTTCTTAAATCTCTGGGGAAAGAAGATTTCAAAACTGCAAAGCTGTCCCTCATTATCACCTCTATTTGACTGCACTGTACATAATAAGGAATGTACAGGAATATTGCTAATATCTTTCTTGGCTGGTAATGAGATTAACAAATGGTAAATGTATCTTGGACCACATTAATAGCTAAACTTATCAACCAATTTGAAAATAATGTTAAATATTACACTGTCTGCTTCACAAACACATATACAGATTACAGTAGGACTCCCGTAGCCACTGTTTCATTAGCCACTGGTTCAATTATCCACAGTTGGCAGAGGAAAAAATTAAATAAATAATTCAGCAGCCGCAAAGCAAGCTAGTGTCACAAACAGCAGCTATAAAGCAAGGTACTGTCGCAAAACAGCAGCCGCAAAGCAAGCTACTGTCACAAGATAGCAGTTTGGGGGTGGGGTCCTACTGTATATAGAAAATTGTATCATGTGATCAGAAAACAATGCTTTAAATCAATCCATACTGATGGGACATATTGTTCACCCTTGGTGTAGAAGAACTTCAACAGCACAGTATTACATTTCTGTGCATTTAATGTAACATGATTCAGATGGAAGAACCAAGATTCATAAATGAAAAACCATACCTTAATACAGTGGTACCTTGTACAAAGGAATTAATTTGGTCCAAATGAAATTATGTTAAGCAAAATTTCCTTTATACAAATTTCCCATAGGAATGCATTGAAAACAGAGTGATCCCATTTTTATGTTGTACAGATTCGCCCCATAGGTGATTATGTTAAACAAATTTCCCCTATCTCCAGAATTTTTTATGTTGTACAAATTTTATGTTCTACAAACTGTTTGTTATACAAGGGTCCACTGTATTTAGAGAATCAAACTTCCACTATGTTGTGTCCATTTATTATCCATCTGTGTTTTTTCCATCTTCTGCTGATAACTATATTTTTAGTCTTGTCATAATTAATAAATAATTGTTTTTAGTACAGTACAAGCCTAAGGCTTTCAGAATTCTGCATAATTCCACATATGTTATTGATATCAAAGCTGCATTCTCTGCATAAAGCAAAATAGAAAGGGGGAGAAAACTCAGTTTGGGATGGGGATGAGAATCTGCTCTCTATAAATAGCTCACTATATCATTAATATAAAAATTAAGCAGGATTGGAACTTAAATGCAACCTTGTTTAACCCCATTAAAAGATGGCATTGCATTGGATAATGTCCCCATCTTGTTACATATAACCTTAAGGCTAGTATTTTCACACAGTCGCCTTATTAGCTGATTAAGTATTTTATCAATGTCTGCTCAAGTTTTTCCCACATTTTTTTTTCTGGGAATCAGGTCAAATGCAGATAAGCACCATATATAAGGAGCCCCCTTGGGGCAGAATATTTATTTGCTAGATGTTGTGCACGGTGGTGCAAGCACAGTGGTGGGAGCCCAACATCCTGGAGAAGGAAAGGCCAGGAAGGTGCCAGCCAGCCACGAGCGCAAAGTGGCAGCCAGTGGTCGTGGCAGCAAGAGAGGCCAGACTGGCCCAACAGCGTGGGCAGGGAGCGGGGCGCTGCCATGTAGGCTACCTACCACAGTCGAGGGATCATCCTGCTTCCCAACCGGGACCCAAGCAAGCCAGACAGTTCCTCTTAAGTCACCACCACACCCCTCTGGAAAGTCACTGGCTGGTGGCAGGGTCGGCCGGCTGGCATTGGCAGTAGTAAGTTTTCTTTCTGTTTTTTTCCTCCTCCTCTCTGCCACTTGGACTACCCCTGAACCCACTGATGACCAACTGCAGATAACTGAATCCATGGTTGGTGAATTAGTGGATGTGGGGGGTCATAGTGTAATGAGATTTTTTAAAAGCACATTCCTCAAAGCCAACACTTTGCTGTTCCCCCCTGGAAGTTCTCACCAGAATCCATCCATAGCCACACAAATGCCCAGACTAAGTATAGTATTGTATTGTTTTTGTGTGCACATGTGTGATCACATCACACTGCTGACGCATGTTTAGCTTGCATATCACCATGAACCCTAGATCATTTGTCATTTCACTCTTCCTTTAATTCCATACAGCTAGAGGGTTTGGGTTCATGTCACCGTAGGGGTGATATGGCCCAAGTGATGGCTGAAGTTTCAAGGAAATGTTATTCTTCCCACTGCTCCAGGTGGGAAAACAAACTCCAGAGCAAGCCATTCTGAAGGACAAGCTGCCAGGGTTCACAAGTTTCAGCTGGGACGCTCATGAATTAAGCACTCTGCCCCACTGTCCTCCCTTTTCTTATCACTGAAATACACTGGATTCTGCAAGGGGAGGCTCTCTCACAACAAGCGGAAATGTAAGGGGACTTTCTGGGCTCCACCATTGGGAGGACAAAAAAGCTTTCAGCCCTCATAGGACCAACTGACGCTGGTGGTCAGGTGACGTCATCAGTTGCTGGGCAAGGATGGAGTTTAGCCCTGTGCTACCCATAACAAAGTAAGAGACTGCTTGAATTTGTTCTGGAAGGTGGATCGAATGGCAGCTGTTCAGCCATGTTTCATTTTGGAAGCAGACCCCTTCCAAAATGAAATGCCCATGTAGAAGCAAGCATTCTTAATTTGCTTTCATGTGGAATATCTGAATGTTACATGCTCCTGGCCTGAAGTATGAGACAGGCTCTCCTCATGTGCTCTCCAGCATTGCCTAAACACAGCAACAGTTTTGAAGACAAGGGCTTGAAATACCGTGCAGGACAGCCCTTGAATTAGGCAGCATTCTTCCTCCAACCTTGGGTGAGGCCAGACTCCCTTGAATATAGAAGTAACTAAACAGCTACAGCCATTCTGAAAAGGGAGGGAGGAATATTGTCCTTTATTAAGCGGTAGTTGTGATAGGTGACCCCTTTGTTGTAATAGCAGAACAAGAGAAAGGAATTAGTTCTAAATAATTAATTACTTGTATGCGGTTTATTTCTGTACTCTGAATTTTTTCCTGTTCTTTTGTTTTCAAGTTCCCTTCTCTGTGGAACTGAACAAGATCCTCAATTAAAAGAGCCTTCCACTGGGAAGCTGTTTTACCCTACTCTTGAAACAAGAACACTCATTTTAAAGGAGAGGAACTAATCAGAGATGAAGTGAAGATCTCCTTACTAAGCCTCCTTATCAGCCAGGCTTGCTAACAGCCTTGTAATGGATTGTGGTGAAGCTTACGGGCTATTGCTTTGTTCAACAACATTTGAGGCCGTAACTCTAACAGCATTAAGTGGTGTTCCTTTCTGTCTTATAAGTCACCCTTAGGCTAGACGCTGTGCCTCCCATTTAGCTGTAAAATTGAATTATTATCTGCATTGTCTTTTTATCTGCATTTGTGATAGCAAAGCTGCATTATGAATTGTTATGAATCTGCCGATTATAACCATCTTCAATCTGCTGTGGAGCGTGGTGAGAAAACCTTAATCAGAGATCTTTATAGCTTGGTGCTTGGCTTTAAGGATTCTTTCTGTCCTTAAACCCTTCCTAATAATTAAAACTTTTCAGGGAATGCCTTTCAGGTTTCCCTCAAGGAGGGTTTAATGGGATTATACTTTAGTGCTTCTCCCTCCCTCCCTCTCTCTAACACACACTTTTAAATACATTTTCTGTCCCTATGGTTTTAGTTGTAGTTCTTCTCTTTTGGATACTGAAAGCTGGCTATATACGTTTGATGAGAACACCAGTCAAAAACTCCCCAGATCCAGGTTTTAATTTTTGTAGGCTGTGTAAATTAATTTCTCTATCTGAGAAGGAGCTGTTTGTTTTGTTTCGTTTTTTAAAAAAGCTACTAAAATATGCCATAGACCACAGAGCTAATTATGGCAAGCTTTTTGAACTGCCATATCAATATGTCGTCATCTACATCAAGGATTAATATGAATAATTTGCAGTTTCTTTGGCTGGGCTATATGACTCAGGTTGTTGCTGATTTCCATGACCTGAAACTTGATGGCACTGCATTTATATCTATTTCCAGTGTCACCATCTGGCAGGCTGGTTGTCAAGCCAATAAAACTCTAAAATGTATATTTAATTTTCATTTTATTGCAGCCTTTGTGATCCATTAGCATTATTAAGTCATTTAAGAGCCATAATCACAGTCATTTGGATAGAAATCCCCGTTTTGCATGACTGTGACTTAGATCTAATCAATGTACAACAAAAACACATATTTGTCATTAATTTCTGTCTCATTGAAGCTTCTTAAACTAGCAATTTAGGACACAGTATTACATTTTAATTAATAATATTTAAAAGCAACTTGATTACATGCAAACTAGCTGGGGTAAAGTTTTATATATTTATTTGTATGCTCCTTGTCATCACACATACTGTGGCCTAAAATAGGGCTGTCTAAGCCTTCTTGTTTTAAACATAAAATTATATGGAATTGGTTTCATTAAAATAAGTATATCTTGAAGTCCCGTTCAGTGGGGCAGATAGTACCCATACATGCAGCAAAATAAATGCAGAAGCTACATATACATTCTTAAACTGCATTTTCAGGGCCCAGAGAAAGTTTGTATGGGGGTTGTACCCCAAACCTTTGGTAACATAATCCTTTCTCAGACATACAATATTTTTTTACTTCTGATCTGAAATTATATTTTTCTGCATTTGAAAAAAAATCACCCTACATATTTTATCTCACTTTTTGGGCTCCCTATAGCATGATTCAGTTCAGTCTATTTTCTGGTGACTTGACCATGCCTAGGAGATCATGAACCATGCCAAGGTTGCTCCTGTTCTCAGTCCAGACCCCTCCCCTGAGTTCTGTAAAGAGTTGCTTTACAGAAGACTGCATCCATGATCTGATCTCAACCCAAGTCATTTTGATTATGCCTCAAAATATCTTGCTACCACCAGCTATAACTGGTTGGGCTGTTCTGGCAGTTGTAGTCCAAGCAGGTAACCCTTTGATACTAGCTGAAAATTATCCTTCACCCAAACTACAGAAAATCCAAATCAGAAATGGAATTTTCCCCCACATTTCAGGCCAGTTGGAAACAGATGGGTGCCAGATGGCAGATCCTACAGAATTTCTTTGTTTTGTTCACAAAGAAGGAATTTGCTAAGAACAGTTGCCAAGGGATTTCCACTGACTTCACCATCTGATTGTGTGTATGGATATGCATCTTTTTGAGCTACAGTGCACTCTGTAATGCAGAAATAGCACACCTTGCTGGATGAATAAATTCTGAAGATAGTGTCTCCCATCAGGACAAGAGTTCACTTGGACCATCTGGAAGTCATTTCATAGATTCCATAGTGAAGTAGGTAGGTCAAAGAAAAAATCAAGTAAAAGAGGGCTACTTCAAAACTGGACATTATTTTGTAGCAACAGATAAATCAGTGCAGAACTTAGGTGCATGCAATTGATGACCCACTACATGTACAAAAATGCTTCTGGAAATGGCTAAGATAATGCTATTGAAGTAACCTACTTTTGGTCAAAAATAATCCAATTATTTAACATTATGAGTTCCTTTCTATTTTATCTATTTTTCATATATATATATATATATATTCATAATTTAAAATTGTGCAATGCTTTGAGATGAGCAAAGAAAGTAACTATAGTTTAGTTGAAAGCAGCATAGTTATGAACTATTTACAGTTAGTAGACTCTTGGGCTGAGCATTCCTAATCTGTGCAATGTGTACGAAACGGCCAGTCATTTTGTAACCATTTCCTCTGCTATGCTACACTATTACAAATCAGCCATTTGTCTATGGAGGAAAGCTTAGCTCCGTGGTTCTCCATCTTAGCGCCCAAAATATTGTCAGACTGCCGATTTCACTGTATACTCTTAAAGATATAGAACTGGAAGGGACCACAGAGTATCCCATGTTTTCACAACATGAAGCCACTAGGCTCACAGATAGTCTATAGGTTTATAGCACTGCAATGTTGAGCACCAGGTGATGAATTGTCACAAGGAACACAATGATGGTATGGAGTCATTGTCAGCTGAATTGGAAGACTGATCAATCCAATGACAAAATTTAGACTGAATTAAGCTATAACTTGCTTCACTTCTGACCTGAAGTTGAGCATTGCCTCAAAAAAAAAAAAAAAATCAGAGACTTCTTATGGCTTTTAAAACAGTTTTGTCCAATCTAGTTGGAATTTGCAAGCATGTAACTTTCTAAGTTGATGAACCCCTTTAAGTTTAAAAAAGAGAATAGTTCTACATGACATTATGGTTTGAGGTGGTAGGGGCTGCTGCTGCTTTCAAAGGGAGACAAATAAATGTTTTTATTTTGTAGAACTAGATTTTCTAATGAATAGCTGCCCCATTTGAGTATCTGGGGCCTGGTAAATGTCTCAATGATTACAATTTGTGTGGATGTCTTCAGTAATCTGCAAATCATTGCTTTAGAAGGGCAGATCCCCCCCCCCCTTCAGAATTGTTAATTACTGGGGAAAAATCAGGAAACAATATTTATATAATAGATATTACTCAGAGCAAAACATTTCAATCCAAATTGCATTTAATAACATGAATATTATTTATTATTGGTTTTACATCTTTTAAAAACCCTATCAATCTAGTTTTATGCCAAGGTTATTTTTTCTATCACCATAGCACAGTATAATATATGCCATATTTTTCAAAGATGAACTTGTAGAAGAGTGCATTTAATTTTCCATGTGGTGTGTTGCTATTAGGCTGCCACCAGGATTCTATGTCTATTAGAGTGATTCGAATATACCAACCTTTGCCTATCTTTTTTTCATCTTTTGCAGAAGGAATGTTATGTTATCTGTTATAAATCTAGGTCATGCATGCCACTGCTGTTCAGATTCCATATGATGATCTTTTGCTTATTGGTCACTTTAAACATTTCTCAGATCTGAATTAAACTAATAGAAGAAGGTTGGAGCAGTTTGGAGATGACAAGCATTTTACTCCATTAGGTAGTGACAGATACATTTTTTTCACAGCATGGAATAAATTTATCTGACAGCCATAGATGCATTTTATACTTGACTGACTGTAGCTCAAAGACTGTGATATTACAAAATCTACTGCATGAAGCATAGGATTTTGCATTATCAATTTTTAAAAATTTCATATGTTGGAAGAATATAATTCTATTAGAAAGATATCTAGAGGATACTTGAGTTGCTTGATTAAAGTTTATATTCAGCCACTTTAGAAGAAGACATGTATTATATTTATGTGATCAATAAATGAATTTAGTTATCTTGGAGAAGGGACTATTTAAATATGGCTTATTATTTTTAGCTTGTCATATAAAATTGCATTTAATTGATGCCCCTCCATTGTTTTTAAAATCTGTTTTTTTAATGCTGTATGACATATTGCTTCTGTGTCTGTGATTCAATAATGTGATAGTCCAACATTGCCTAGCATTATTGTGACTGCAATGCCAGCTGGTAAAAAGACATCAAAATTTGCACTGCAAAGACCAACCTGAAAGTAGAAGGCACCAATGTCAGAAGTAAAGATGGTCTGCAGCAGGGATCTCCAACCCCCATTTAGCATACCCTTCCTGGTCTGTGGCTTGTTATGTACTAGACTACACAGCCCTGTTACTCTACCGATGGTATATCTGATCCTATATTCACCCAAGAGCTGAGCTGTGGGTTACACTGTCCCAGGAGATGTAGTTTTTCGAGCCACCTGAGCATTCCACCTACCTCACCCTTATCTCCTAACAGAAGCATGAAGCATCTGGGGGAAAATATGTCAAAGCGTCAGCCAGGAACCATATGTGTCCAAGGCTGCAGCATTTCCCACTCAGGCCAAGGTGCTTCCTGCACTCCTCCTGTCCGATTTCATACCTCATTAGGTCATGCTGGGAAGCGAGGAGGAAGGATGTCTCACCACTGCCCAGAGTGGCCTTGCTGCCAGGTAAATAAATAAATAAATAAATAAATAAATAAACGTGCCTACTAAGAGAACTACAGGCCTCCTTGAACTGCCAAGGCAACCTGGCGAGGGCAAGAGTGAGAGCTGTGGTGGAGGGCAAGGAAAGAGTCAAATGCCAGCTCCTTTCCTCATAATCTCTCACACAGAGGGGCAGCCACAAGTCAAAAACCACAGAACAGAGGGCTTTGAGAAGGGACATCCATGATGGAGATAACCCTGCCCAGCTGGAAGAAACATGCCAGCCACCACAGAGTGGTAGATTCAGTGGATGCGGGGACCCTTGCATTCTTCCACTCCCCACCCCCACCCCCACCCCATCCCGCGTCTGGGGGTCTCTCTGTCTGTCTGTCTGTCTGTCTGTCTCTCTCTCTCTCTCTCTCTCTCTCTCTCTCTCACACACACACACACACACACACACACACACACACATACCTTGGCACTTTTAGGTGTATGATACCTGCTGTGTCCTCTTTGGTATTTCCCCCCCCCCTTGGCTTTGGTCATGTGGGGGGGGAGGGAGCTGACATCTCGGGCTTTTCATTCAGAGATGAGGCATATGTGTGTGTGTGTTTCGTCGCCCACTCTCCAGGAGAAAGGGGAGTTGTGGACCTGCCCAAATCTCCTATTTTCATCACAAACACAGTTGTCTTTTATTTTAAAAAGAGTCTGTATGTGTCAAACTCTGGAGGTAGCTTGAGTTGGCTGTGCTTCCCTTTGCATCTACTAGTTGCATGAAAACAAGCTCAGGGCTCCCACTCATTCTGCATTGCGGTGGAATTATTACAGAATTGATTCATTATGTATTACAATGTACTAATAAAAAATAATGTGTACAATACATGTAATGCACATGAATTATCCCAAAACTTTATCTCTCCCCCTACCCCACCCCATCAATGGAAAAATTGTCTTCTATGATATCAGTCCCTGGTATCAAAAAGATTGGGGATTGCTGGTCTATAGGATATCTTTGTGTACCATTCACAAAGAAAACACAAGCAAAGGACTATTCTGGAACCTGAATAGTCTTTTTAACTGTTGATTGACCACTACTCACTCAAAGTCATGCCTGGATTTGAAACAATCCTCTATGTGGGAATGAATATCCTTTTTCTTAAATACAGCTTTAAAAGTATTTGTTGAATCATCTCCAAATTTATATATTTATTTATTGCACTCATTGACCACACTGACTTTCCCAAATAATGGCTGAAATAGTTGCGATTAGCTAAACTACAGTAGAGTAATCCCAACATTTAACCAATGATATGGTAAGATATTTGTTAATGATTCCTCTTCACCATGAAGAGATACCGTATTTATTTTTAGCTGACTAAGATACTACATTCCCTGTAATGTCTCCTTTTCATTTATATGAATAAATAAATGATACATAATTTGTCCCAGTAATAGCCATATGTCTTTATGCAGTGTTCTTGAATAGTGAAGTTGGGTTGATACTTCTGTCAATATTTATGTGAGCATTGCTCCCAAGTGCAGAAGCTACTGAAACAATCTGACAATCTCTCTGGCAGTTTCCATGCACAAGTATAAATACTGAACAGAATAGTGGCCTCTTGCTCAGTAGTACCGCATACATTCTGTATACCTAATGTCCAATTCATTTCCTTGTATCACAAGGTGAGGTGAGCAAAAGACTTTTATCTGGAACAGTTTTATCTAAGACAAGTTAGTAGTGTGGCCAACAGGCATCTTCTTATGTTCTACCCACTCTGCTCTGTTATTGTCCATTCTCTCCATGATTTTAAGTGAGATAATGTCGAAGCTGGACTTGGTGGAAGTACAGCCCACAATGTTTTTATTGCATATCTTTGATGATGTTGTAGCAGAAAATGAAATCCTAAAGTCGTTCCACCATTGTACCAAGATTGCATTCAATACTTGCATAAGGTTGGTTTGAAATTTGTGTAGCTTGCATTCTCCTAAAATGTGAACATGGGTTTGAATAAACAGACCTTAGGTATTTAGCGCATGTGAGTTTGCTTTTTTATTGTGTAGCTCATGCAGGTCTATGAAGGGTGGAGAAAGTAGACTTTATGGACATTGAGAGACCTCTTAGTGCCCAGTGGAACGTATGTGTTTCTTGATTAAAAGTTAATAAAAATGCATTATGCCCACATAAAATGTGCTACACCTGAGTTGATACCATAAAGCCTCCTACATAAGTGAACTACAATGAAATTGGTAGTGAAGTTTAGCATTTTTCCTTTGTGGAAGATTGAATTCTAATCTTATAAGTGTTATAAAATTCAGAGTTCTCCACTCTTCAGTGATTTCAGTTTTGCAGTCTTGATATCAAGGTACCTTAGTTATACATGATATACAGCCACATGGGTTATAACTGAGAATAAGGATCCATTCTAAATATTCACACATCACATAGTTCCTTGGCATAATGCATGCCAGATTCTATACGATTCAGAAAAATATATATCATTTAAATATTTAGTGTAGTGAGTGACCATGATGGCAAGGTAACTGTGTGTATCCTACACTCAACTATTGAGCCAGTACTTATTGATCCAGTGATTCTGCTCCAAGTGACAACTGTGTTTAGGCTATTATAACTAGTCATTTTTTGTACATGAGGTAGTTTTAAAGCCTGGTCTATTTCTGTTTCTATCTGTTCCTCAGTCAGCACCAGGGCTCACTTGCTTAGGGTGATGGCATTTCTATCTGTGTTGTATTTGTCCAATATCACTATGTCGAAAACTGAGATTCAGGAGGAGATGAGGAAAAAGTTAGAGAATATAGGTACTCCAATCCATGATGCCATTTGGATCAAGACAGGGAATTGTGCACCAGTATCTCCATTCATGAGTCTTCTTTTTGCAGGAGTTCTGGCAGTAATGTCACAGAGCCAGGAAAAAAGCTACCATTGAACTAGCAGAGAGCCATCTGCAAGCTGCAGAGTGGGAGAAGGGCGTGGAAGAAAATCTCCACATGTGGAGTTATTGGAAGTCATGTCACTCAGGAAAAGATGAAGAAAGCACACATAAACATGCTTTTCTTATAAATACCTATTAGTTTTGTGAGTTTTCTAGAAACTTAATTTGAAAACTGCTTGTAGAGAAAAGCATGTATAAGCAAGCTGCTCTCCTCTAGGCATTTGATACCCACACTTTTCTTATATCATCTTGCAAACTGAGCATGGTATGCTCCTTTCAACCATCAAGTGGCAGGCATGGGAAACATGTTTGTAGCATCAATTTTCCATTCATATTTCACTCCCACTTAACTGCCTCTCTTAGCGCTGAAAGGCTTAAGAAATAAGCATCTGTTCCCATCTTCTTATTTGTTTTCCCAGTGAAACATTACTTTGTACTATAGTGACATATAATGAAAATCCCACAGCCAACTTCTCAGGTAGGGGATATTGTTATCTTGACAGCCCTCAAGCTGATCTATCTCCAAATTGTTACCCTGAACCACTGAAATATTATTTGCCTTGGCGGCAGCAAAACAACAACAACCCACTCCAGCCAGCATTCAGTTGACTGTGCTATTTATCATCTGTCCTTATCCAACTTGGGGGAGGGGAAGCGGAATAATAACAATAGAACAGAATAATTTAAACATTTCATTTGTAAGGATATTTTCTTTGCCTATCCACATGTGTTCATTTTGCTCCCGGTGCTTTCTGGATCAATGGTTAGGGAAGTGTGCCACTTTTCTGTAGAATCCGCAAGGGAAGAAAAGACAATTTCATAAGGCATGTCCCATGCTGGTCCTGATTTAAGCAGAAGTTGTGCTAAGCAGAGGAAGAAATTTGGCTTCTTAGGCTTACTTCAGCCCCAGAAGGGCCCCAATCCAGCCGGTGCCGATTCATGGGGAAGCCCCTTCTCTCCCAAAGCTTCCTGCTGCAGGGAAGTTGGCCAAGTTGTACTCAGGGTTTCTAATGTTGCCTCTGTTTGTCTCAATATTGTTATTATTTATGTTATGCATAATTATGCATCATACTTCCAGATAGCAAGAGGGTCTAACGCAGGGGTGTCCAAACTCTTCGTAAGGAGGGCCAGATTTGGTGGCTGCTCCCCGACCCTGCCCCCCCACTGCAACCCCCCCCACTGACCCATAAGCCCAATCCACTGACCCATAAAGAAAGAAGAGCTCATTTAAGTCCAAGAGGACACCGGCATGGTTAACGAGTGGAGTTAGAGAGGCTCTAAAGCGCAAGGAGAGGTCTTTCTGCAAATGGAAATCCTCCCCAAATGAGGAAAATAAAAAGGAACATAAACTCTGGCAAAAGAAATGTAAGAAGATGATAAGGGAGGCAAAGAAAGATTTTGAGGAACGCATGGCTAGCAATATAAAGAGTAATAATAAAAGCTTCTTTAAATATGTTAGAAGTAGAAAACCTGCAAGAGAACCAGTTGGCCCTCTGGATGGTGAGGGAGGAAAAGGGGAGGTTAAGGAGAACTTGGACATTGCAGAGAAATTGAATGAGTTCTTTGCGTCTGTCTTCACGACAGAGGACCTTGAGCGGTTTCCGCTGCCTGAGTTGCCCCTCTTGACTAAAGAATTAAATCAAATACAGGTTAAAAGAGAGGAGGTTTTAGGACTAATCGATAAATTGAGGATTAACAAGTAACCGGGCCCAGATGGCATCCACCCAAGGGTTATTAGGGAACTGAGAAATGAAATTGCAGATCTCTTAACGGTTACATGCAACTTGTCTCTTAAAACGGCCACAGTGCCGGAGGACTGGAGGATTGCAGATGTCACACCAATTTTTAAAAAAGGAAGGAGGGGGGACCCAGGAAACTACAGGCCAGTTAGCCTTACATCTGTCCCAGGGAAGATGGTGGAAAGCCTCATCCAAGAGAAAATCTTAAAACACATAAAAGAACAAACCTTGCTGAGAGAAAATCAGCATGGCTTCTGTAAGGGTAAATCTTGTCTGACAAACCTTTTAGAATTTTTTGAAAAGGTCAACAGGCACATGGATTTGGGTGAACCGGTGGATATAGTCTATCTGGATTTTCAAAAGGCTTTTGACACAGTCCCTCACCAAAGGCTGCTAAGAAAATTGCAGTCAGGGGATAAGAGGACAGGTCCTCTTATGGATTGAGAACTGGTTGAGATCCCGGAAACAAAGAGTAGGTGTCAATGGGAAATTTTCACAATGGAGAGAAGTGAAAAGCGGTGTGCCCCAGGGCTCTGTCCTGGGACCGGTGCTTTTCAATTTGTTCATAAATGACCTGGAGACAGGGATAAACAGTGAGGTGGCCAAGTTTGGAGATGACACAAAACTTTTCCGTGTGGTGAAAACCAGAGAAGATTGTGAAGAGCTCCAGAAGGATCTCTCCAAACTGGGGGAATGGGCTGAGAAATGGCAAATGCGTTTTAATGTAACCAAATGTAAAGTAATGCATATTGTGGCAAAAAATCCAAACTTCATCTATCAACTCATGGGCTCTGAGTTATCCGTGACGGATCAGGAAAGAGATCTAGGTGTGTTGGTGGACAGCTCCATGAAGGTGTCTGCCCAATGTGTGGCAGCAGTGAAGAAGGCCAATTCTATGCTAGGGATTATCAAAAAGGGGATTGAAAATAAATCAGCCAACATTATAATGCCATTATACAAAACAATAGTATGGCCCCACCTGGAGTATTGTGTACAATTCTGGTCATCGCATCTGAAGAAAGACATAGTGGAACTGGAAAAGGTGCAGAAGAGAGCGACTAAAATGATTACTGGGCTGCTGAAGGTTCACCACCACTGGACAGGGAGGACAGATAGATGAGGGAGAAAAAGCTATATTGCTTAAGAATGAAGAATTGCTGATATCGTAATTAAGGTATTGAACTGAAGGAGGGCAGGATTTTTCTTCTTTTTCTTTGCCTGTTTAGCACCAATTGTCTTTAAGCCTCTGTGAGGCAAAAAATAGAATATTGCCATTTGAAAACAGATGCTCACATTTGGTTAATGGTGCAGGAGGATGTGAAGTACTGGTAAATTCCCTGCAGCATCTTGAGGTGCAGAGGTATCCACCCACTTTGGCACCTTGGATTTCAGGAATTAGAGGCTGGGCTAGAAAAAAAAAATGCATGATCATCAATGCAGGGCATGGATCTTCATGGAAGAATGGCCTGGGGAGGTCTTCCTCAGGTATGCTGGCTGGAGTAAGGCAGTCAATAGCAGTGCACTGGGGGCTATTCTTGAAGGTGAGGAGTGATGGATAGATAGGGTCCTTTATCTATACTTTAGGACTTCCACTATGGCAGGCTTCACTAGAGGCTGGCTAATGAACATGTGGCTTTAGTTAAACCTTCACTTGTGTTCCATCTCTTTATTCCAGGCACAATGGAAATAGTCCTTAAAAACATATAGTTAAGAGTAGATCCCATTCAGCTATAATGGCCATTTTGTTGTTTTCATCTCTGATACACCTCCCCAACCTCCAGATGTAACACAGGATGCCTTTCAAATCTTTACACCTGCTTTTCCTAAACTATTATCAAACGTCTGTGAGATATTTAAAGTTAAATTGCTGATACATTGACAAATCTAATTGACCATCTTTAACTTGGCTCTCAAGTTATCATTGTCACTTTTAGCTGGGTCTCACAAGAACCATATCATTTAATGGTGGAATTAATTTTTAATTGCACTGCTTTATTGCCTTAGTCAATATTTGAAGAGTGTGGGAACAGGCCAGCTGAAGTCAAGTACTTTTCAATACCATTTATTTCCAGGGAGGAGATTTAAGCACTTTCATTAATTCCTACTGAAAAGGATGGGATTTAAAATTGCCAACATTAAACTTCCCCAAGATAGAGATATCAAGAGAGAAGAGTGAGTGCTGGGTTTATTTCTAATTTTACCCTATGCCAACTTAAACAGTAGCTGCGTGTTTGTGAAAACATGCATGTTAATTGCACAGTTTACTCAATGGCTGCCCAAAGCAGTGCTTTTAATCTCTGAAAACATTTCCTGGAATCCCCCAAACTGGGCTTCACAAAAACCCCAGAGCCCCAGAACTGTCTTGAGACTGACCTATTTGTTTAACGCTTGTCTGTTATTTGACCGACAGGTTGGTATAATGAATGGTTTTTCAATTGCATGATTGAGCGTTTCTCTCAATCCTTTACAGAGGCTATCTTTTCTGGTCTTCTGTATTGTCATGATTGATGTTTCCATCTGACAGGAACTATGTGCTTATGTGGTGGGGTTTTTTTAAATAGTTCTTTTACACAAATGGGTAGCAATGATAGACACAGCTCATTTCAATCCCGAGAACCATTTCAGTAAGAAAAACATCTGTTCACAGTAGATCTTCTGAGCTGCTACTAAAGGGAATGGGAGACCCAGTGTGATGTAGTGGATAGAGAAATAGACTAGGGCTCAGAAGGCCTGGATTCAAATCTGTTATCAGCCATGGAAACCCAGGGAGTGGAACTGGTGCAACTACCCCTTAAACATCTCACTTTCCTTGAAAGCCATACTAGGGTTGCTCTAAGTCAGGTTTGACCTAATAACATATCCTCTGTAAGAGTGTCTGGACCTATCCAGCTCCATTCTTTTATTCTGGATGCTTTCATCATCAAGCAGAAGAGATTTCTGCTTGTATGAAGGTTCAATATGCAGCAAGAAGCCCAGTTTTCCAGGGTCTACCCACGAGCAGGAACCTCTTTTCTTTGAAGCCATTGTATACATGGAAATTGAATTTGACAGTTCCTGAAAAGAGATAATATTGTACACACCTTGACAGAACAGGGTGGTATTATGGACATTACCATTTCACTGTAGGGCTGGATAGAAGTACCAGTGAGTATGAGTATCCAGGTAGGTTCTATATAGAATTGTTCATTTCCCTGTTAATATGAAACAGATGCTGTAGAAGGCTACTGAGCAAAGCCACCCATGCTGACAATTAAGTGACATCTGAAGTTCTTCTTCTCCCAAAGAAGTTAAAATATAATAGCTGGATGACATTGTTAATGGCATAAAAACATAAGAACATAAGAAAAGTCATGCTGGATCGGACCAAAGGCCCATCTAGTCCAGCTTCCTGTATCTCACAGTGGCCCCGCCAAATGTGTCCAGGAGTGCATGAGACTAGGTATCTGTCTCCTGATACCACTCCCCTTGAAGTACCCTGGTTTTAAGCCTGAAGATTACAGATTTCCATCATGGTTTGTAACTTGTGATGGACTTTTCCTCCAGGAATCTGTCCAATCTCCTTTTGAAGGCATCCAGGCCAGATGGCATCACCACATCCTGTGGCAGGGAGTTCCACAGACTAACAACACGCTGAGTATTTTTTTTCTTTTGTCTGTTCTCACTCTCCCAACCCTCAATTTGAGTGTATGTCTCCTAGTTCTGGTATTTTGTGAGAAGGAGAAGAGTGTCCCTCTATCCACTTTACTCATGCCCTGTATTATTTTGCATGTCTCAATCATATCCCCCTTCAGGTGCCCTTTTTTTTTTTGGCAGATGAAAGAGCCCCAAATGCTGTATCCTTTCCTTATAAGGGAGGTGCCCCATCCCAGTAATCATTTTAGTCACTCTCTTCTGCACCTTTTCCAGTTCCACTATGTCTTTTTTGAGATGTGGTGACCAGAATACATAATACTCCAGGTGCGGCCTTACTATTGTTTTGTACAATGGCATTATAATATTGGCTGTTTTATTTTCAATTCCCTTTTTGATAATCCCTAACATGGAATTGGCCTTCTTCACTGCTGCCACACATTGGGCAGACACCTTCATGGAGCTGTCCACCAACCCACACAGATCTCTTTCCTGATCTGTCACGGATAGCTCAGAGCCCATGAGTTGATAGATAAAGTTTGGATTTTTCGCCCCAATATGCATTACTTTACATTTGGCTACATTAAAACGCATTTGCCATTTCTCAGCCCATTCCCCCAGTTTGGAGAGATCCTTCTGGAGCTCTTCACAATCTTCTCTGGTTTTTACCACATGGTAAAGTTTTGTGTCATCTGCAAACTTGGCCACCTCACTGTTTATCCCTGTCTCCAGGTCATTTATGAACAGATTGAAAAGCACCGGTCCCAGGACAGATCCCAGGGGCACAACGCTTCAAAGAACAAGAATCAGTATTTCACACCACTTCAAAGAATAAGAACCATTCAAAGAATAAAAACCAGTATTTAAAAGACTAGGGCTTGGATCCCATGAGGGACATCCACCGGCAGAATAGATTCTGTCAACAGAAATAAGACAGAACAAAGCTCTCTTTCCTGTTGTAGTCCCCACCTGGTGAATCCTAGATATCACTTTAAAAATCAGCTTAGATTTACTGTGGACAAAATTCCAATGAGGTAAATCTAGTTGGTCTTCTCTAGAGTAGATCTATTGAAATCAGAGGAAGTTATGCTAGTTATACATAATGTGTTCCATTCATTCTAATGGCCCTATGTGTGTTAAAATTAACATTGCCAACTGCTTGTGAAGTTTGCTCTTACGGGTCTGTTTTGCAGCACAAAATGCGAAATACAATATGCTTGCTCAGGAAATTACAACAGTTTACAAAGAAGGACAATATAATTTCCCCAATAGGCTTCCCTGGATAATTACTACCCAGCCTCTGATATGTCAGTATCAGGCAAGTTCTACTGTGTGTTATGGGATCTTAACTCCAAGAGTTCCTGAGCAAGATGAATTATTTATTTATTTAAAATATTTTCCCTACCTTTCTCCCAAAAATAGCCCAAGACAGCTTATATCATAAAATAGTATTTAAAAGCTAACCAAGAGATATACAAATATTATAAAAATAAACATGTATTAGATTAAAATAATAACTAAGATCAATATTATTTATTTATTTATTTATTTATCTATCTATCTATTTACAGAATTTTTTAAGCCGCCCCATTACCAAGCGGTTTCTGGATGGCATACAACAATATATTAAAAAAATAAAATAACATGTTAAAATCATCAAAATAATAAAAACAGCTAAAAATAATCAATATACAAATAATAAAATCCTGCTATTCACGTGCCCAGCTAAGAAAACATTAACTAATAAAAATGCTGGCTAAACAGGAAGGCCTTAGCCTGGTGCTAAAAGGCCAAAAGTGTCAGCGCCAGGTGGATCTCTGTTGGGAGGGCATCTTCGGCAGGGCCTCCTGGCCTGATCTTAGTGAATTGGAGGCTCGTATGGAAGAAGGTGGTCCTTAAACAACCAGGTCCTGAGCCATATAGGGCTTTATACTGTATATAAGCATAAGCTCTTTGAACTGGGCAACTATTAGAACACCTTTAAAATAACAGAGTACAACAGCGCTTTTAAAAACCCTCTAAGACCCCCAGGCGCTAAGAGAAAGGCCTTTGCCTGCCTGCGGAAGGACAGGAAAGACAGAGACCGCTTAGCATCCTGCAGGAGGGAGCTCCAGAGTGTGGGAGCAGAAACAGATAAGTCCTTATTCCATGTACCTATGGGGGTGGAAGGATAGAGAGAACGGCTTCTTCTGATAATCTTATTGCCAGGGCAGGCTCATGGAGGGAGATGTAGTCTTTCAGATAGCTTGAACTCAACCTGTTCAAGGCTTTATAGCAAGGGTGTCCAAACTTTTTGCAAGGAGGGACAGATTTGGCCTGGTGAAAATGTGTGGGGGCCGACCATTCAGCCGCATTTGGCCCCTGGGCTGGACTTTGGACAAGTCTCTATAACAGGGGTACCCAAACTTTTTGTAAGGAGGGCCAGATTTGGTGGCTGAGAATGTGTCAGGGGCCGGTTGCTCCCCGACCCTGCCACCCCACTGCAAGCCCCACCCACTGACCCATAAGCCCCACCCACTGACCCCTTGCAACCCCACCTGAAGGAAGGAAGATGGGGACCAAGGGAGGGAGGGAGGAAGGTGGAAACCAAGAGAGGAAGGAAGGAAGGTGGGGAACAAGGAAGGGAGGGAGGGAGGGAGGGAGGGAGGTGGGGACCAAAGGAAGCACAGGGAGCCGTGGCCACCGCAGGGGAATGTGTGGGTGAAGGAGGGGGAGGGAGGAGTGGGCCAGCCAGCCGTGGGCCACTCAGAATGGCCTGAGGGGCCGGATTTGCCCCCCCCGGGGCGGACTTTGGACAGGCCTGCTCTATAACATGCAAGGAGGAAGGGAGAATGCTGCAGCAATGTAGCCAGGGGTGGGTAGGCTGGGCAGGTGTCTGGGTGGTGGTGGACAGAGGCAGGAATGGCAGGCAAAACATAAAACTGCAAGCTGATGCCTCCATCCGGTGTGGGAAGAGCCAGCTGGCAGGGCTGCAGGACAGGCTGAGATGGTGTAGAGAAGAGGCCGCAGGCCACTCAGAATTTGTAAATGGGCCTCATTTGGCCCCCAGGCCTGACTTTGGACATGCCTGCTTTATAGGTTAAAACCAGCACTTTGAATTGTGCTCATAAACAGATTAGCACAGCAGTCAATGGAGTGGCTGTAAAAGGGCGGTTTTGTGATCTCTGTAACCAGCTCCAGTTAACAATCTGGCTGAGGCATTTTTGACTTTGAAGTTTCTGAACACTTTCCAAAGGCAGCCCCATGCAGAGAATTTTATCCACAAAGGCTCACATATTGTATGGGGTTTTTTAAATCAGTGGCCAGAAAGGTATCACCTATTGCTTGTTACTGCATTTGTACTTTGTAATGGCCCTTTATTTCCATGTAGAGCATATTACAGTTATTCAGCCAAGATGTAACTAGGCATTTGCCACCATGCCAAGTCAGACCTCTCAAGAAATAGGTGCAGCTGGCATGTTGGTTTCAACTGTGGAAAGTCACTCCCAGCCACCGTTGGAACTTGAGGATCCAGGTCCAGAGGTGGCGAACCTTCAAGCACTCCAGATGTTTTGGACCACAACTCCAAGAATTTCAAGCCTGTATTGCCAGTGACAAAGGACTGTGGGAGTTATGGTCCAAAACATCTGAAGTGCCAAAGGTTCACCACCACTGCTCTAAGAGCATCCCCAAGCTGTGTGCCTGTGTTTTCAGAGGGAATGTAACTTCATCCAGCACAGAGCTGCAAGCCAGTCCTTGATCTGCTTTTCAAGTTACCTGGAACACCTTTGTCTTATCTGGATTAAGCTTCAGTTTATTCAGACTCACCCAGTCCAATACCGACACCAGACACTTAGAACCAAAATAGTTGGGTATCATCAGCATAATGTTGATTGGTTCAGTTTACTGCAATCTGGCTTCAGGCCAAACCACTTTGGTCATCTTAGTGGATGATCTGTGTTGGCAAGTAGACAGGAGGAGTATCAAGTTGTCTCTACTGGACCTTTTAGCAGCTTCTGATACCACCTTTGTGCTGTAGGGTCCTTTTTGGGGCTTTTTTTTGCCAGTTTTGCCCTGTTTTGTAGTGACTTCAGTCCTTGCTGGAAGGGCTTTCTCAGAAGGTGATGCTGGGACACTTCTGTTCAATGCCTTAGCTTTTGGGCTTTATCTTTAGATATCTCCCAGTCTCCCATGCAATTTAACATATGTATGGAATGGAGGGAACAGGATTTCCAGATGTCACCCAACTCTATTTCTGCTTTCATTTCAAATCTGAGGAAGCTGTTTCAGCTAAGTAATGTTGGGTGTCAGTAATAGACTGAATCATCAGGGGCTGAATCAGGGGCTGAATCAAACTGAAGTTTAATTGAGGCAAGACAAAGGTATTCATGGTCAGTCAACTGAGGATTCAATCAGCATTGGGTGGTGCACATCTTGAAAACTCATGTTTGTATCCCTGATGCTGGATGATCAGCCCTTATTAGTAGCCAAGAGTGTATTTTCATAGTTATTACTTGTGTACCAACTGCACTTATTCCCAAAAATGTCTAACCTGGGGAGAATAGCTCTTACCTTAATTACATATATAACACTATAGCTGTGTTATCAATTGCTTCTGAAAGTGATCAGCAGGTTCAAGATGCTGAACACAGAGGGACAACTAAGATTCCTTCTTATGACAGTTTCACTGGTCGATGTTCTCAGTTCACTGTTTTAAACCTAAATGATTTAGGCCTAGGTTATCTGAAAGACTGTGTTGCTCCATTCAAGCCTTCCCAGGTTTTAAGATCTTGGGCAAAGACCATTCTCTCAGTCTCACCATCCTCCAGGGTTTCCTAAGGAAGTCAAAAGAGGTGTTCTTTTGGGTGCCTTCTTCGAAGGAGTGGAATTCGCTCCCAAGAAGGATCAGCTTGTCACCCTCCCTATCATCCTTCCAAAGCTGTTCTTTTTAGGCAGATTTTGAGCAACTTGTCTGCTTTCTCACCAGAGTGGTGCTTTTAAAGCTATATCTAATGTGCTCTTACATTGTTTATTTTTAAAAAAATATAATTGTGTGATAATTTGTTTTCAATTCCTTGTTTCATATGCTTATTTCTTGTATGTTAGGTGCATTTAACTTTTAAACAGTTTGCAAGCTGCCTTGAGTCCCTTTATTAGGAGGAGGTTGTGATATAAACAAACACATGTCTATACCTCTCTTGCTGAAATTAACAATATAGAAATGCTAAACTGTGCTCACTCATATTGTCTTCTACCAAAGGTATATAAATAAATTCCTTTGGAAGATGGGAGGTATAGAAATAAATGAATAAATACACCTTTACTAGAAAGTGCTATCCTTGAAAGGATATCTGATATAAAACAAAATACATTACCACTCTTCCCACATGTATATTTATAATAAGAACAACAAGCATGGGGGAAAAATTAAACCTATACGTTTCCTGCAGAAAATATCATATTATCTGTTGAAGTGTATCTGAATGCTTGAAGTTTGATTTCAGCCATCATATTGCTAGCTAGATATATATAATAGATGTGACTGTCCTCCATAAGAAGAGCAAAGTGTTCTGCTTATATATACCACCCCGTACCACTACAAGTAGTCTCTAGGCGGTTTACAATTTTTAATTACAGTGTGCAGGCTACACATTGCCTCCCCCCCCCCCAGCAAGCTGGGTACTCATTTTACCGACCTCGGAAGGATGGAAGGCTGAGTGAACCTTGAGCCTGCTACCAGGGATTGAACCCAGGTCGTGAGCAATGTTTTACCTGCAGTACAGGCATTTAACCACTGCGCCATGAGGCAATTCCTCAGAGGTATGCAGTCAATTTCTCTTTCACCGATAGAAATAAGATGGACCACTGAAAAATGTGAAATAACAGATGGTATAACACCAGCAGGCTAATATATAAAGCAAACATTCCTGTTAACTTTGAAATAGTTTTCTCATTTTTGCTAAATTTGTATGTGACAATGGATGTAAAATAGTTACCAAAATGATCAAGGTCACTCAATGTATTGCCTCAAAGTCATCTGGTAGATAGGTATGTGAAATTTCCCAATCCTATTTCCAACTTTTGACTACTACATCATGGTGGCTTTCAGTGTTTTTTAAAAAACTTAAAAGGAAAGAAAAAAATGATTACTACTGGATAAATTCTACACTGAAGCTTCGTCCAGAAGCCAAGTATAGTTGAATGTGAGCTGCTGCATGTAATATGTTGTAAAAGAACAAGGATGCATCTGGCTTTTTGTTGGTATGCATTGTCACACAGACTGTGTGAGCTGATCCAGCATAAACCCACAGAGTTTCATTTTATAGGAATGGCTGCCTCTTAAACTCCTGCCTCTTAAAATTAGCAAACTAGGAGAACAGGTGCTTGGACAACAGATGTTGAACAATAGCAGATGCCTGGAGGATGGCTTTGAGAAGCATTCCAATTAGATTCTGTTTTGCTGATTTACATTTTCCTTTAATTTTGTTTTTGTTCTTCTGCTATCCTTGAGAGCTAAGGATCTTTACACCAAACCCAGCAGGTTTTGCATTTGACTTTGAGCCCATCTGCTAACAGCAAACCTACCTAGGAAGCATACATTTTCTCCTCAGACTACAGAAGTCAATTCAAATCAGGCAACTGACTGTAAGACAGAGAGACCAATGAATTTCTTTCAAGCCACTCTGTTTATCACTACCACAATTATTTCAGTTTGCAGGATGGATTTTTTTTGGAAATAGTTTAATGGCCAGCTAGCTCTTTGTGCCTGGTGATTTCTTTTTCATAGCTTCTTCTTAAAGAAGGAAGGAAAGAAAGAAAGAAAGAAAGAAAGAAAGAAAGAAAGAAAGAAAGAAAGAAAGAAAGAAAGAAAGAAAGAAAGAAAGAGAAAAATGTGTTTCTCTTGTACAAAATCCAAGGACAAGGGTGTATATAATGCCTTTGTTAAACTACTAAAATATTAAAACTCATGAACATCTTGAGTCCTGCAGGATTATTCTTCCAGTTGAGCATTACAAAACTTGGGAAGGAGAAAAGAAAGGAAAGGGGCCATATTTTTATTTGTTTATTTACTGTATTCAAGTATTGATTTCTGTGGGAAAAGATGTTTTGTTTTTTGTTTTCTTTATTGTGTCTGACAAATTAAAGTATGTGGTACTCTACTTCACGTATTAGTGTACACTAATTGCCATCCCAGAATGCTTGAGAGTTTTCCTTGTCCAGTTTTCTTGCTAGATTATAGCATTCCCTATTACAAGTTTTTTTTTTCAAAGTGAACCAAAGCAGAAGGTGCTCTCTTCTTATTCTTGATATCACCAGGGCATGCATGTGCAGTACATGGATGAAACTACGTTTTAAAAAGCAGCCTTAATAGGACTGCTATAGAGAAACACACAGTAGAGAAACTGGTATTTTTGGGCGGGAAAATTGGGGGTCATCTTATATATGGGGATGTGTTACTGATGGAAAAATATGGTATGTGAAATTTTAGAACAGACTCCACCTATAGCCATACATGCCAGGAATAATTGACACAATCACCTATCAAAGTGCAGATGTGAGTCATGGTATGAACACCAGGAATTAATTTGTCTACAGTCCCCCAGTGGAGCTCTGGTAAAACACTGGGAAATGCCACCCATTATCTTGTATTATAGCTTCTCAGAATAGAGATTTCTTTGCAATCCTTCTTTTTTACATTCCTGATCAAGAAGCTAAGAAGACTTATTGAAACATGTCACAATGCATTCTGTGGAGCCTTTGGAACAACTCACAACTTCATTAACAAGCCCAAGTTTCTTCAGTGAATGTATGGAAGTGAGAGCTGAAATATAAAGATCGCTGATCGCCGCAGAATTGACACTTTTGAACTGTGGTGCTGGAGGAGACTCTTGAGAGGCCCCTGGACTGCAAGGAAATAAAATCTATCCATCCTGAAAGAAATCAACCCTTAATGTTCACTGGAAGGACAGATTTTGAATCTGAGGCTCCAGTACTTTGGTCACCTCATGAGGAGAGAGGACTCCTTGGAAAAGTTCCTGATGTTGGGAAAGATTGAAGGCAAAGGGGAAAGGGGATGGCAGAGAATGAGATAGTTGGATGGTGTTATCGATACAACTAACATGCATTTGACCAAACTCCGTGAGGCAGTGGAAGACAGAAGGGCCTGGCGAACTCAGGTCCATGGGGTCACGAAGAGTCAGACATGACTGAACAACTGAACAACAACAAAAACAAGATACAGAAACTGTACTTTAGTCAATGAGGGGGGAACAATGCAAATCTGTAGACTTCTGAGGACATGTGCTCAAAAAGCTCCATAAGAAGTGAGGACAAAAAAGGTGAAGAATTAAAAACAGGTGGGTTTTGAAGAAACACATCAAAACATGACCAAGAACTGTGAGCTAACATTTGATGTCTGACTCATTGACTTCAATTCCACTCAATTATGTCCACCACAGTGTCTGTCTTTCCTCCTCCCTCAAGGGGAAAGAGCCTTGTGCTGGGAAAGGAGAGAGGGTATGAGAAAGTGGGAAAGTTAGGAAAAAGTGGTCTGACAGCACATTCCTGTATGTGTCTGTTAATAAGTGAGTTCTACCTTCTTCAGTAGCACTTACTACAGATACAGGGTTGCAGTATCTTTTCTTGCTCGAGATGAGGAGGCTATACTACAAACCACATTTATTCCAGTGGTTAAAAAAATCCCCTCAAAACATCATTTCCTGTCTCTGGACAGAACAGCATGCCTCTGCTGTATGACTGTCTGACAGTTGCTAATTCAGCCCTCCAGATGTTTTGGACTACAATTCCTATTCTACTTTGGAAAGATGATAGTTGTATCTCAACCCAGCTAGAAAACATAAAACTGAAGAAAGCTATCCTAAACCATATCACTCCTCCTATGGAGAGGCTTTTCCCCACTTTTAAATGAAATTAAGCAGAGAGGGGGACAGCTGTTGTAACCTTGAGGAGTTTTGCAAAGTTTTTAAAAGAAAAGAAAAAACAGACATTCCAAAAGTAATGTGAGTGCCCAGACCAAATGTTATCCAGTCCTAGACATAGGGAAATGACTATGAGTTTAAAAGAAAGAAACATAATATGAACAATGTTTTCATCTAAGGTATGGAAAGTAATGCAATAATAAAACAATATGAAAAAATGTCTATATAAGCTTTAGATTTTGAAGGTTCAACGGCAGCTCTTGAGAGACTCAGTACATTTCTGAGTTTGCCCAGACCTAAACTAAATGCTCTTTCTTCCCATTGATTTGTGTAAACTGCAAAGAATCAAACACATATATTCAGGGGGTTAGGATCAGAGCATTTATGGAAGAAGTAGTCACTTAAAAACAGCCTAAGAAACACTGTTGAACACCCCACATCAGTGGTAATTGGCCATCTTTGTTAAATCTTTGTAGGGAGCAACATGAAGGCCAAGATAACCAAGGTTTTGTTATCCCTATCGCAAAGGACCTTGGCACACTTTATTCCTTTATTCCGTGATTCTGTTTTTGAATACATGGTGGCCAGAGAATTTTCTTTATAAACAACATGATAAATAAAAATAAGTTGCAATCTGCAAGAACAGAGAACATTTGGGATACAAGAGCACAGATAGAGAACATCATGCTTAACAGAGATATTGGTTTTACCCAGTAGGGCTTCTTTTAAATAATTATTTGAGATTTCTTGGAACAAGTAAATAGAATTCCAGGTCTCAGTTTTGTACAAATGCCTCCTTGGGGGATTTCAGGAGTCCTGCTGTAGTATTATTCTTCTTCCGCTCAGCATGTATTCCTCCCACCATAGCCACATTAAGAACTATGGTGGGAGGAATAAACTTGATTCAAGGTTGGGATCAGTGAAGAATCTGTTTTCAGCCCCCTTCTCTAATTGCCCTCTAAGCAGATGATGTCTACATTCTTGCATCAACACACAGTTGGGTAGTTATATATGTGTCTAGAAAAAACAAGAAGGAAATAGTCTGCTGTATGATGATGATGATGATGATGATGATGATGATGATGACGATGATGACGACGACGATGACAACAACAACAACAACAACAACAACAACAACAACAACAAAGTTTATTTTTATGCTACCTTTCTCCCCAAAGGGGAGAAATATTAAAGAAATGCTACAAATATTAAAGAAATGATGCATATGTTGCAGAAGGAAATGTGCAGGTTTTAGAGATACTTGTACATCCATTCATCACTTCAGGTTGAAATATAACTAAAATCAATGGTCACAATTCTCTTGTGTACTTGTGCGAGCATGAAGAAAAGTGTGTAACTCATAGCAGCAAATTGCTGCTAGTCAATAAGTTCTTGCTTAGATACCTCATTGAGTACTAATCAGATGGTCTGGTGCATGAACAGAATCCAACCAGATTTATTAATTGGAAGGTATTTGCTTCTGCACATTATTCCATGTCTCTTCTGCAACAAGATTTCAGCCTATATAGAACTGAAAATAGGTGAACTGGGTCCCCAAGCAAGAAAATTCACATTTTCATTGGAACAAACCATAGCTGTTGGGTGTGAGGAACAGGATGGTGAAATAATATAGTGCCACGTGAAGTTTTGAGTGAACCTTGATTTTATTGCCACATCCAACTTCTTATAGAATTGTAATCAAAAGGAAGGGACCAAAGTGTCTGTGCCTCCATTTATGTCCCCCTTAATGCATTCTTACCAAAGCTGAGACTACCAAGTCTTCTAATAAAATGGGTGAGGGATCACAATAGCAGACATTTGACAGCAAAGAGCTCATAATAGGAGTTTTCCACCAGATCTTTTTCCATCTCCCTCTAGGCTACATAGAAATGACCGTTTTTGCATCACCAAAAAGAAGTCAAAGAAGGCATAGATCTGTGGAACATTCTGTATGCTAACTTAGGTGTTCACTATATAGACCCAAATTCGTAAATTATGATCAGAAGTTCAATACTGATTCTATGCATCTCAGAATAAACTGAAAGGCAGCTCAAAGAATCGGGATGAGGCCTGTATTGGATGGGGTTGCACCCTCTGAATACAGAGGTGAGCAGCTTGGAGGCTGCTCCTGTGTTGGTCTCTGAGCCTGGATACCCAGGTTTCAGCAGTGGACTAGAATGCCATTGCACAATTAAAACTAGTGCACCAGCTGTGCCCATTTCTTGAGAGGTCTGACTCGGCCACTGTGACACATGCCCTAGTTAAATCTCAGCTGGATTACTATAACACTCTACATGGTGCTGTCTTTAGAAAGTGTCCGGAAACTCAAATCGTCCAAAATGCTGCAGCCAAATTGCTAATTGGGGTTGGTTACATATAATCCCCCCCCCCCTGTTACAGCAGCTCTGCTGTATGTCAGTCCATTTCTGGAAGCAATTGAAAGTGCTGGTATCTGTGAAGCCCTAAATGGCTTGGGCCCAAGCTGTTTGTTTGTTTGTTTGTTTGTTTGTTTGTTTGTTTGTTTGTTTATTTATTTATTTATTTATTTATTTATTTATTTATTTATTTATTTATTTATTTATTTATTTATTTATTTACTGCAATCATCTAGCAAAAAAGCTGCTCTAAAAGATTGCATCTCCCTCTAACACTTTTCCAGGGCTGGATCGCTCTCTGTATGGGGCTGCCTATGGAAAGTGTTCTGCAACACACACCCCACCCCACAATTACAGCAGTTTCAATAGCTACTGATCCGATTGCAGGCATAATTCAAAGTTTGATTCTAACCTATAAAGGCCTAGATGGCTTAGGTCCAAGCTATTTCCAGTACTGTTTCACTTATGAGTCTGCTCAGGTGTTGAGATCAACCATCATGAGAGGTCTTTCTCTGAATCCTGTTACCTACACCAGGTGTGTTTGGTGGGGACACAGAACAGGGCCTTCTCTGTTGCTTCTCTGAGACTTTGGAACTCCCTCCCACAGGAGGCTATGCTGACCTTTCTCTTCAGGCAAGCTCTCCCTCAGTGACTTGCTGCCTGAGTGGGATTTTAAATTCATTTCTTGTGCCTTACAGCTTTGTGTTTTCAGTATTGCTTTTATTTACAGTTTCTGATCCTTACAGTATTTGTCTGATCTTTTTTTAAAAAAAATTAAATGTTGATATTTCATGAAGCAAGCCGGCTTGGGTCCTTTTAAAGGAGTAAGGTGGGGTAAAAAATAAAATAAATAGCAATAGAATGTAGTAGGGATGTCTGTGATGAGGTGGACATAGACTGCATGACTGCTTTCTGTTGATGGATAATTTCAAGACTCCTGCTCTCTCTTCATGCTTTTTTGCTTTGAAATGAGACTTGGACCAGGCAATCATTCAGACAAATAACATGCTCAAATAGTATGACTAAAGGATAGTTGTAACTTAAAGCAAGACGTAACAGTTCCAGTGTAACTGAATTCATAAGGAATTCATAAGTACGTACTTTCACAATTACATAAGCATGACCTCACTAGTGGTAGGAGAAAGTTTCTGTTTTACAAGTGCTCCTGCTTTGTGCTCAGTAGTGATGACTATGGCAACAATGATGTGGATAGAATGATAGTTGTTGTGAGTTTTTGGAACTCCCTTTCACATGCTTTGTCAACCAAGCCACCAGCTTTTAGCATCTAGAGATGCTTTCTAATATTTTAACTAAAAGGGTGTATTTTAGCTACCTTTGAGGAAAACTTAAATTGTTACATTTTAAAAAATGCAGCTATAATGATAAATTGCTACTTTTTAGGGCTCCTGGAAGAAAAGCTGTAACTAATTACTTTTATAATCATTTTTCAAGCCCTGCATCTATTTTTGTAGTGTGAGTAGACAATGCAGTGGGGCCAAGGGCCCGTTTTCATATTGATTGACTGCCCAGAACCCTCCTTTCCAAGGAGATATGTCCAAAGTAGAAGTGACTAGAATGGTTAATTCATAAGATTCCCCCCCCCCATTTAATGCTCCATTTTAATATAGAGTAGTACCTTGCCGTACGAACATAATCCATTCCGAAAACATGCCCTTAAACCATAATACTCATTTTAAAAATTAATAAGAAATAATTAAAACTTACCTAATTCATTCCATGGCCGCATGCCCCATCTCCATGGACGCTGCCTTCACAGTCACTCCCTCGCTGTAGCAAGGTACGCATGGCGGGCCTGGGTGCAGCAGTGGTGGCCACATGCACGGGGAAGCAGGAAGGGCATGCCCGGTGGCAATGGTGCCCTGCTCAGGCACAGTGGCAGGAAGGGCCTGCCCTGGTGTGCATGTGGCTACAGCAATAGCGCCCTGCCTGGGTTCAACAGCTGTGCCCGCCTTCATGTGGCTGTGGGGAGGAGGTGCGCGGTCTCACTGCTGCAATGGTCAAACGGCCACTCTGCCTCTTGGTGCTCCAGTGTTCATTTTGCAAGACAAGCTCATCAACGGGAACATAAATGATCCAACATTTGTGCTCATCCTGCAAAATGCTTATAGACCCAGGGGCACTCAGAAACCAAGGCATTTTTGAAGTATTTCTGTACTCATGTTCAATTGTTTAATATATAATATTATTCCTCCTGTGAAATCTAGATTTATTCCTCATGATTAATTTGCTAAATAATTATTGATCAGTTAGAAGTCAATCATTTTTTTAAAAAAAGCAGCATTAACAGTAAAGAATCACAGCTTTGTGATTCACTAAAAGTTAACAGTCCCCTTTCTTAATTAACAGTTATGCTCCCAATTTAAGCTCTTCAGTGAGAAAATTTAATCATCTACAGTCAACATTCAAGATTTAAGGAAGATAAATGTGTGGGAAAGTGGTGAAACATCTGGGAAGGGGGTGATAATTTTGAAAGTCTCCTGTTTATATTTACATTGAAAAATAGACTTAACAAAAGAGGGGCCTGTATGAGGATGATATTTCTTGTCAAAATAAATTTATGTGTTTATATTGTGAATTGTAACGTACTGACAGTTCTCAGAGCTCCCTCTGTTTGTGTGCATGTGCGCATGTGAGCATGCAAATTCATTTCACCATAAAACCAACATAAATAATTTTGAGTGGACTTGTAATTTTCGTAGGATATAAATGTATAATTCTTAATGGCACTTGTTTGCATGTTCTGTTTGTTTCACTGATTTATTCAGTGTGAATTTCTCTGTTGTCTGCTTCATAGAATAAGGCAATTGAAAAATGTGGATTACGCTAACTCAAATATTCTAAAGGGAGCAAGTTTTTGCATTTATCCTTAATTGAAATTTTCTTCAAGTAGCAGTTAAAGGGTTGCTAATGCTCAAGAATTTATATTACGCGAAGTATCTGGCGCACTGTTCAGATAAAGTTACAGCTAGCTCATAAATTTAAGCCAGGAGTAAAAGAGGTTCTTGGATTTAGAACAGTGGTAATGTTCTGGAAAATAGGATGGAAGATGACATGCTGTACCTCAACCATTTAAAATCACCCATGTTATTTTGCATAAATTTCAAGAGCAGTCAATTTTGTTATAACATTCAGAGATATTTTTCTAAAACTACAATGTTGTCTCCTACGCTGTTCTAAATTGTAGAAGCCTTAGCTTGTTTAGGAACACATTTCTTGTACTTTATAGGTGCTATAAACATTTTCCCTCATGTGTTGCACAGCAGGTAGATATTTGATTCATTTTATGGCACTGTTTTCTTCTTCTTCTTCTTCTTCTTCTTCTTCTTCATCATCATCATCATCATCATCATCATCATCATCATCATCATCATCATCATCATCATCAAACTGAAGAGCTGGAAAGGGATCATCAAGTCCAGTCCTTGTTAGAAGGCCCAGTGGGGAGTTGAATTCACAACCTCTGGCAGTCTAAACTAGGCATGTCCAAACCTGAGCCCTCCAGATGTTTTGGACCACAACTCCCACAGTCCTTTGTCAATGGCAATCTAAGCTTAGAATTCTAGGAGTTGTGGTCCAAAACATCGGGGGGGGGGGGGGCGAAGTTTGGGCATGCCTGGTCTAAACTATTGAGCTAGCCAGCACTTAGTATTCTTACAGCTATTTTCAGCAAGAGAAGAGATGTGCATAGTGTCATAATGTGGTAACATTCACACATTCCTTACTACACAACTTATGAGTCTGCAAAGTTGTCACCCTCAGATAATATTAAGTTTCCATTGTACTTCATGTTCTTCGTTTAGGACAAAATATTGCACAATGTTTTAGTAACATTTTAAAGTTCATTTAGGACTGCTTATGTACCTGAGCTACATAGCATGCATTTGGACTGGAAATGACATGTTGTGCAATCCTATATGCTTACCTGGTACAAGTCAAGGCCCACACTACTAGAACTACTGTACTAGCACTTCTTCCAATACTTCACACTGAAGCTCCACAAGTAAGTGCTTGCATTGTGGGGATATGAGGAAGGTGCATGCGAATACTGACCTGTTGCTCCTGATAGTGCTGCTCCCAGGCCAGCTATCTCCAATGCAGCACACAGACCATCGGATAGATAATCCTACTAGAACAGCTCACTGAGGACAACTGCCTTTCTCCAAGAATATAAAAGTGAAAATCAACAGAGCTATAAGAAGAGCAGGGCAACTGGTTTTGCCCCAAGGTATCATATTTTTCCGTCTATAAGACCCCGGCCATACATTGGATCCCACACACATCTCTTTACATTAAAATATGACAGTTAGTCTTTAAGGTGCCACATTTTTGTGTCTTTTGTTATGTTTTGTTTTTCTTTGATTTTTTGCCTGAAACGCACACTTTTAAGACCCCAAATTAATAAGATTAATAAATCCTCCTTGAGGTCTCCTCCACCCCATCCAATGTTTCCTTTCCAGTCCACATTCTGAAGACTCCTCTGATGGATCAAAAGCAAAGCAGAGAGGAGAGCAATCAGGATGGAAAGAAAAGGAAACAGCAGGAGATAGGGTAGAGAAGAACTCAAACTAACCTTGCTGTTTCACTTCCGGCAAAAAACAAACAAACAAAAAAAACAAAGCACGGAGGAGTCTTAAGGACACAGAGAGTAAACAAGGGCTGCCGGAAAAGAAGGAAAACAGCAAGATCAGATTTGTGTTCTCTTCCATCTCACCCACCTCATTTTAAGTGTCATGATTTTAGAAAAAAATAGTGCATACACGGAAAAATACGGTACCAAATACAGTGTGTGTGCCCCTTACCTTTCCATACAGGGCAGTGGCACTACTACCTGGAAATTGAACTGATGGTCAAGCCTGCCAGTGTAGAAAAAGGTGGTGATAGGCCACGTCTGTGAGACGTGCCAGATTTTCATCAGTTCACTAGAGGGAGTGGAGGAAAAATGATCAGTAAAACGAGACCTTGCTGAGAAGATCAGGAGGCATCATTGACAGGAGCATCTACTGCCTACCCCAATCATGGGTAAGCAATGCATATCACCTGTGTCAGCAGGTAGGTCTTGGTGGACCAGACCTCTGGTGAAGGTGAGCAGAATAGGGATGCCTAGATAGAATGCTACTCGCCTACCTGCATTTGTAAATAGGCCAGGCTTTCCCATCAGAGGTTATATCCTCCTGAAGTTTGGTAGACCAGACCTCTAGTCTAGAAACCATAAAATCAACATTAATATATAAATTGTGCTAAATTTTGTATGATATTACACTAACCTTGATTTGGGGATACATGTTGTGTAGCTAGCCCCAGGTGCCAAAATTGCCAGCTACATCTCTGAAACCCAAAATTTTCTCCATAGCATGTAGGAAGCCTGAGAATTCGAGAACATTCTGCTGCTCTTTCACACAAATGATGCCAGATAGCCCTTTAATGTTACTTGGTGTCTTGCCTCAATACCTGGTCTCCTCTCTCTCTTTCTCTCTCTCTCTCTTTGTGTGTGTACCTGTATGTAATATGACAATAGGTCACAGCTGTATCATGTTAGCAGATTGCACAAACAGATTTTGCTTCAACTGAGTCTTGGGAAGAAGCTTTGCAGAGCACAACCATATTACAGTATAAGGCATTCACTTCAAAATCCTTCTCAGGCAGTTTTAGAATTTCTTGCTGGAACGAAGGGTTAAATGATTCAATCACCCAAAATTGCACTTTCTCTCTCAGCAGTATAGTTTCATTTACTGTATCAGGGCTCATCGTGTTTCAAAAACTGCTGGAAAAAAAGCAATTTCCCCCACCATCTCAGTCACCTTTTCCACCCTGAACTGGATAATTGCAATAAAAATGATGGGTCTGCTAGATTAACATGCAAACCAAAGTAGCTGCTCCTTTCCAAAGTAACTGCCAGGGAAATGACTCTCGGCAATGCTACCTGCATTTAAAATGTCTTTCTTCTGATATATAGGCTATCTAGATAGCCTGCTCAATACCTCATTTGATTCAGCAAAATAGTTGATCTGGCTGACGGTTTTTACACACTTGAGTTCACTTTGGTTAAAATGTCCACATATTAAGACATGATGCGTCACTTAAGAGAAATTAGCTGCAACTCAAAAGTTTCTCCTACAATGGCAGTTCCTCTGCTAAGGACTCATTTCTTACTGTAATGGTGCCGTGTACTGTACTCTCAATTGCTATACAGCTGGGCACACAGCTAGATAATCATGTGTAATTCAGCATGCAAGCTGGAAGTTGACAGCTCCTAATGCAATTCCCAGTCATGACATCCTAACTCGCCAATTGCAGGCAGCAATGGGGGGAAATGTGCTGAGCTACCAAACTGCAAATATGTAATGGGAGATTGCTGCATTGCTCAAGGAAAGAAGGATATATGCAGTGTCATTTTGAGATGGGCCTTGCTTCGTTCTATTAAAGCCAGCTATACCTTTCTTTTGTTTTGCATCTTTTAGAAACAGATGGTCATGATAAATATCTTCAAATTGGTGTTATATTGTGCTATTGATTGTGTTTGCAAGGATTTGGATTGTTTATACAGAATAAAATGTTTTTTCTTCATGCAGATATGAGTTTGCACAAATATTGTTGCTGTGTCACTGAGATTGATTTCTAAAATTGCTAAACTACTTTGAGGATCAACTGTGACCATGGAAATGAGGGTTGTATAAATTCCTATATTCCATCTTGTGCACAAAATACTATACTGTGGACTGGAAGATGGCCAGTTTGAATAGCAAGAAAAAAACATATAGAGATATCTACCTTGGAGGAATTCACTGATCAAATTTTCACTGAAGCAGTGGCTGCACTTCAAACTGCTGACTAGAGCTCACAAGACTGGGTGCTCCAGCATTTCAATCATTTCAAATGAATCCTACAAAAGGACTAGAAAAGGCAAGGGATCTTGGCATATGGCAAACAGGTCAACCTGAGATCCCCATCACTCAGTACGCCCTGGCAACAGCTCTCTAGAATGCCAAGCAGGATTCCCCCACCCCCAGCATGACCTGAAGATGCAGGCAAAGTATGTGCTCTTCTGTTGAGGTCCTGTCCTTGCATTCTTCAGCTGCAGGGGTGGCAATTCATGAGCACATCCCAGTCCCAATGTGGCTGTTTTAATTATGAAATCTGTTGGACCTCACCACTCACCACCAAAGTTGGCTCCCCACATGAGCCAGTAAACCCATTATCTTCAAGATGCTAAGGGCTGCTGCCTGGCTTTGTTCACATTTTCTCCCCTAAAAGCATCCCTTTGAAGTACATCCAGAAACTGTCTTTCAGGATCTAAATTGCTGCTCTTAATGTTTCGCAAATCTGTCTTGCTGAAGAATGAACTATGAGTTGGCTGTATGTGCCACAGTAATTGCTACCAACAGTTGACCAAAGCCTATACAAGAATGTTCCAAAGTGGGTCAATTATCGAGAAAGCTAGATTAAAGAGACGGCATTGCTTAGCAATTACCCATTCTCTAGGAGGATGGGCTTGATAAAAGCAGTTTATTGCCAAGTCCTGACATAAAAAAAGAGGATTGTGCTCTATGTTTCTTGGCAGGCTGATCAATATTTTATCTGCCAAAGCATGCAGAATTGCTAAAGAGAATGAATTATGTCGCTTTGCAAGAAAACAAAAACAGAATAGGCCTCAGCGTAGAGAGCATATAAATGGGATAGACATTGTGTACAACATATTTAACAATCACAGTGTATTATTGTTGGATTCTCATTTATTTATTTATTTTTGAAAAACACAGTCCAGAACACTGCCTGCTTATAAGATGGTTAGAAATCCTGTTAACAAGATCTTTTGGGGGGTTTTGTGTCTTTATAAATCTCCGTTGACAAAGAAGAGACAAATGGAATATGTCTACACCAGAAGGTGGTATAGTTATGTGCTGACCAAGAACAGAGCAGTTTCTTCCTTATGTATAGAGTGTGCACCCGCTGTAAATTTTTTCAGTGGCTGATAAAAAGGAAAAGTACTTGCTACTGACATAGCCATGTGACTACATACTTTCTGGAGCAGGGCCACATGTTGTCCTCCATTGGTACAGATGGAAACTTGTGAATAGGGCTCAAGTTCCTGTCTGTGGCCAAGAATAACCCTGAAATTCTTTTTGAGATGTACCTTAGGGAGTCTCAAACAGTTCTTGCCCGTTCACATTACCAAGGGCCTCACCAAAACCCAATCTTCATTAGGCATCTCAGCCCTGTCTTTGTTATAGAAGGCTATCTTGCAAGAAAAGTAATCGGAATAAAGAATTGCAGATTGTTACCTATAGCTGAGCCTTTTATTTCCTGGTGGGTAAAATAATAACCAGACATGATCACTATATTTTGGGAAATCATTTGGCCACAAATTTATTGATCACACAAGCAGTAGTCTGGCTGAGTCATATGAGAGCCTGTAATCTAGACCTGGTTGTGAGCCACTGTACTCTGTCTTGTACAGTAAGCCTGAGGGTTTATGATGTCCTTCACTGTTTGCTTGGTTTACTTGTGCAGTGCCTTTAAAAATTCTTATACTTGAACTTGTTCAGATAACTGTATATTTCTGCATCTCAAAAGCTTCCCAGGGGTGGGGCTTCTGTTTAAAGGACAAGAGTTATAAAGCAAAGCAAAGCATTCTGCTTATATACTGCCCCAAACCACTTCAAGTAGTCTCTGGGCAGTTTACAGTTTAATTATGCAGGCTATACATTGCCTCCCCCCTCCCCCGCAAGCTGGGTACTCATTTTACTGACCTCAGAAGGATGGAAGGGTGAGTCAACCATGAGCCAGCTACCTGGCTTTGAACCCCCGTTTTAGCTGCAGTACAGGAATTTTAGACATGGGCACGGAGCGGCGAAATTTTCATGTTCAACCAATAGCATGCCCAGGTTGCAGACTGGGCAGGCAGGTCTGGCAGCCACATAGGGCATAAAAAGCTCTGGCAGCCCCCGTCCTCCTTGCAGTCTCTGGTGGGAGTTAGGGTGGGATTGCTGTCTCTGCTGCGACTCTAGCTTCAGTCCTGCAGCCTCCCTGTGTGCGTGCATGCTGTGTACCTCTCGCTGAGTACCCTCCCTTGCAGTGACAGTACAGTCACTCTGCGGCTGCCTTGCACCCTGGGCAACGCCCGCCGCTGCCTTTGCAGCCTCCCTGCATACCTAGTCTATACTGTGTCTCTGCCAGCATCCATTTTTTTAGTGTTTTCCCTCTGGTCTGGGGCGTTGGGGGATCCCTGCGCACGGAAATGCTTTAAAAATCGCGCAAAAGCGGGTAGAAATGACAAACGAAAAAAACAAAAAACGGTAACAAAATTTTTCAAAAAATTCACGACAAACGGAAACGAACCGAAACAGACCTCTCAACGACAAACGAAAAACTGAAACGCCATTTTTCTGTTTCGTGCCCATCTCTAAGGCATTTAGCTACTGCACCACAAGGCTGCTATACTAGATAGAGATGTGATTTTTGGATTTCTTGGATTCTTGGTTCTGCTAGACTTAGAGGATGACTACATAGGCATTCAGCCTGTTATAAGCACCGGTTCAATCCTTTTACTGATGATCCAACAACACATTTGCTAGAATGAACCAACGTGCCCCCAGAGCATTACATCATATTTCTGAGTCCCTGTCAGCTGCTTCTCTTTTTAAAGTACAGATAGGATTGCTCTGTTTTAGCTCATTTCCAGCATGTGCAATTGTTGAGATTGAACTAAAGCAGAGATTTCTGCTTTCAATTTCCCAGCTAGTTTCAACTTCCCAAAATCATTAGTGGCTTAAATATGCTAATGTAGCCACTTAATGATATTTGGAAGTTTGGAAAATAAAAAAGGCCTTTTTCATGCCAATGGAGCAGAGGGAAGAAACAAAAAATTAGGGCAGCACTGATAGACTGTACCTTTTTGAGAAAATAAAAATCAATTGAAGTCTTCCCCTCAGAAGGGGGAGACAATTTATGTATTTATTTAAAATACATTTTTGTCCTGCCATAGTTCTTTAAAAAGATCCATGATGGCTTACATCGTTAAAAAGACAACATTTAAAAGCTTAAAAACAGTAAGTATACAAATATCTGAAAATATTTATTTGTTTGTTTGTTTTTGTATTCTTGAAGGCTTTCACGTCCGGGATCTGATAGCTGTTGTGAGTTTTTTGGGCTGTCTGGCTGTGTTCTGGAAACTTTTCTTCCTGACATTTCACCAGACTGTGTGGCCGGCATCATGAAGATGCTGGCCACAGAGTCTGGTGAAAAGCCAGGAAGGAAAACTCCAGAGCATAGCCAAACAGCCCAAAATCTCAAAACAGCTATCTATCTATCTATCTATCTATCTATCTATCTATCTATCTATCTA
>JAHTLZ010000010.1:54600780-54627804 GCA_023846285.1 Phrynocephalus versicolor | reverse complement strand
CAGTGCTGGCCCTGATTGCGGGACGCCCCCATGCTCACTGGGACATCAAATCACGCTAAATCGCGGCGGAAACGACACATGACCAAACGACAAACGGAACGACAAATGTTTGAAAAATTTCACGACAAACGGAAACGACCCGAAACGGACCCGTCCCGACAAATGACAACTCGAAAAGTAAATTTTTCTCGTCGTGCCCATCTCTAATTTTGGGAATATTCCACTGGAGAAGGCTAAAGGAGTTACAGGATTAAGGAAACCCAGCTTGTTGGGTAAGGGATGAAAAAGACACAATATTCAATTTGGAAGTTGGCATAAAGTTTTGGGAGAGAATCCAGTTATACAGAATAGTCTGTTCGTCAGAACAATATTTGTTCTTGTATGTTTCTTTAACAAAGAGTTTTCAGTGGCAGGAAGGGAAAACATGTAAGAACAAACACCAGGGAAGTTGCTTTGGGGATGGATATTTCAGGCACAGGTTGCCACCACCACAAGCAACACATTCCCTCCCTCACCATATACTGGGGTGCAACTTGCATGATCAGCCTGGCTTGAGGAAATACCTTCCAGCCTGTGACCATTAAGAGAAGTGTCTTGTGCTTCACTTATCCCAGTAGCAAAGTATGATCTTATAGCAGTCTTCACCTTCACTAGATATATATTGGATATATATTTTAGCAGCTTTTAAATTAGCTTCCTTTGGGACCCACCTCCAAATGCTCTCCAGTCTCCTCCTCTTTCTCTTCACAGGCAGCCTATAACAAGTGGCTTGGTGAGCTTGGCAGCACAGAGGACATTCGAGTTTGATTGTGTTGGTAGCCCCAGTGGTGGCAGGATACCATCCTTCCACCAGAACATTGGCAGAAGAGCCAACCAGATTGGCTGGTAACCCCTACATGGCATCTTGGAAGCCAAAGAGCCTGTGGGAGCAGACCATATTAATAGCTCCTTGCTCCCTCAAAGGCAGGGTGGGAGTGCCACTGTGAAGCTGCATTTTATGAGGTGGTGATCCGACCATGAGGGGAGAGCCAACACAAGGCCAATCACCTTTGGGTCACTCTCCCTGCCCTGTAGAAAACATGTAGTACAGCATATGACCAGCCATGTGGTGGGCCTATTAACATACTGGGACATGTCCAAGCAAGCCACAGTTTCCAAGAACTCTAGAATTGGTCCAGTGACCTCAGCCTCAGCATGGATGATGAAGTCCCCCAGTGCAAGCAGTCTGGAGGACTTCGACAGTGCTGCGGACCTTAAGGCTGCCGGTACCAGAAAGGAGAGTGCTGGGTCATGGGGAGTGTGAGAAGCCAGCACAACCCCCCAAACCATGCTTGATCCCCCCCCCCAACAGCTGGAGAGCCTTTACACCCAGGATTGCCAAGGCAGAGAGCCTGACAGCCTCCATGGTGTTTTTATAGTCAATGGCAGTTTCCCCCTCTGACCTTCCAGTCTACCCTGGGGCTGGATGGAATAGCTGGGTGAGCAAATTAAAGAGATGGCCACTCTACCCTCTCTGCCCACCTATGTCTCAATTATACAAGCCAGATCCACACCCTCATCCAGAATCAAGTCCTGCATGAGTTGAGCCTTATTTAAAGCAGATCTGGCATTTAACAGCATCAGAGATAGAGTGGAAGGCTGGCTCATAATACCATCATATCTCACTATAAAACTGAAAATCAGGAAACCACTTTAATATCTCTCAGTTCCAGTTAAGAATCATGCTCCAGATCATTTGAGGTTTTCAGATAATATGCAAAGGCAGACCCATGCACCACCCTTAGCAATAGTCTATCTATACCAATCTGGGCAAAGGATTACTTGTCCAGTCTGTCTTTGTCAAAATAGGACCCCAGATTCTTCTAAAAAAGAAGGTAATATCTTTCATCATTAATCCATATTATTGTTTTATGCTGATTCTGCATGTGCCTTCAGATGCCAGAGTGATTCATCAAAGTAGACTGTCTGTCTTGAAAATGCAATGACATATGACCTTGAAGGAAAATTGAAATGACCAGTTCAAGGGAAAGATAAATCTTGATAAGCTAATTGTGTTTCAGTCTATCTTTCATGAATGGATGTTCCTTTTATATGAATGGCTAATCACAGACCGGATTTTTAACTGAGCTGATTTATCTTTTCATATTATATTGTGAGTCACATGGCTGCAGTCCTGGCTAGATAAAAGAAATCCACCCTCTGACACATCTAGCATGATACCACATCATTTAATTTATCCAAAGTCGACACAGAATCCTTGCTGGCAGAAGTGCCAACTGAATACATTAGGATCAGAAATAGGGCGGGCAGTATCAGACTTTCAAGTTTAAGTCAACTGGTCCATTATTTTCACCTGAAGGATTTTAAAACTCTCCATTCACGTGACAAACACAGCCAAGCCCAACACTTTGTCCTACCAGACCTCATGAGGTTTCATTGTTACAGGTGTCCTTAACATTCTGGAGATTCTGGGAGTTGTGGTTCAAAAACCAGTTCTCCCACATTATATGTGGAATGTGAAAATATTATCTTTTTGCATCTTTTCCTCCTCACACATCTCCTCTTGAATCTCTGCATTAAATTTCTTTATGGAAATAGAGGCCATGCCTCTCATATTTAATAGTAGTGTGGTAATAACAGCCCGTAAATTTATATGCAGCTTTAAAATTACTATTACTTAGAATTAAATAGAAGTGCAAGTCTCTTAAATCAGAATAAGTTCCTCTCCATGCCCATATAAAAGAGTATTCACTGGGGAATGTTTTCAATGTTATGGTGTAATTGTGTATTTCTAGCCTGAAAACATAACAACTATTTTTATCCTTTCATATGTGACAATTAGGAAAATTATCTAGGAGTCATACTGTACTGTAATTGCAACTGGATTGGGTTCTCCCTAGCACTTGCTGTTTTTCCAAGCTACCCCTGTCTGCCTGCTCTTCCCATCTGGTATGAGGTTGTTAGTTTTTGTTTTGCTTCCTCATTCAAACATTCAACAGTTGCTGGCCAAAAGCAAGTGAATGTTACGTCAGTTGCCTTCCACCTGCCTAAAACACCAACAGGATTTTGGACATGTTTTGTGTGTTGTGTTTTATTAATAATTAATAGAGGTGGGGTTTTCAGCATTAAAAGGCCTGCCAGTCCTATAATTCAGCAGAAAGTCTCCAGGCCCCCTCAAAACCCTGCCTGGAGGTAGAACAGCCCCCTCACCTCCATGCCATCCCTACGCTTCTTCTTTGGACCATTAGGGAAAGTGCCCTGTTGAACTTGCGGCACTAACTAGGACCCCCTGCAATTCACAAAGAGCCATGGGGGAACAAGCGCCAACAGAAGTGATTTGTTACTACTGTAGTAATTTCCAACCTCAGTCCACAATTACACTATTCATGTAATTCAATAGGATGTTCGTCTACTGGAAGACATCAAAGTCAGTGTTTTTAGGCTTTGGATTGAGACAATATCTCCCTGTCTTGTCTTGTTTTTTTAAAAAAACTGGTAGTGCTGCTTAAATAACTGTTTCGTTAAAGGAGTTTTTTTTAAAGTAGTTTATAGACTCTCATAGGAAGCCGTTGAGTTGTAACTAGAGTAGAGGTTGGTGGTGTCTTTTCATCTGGATCTGAAACACATTAACAAGATCTGTAGCTGTCGGGTGAGGGTTCAAGAGAAAACAAACACCCATTACACTGCCTGCTCCCAAAATAAGATTCATAGAATCATAGAATCATAGAGTTGGAAGAGACCTCAAGGGCCATCCAGTCCAACCCCTTGCCATGCCATGCAGGAACCCCCATCACAGTATTTCTGACAGATGGCCATCCAGCCTTTGTAAAAACCTCCAAAGAAGGAGACTCCACCACTCTCCATGGCAGCATATTTCACTGCCAAACAGCTCAAAATAGGGATGGAATGGTTCTTGGCTTTGTTGGGCTGTACTGTCACATCCTATCTTCATATTTATTTACTGGTAAAGACTATGGAACCAACTCTCTGGTCTGGGCATACTATATTTAATATAAGCATTGCACCTCGATGCCTGCTCCACTAACTCTGCTAGCCACTTGCATTATCTGCAAGCCAAGAGCACAGCACGAAACCTCTGTCTACAGGCCTGTATAGCTAGAATGTTATGACTTATAGCAAGTTGAACGTGGAAATGTGTGCTCAGGTCAAGTAAGTCTTTCATTTCAGTCAGATTTCAATGAGAGTTTACAAGATACTACAGATTTCTTAGTATTCAGGGTGGAAAGAACTGAAACCAACACAATTTGGATCTAGGCAAAGCCATTACAGGCAGATTCATCCATCCAATCTCAAGCTTAACGCTTAAAAGTGTATGGTTGAATGCTTAGATGTTTAATCATGCTAGTCCTAAATTTTTATCAGCTATATGGCAGGTAGATACAAAATGTACGCTCTGTATTAGAACTAGCCGTGCCAGTGCAATTTACCTGGATGTATCTATTTCTTCATATCGGGGCAGGAACAAGTGTCAGTTTTTTTAAAATATACATGCGAGACAAAAACAAAACTGTGATGTTCCTATCTGCAAATGGTACCAGCCCATTGTTTATAACATTTCACAACATGTTGAGTCCAAGTTATCCTCACATCTGCCTCACCATTTAGCCCTCTCTTCAATTTCATAGATAAGGCCAGAAAAGGAGTGTGTGATTCACTTTGAGCCTCAGAGCTCTTTTCATGGATGTTGTGACAATTTGTTGTGAAAGTTTTCAGTGAGCCATGCTGGTAAAACAGGCTCTTCTCCCCAGGTTTTATCAGAAAAAAACTGTCCTGCGCCTTGCTGAAATGCAGAGGGACATACAAACTTGGAGGAAGTGGGTGGGATAAGAATACAGATTCTGGGTCAACTGGTTTTTGTGTGCATGTTTGTATTATGTGCATGTATGTAGGCATTCTTCACATTTACTCAACAGATGCATTGGCATCTAAGAAATATCTGGAGGAAATGCAGCTCTGTCAACAGATCATTACATTTCACACTGTTGTCTGCTGAGTGAGAGTCTATAATCTACAAAGTAAAATGCTGGTGAATTTCCTTGCAGGCTGGATTTAGAGATGGGGTGGGGGAATCCTATAATTTACTGAAAGAGGTTCATCCTGAAGCATTACTTTTGAGATGTAGGTCACCTGCCTTTGACAGCAGTTCGTCTTGCTATTTAAAAACACCAGCAAACAGATGTACCTAGTTAATGATGTCTTATCTTTTAGGTGACACGTGCACTATGGCAGATTACAGTCAACTAAAAGGTATTCTCCTGGACCTTCAGGCTCACCGGCAGAAGCAGCAGAATCACCCAGGAGAGGACAGGACACAAAAGCGCTTCTTAGTGGAAGATATGTTTAATCACTTGGATATAAATGGTGATGGGCACCTCAGCAGTTCTGAACTGGCTCAGGTGGGTTTGTTGCTCATTGCAAATGGAAAATATGAAGGGACAGCATTTTCCATTTAGAGTGTAAATTAAATGTAAGCATGGTGGGATTCTCCTGAGAACAGCCATTTGTGAAACCCTTTTCAAAATTAGACAATGAAATCTCTCACCGTAGCTCATGTTATCTGTCTGTCTTGGGAGGCATAAATGTTATGCTGTTCAGTTAAGAGTCTTTTGCAGAATAAGAATGTACTGTTCCATGTTACACCCTCCCCTTACTTCGCCTGCAAATATTGGTTTGTGTGAGCTTTCAGGTTTTTTTAAAACGTGCCCTGCTTCCGGACAAATGAGAAAGTTTATTTATATTGAAAAAAAATTGCATTAGAAAACTGGCAAGTACAATCTCTCTCCAAACCCTCCATGATGCTTTAGAAAGGCAACATTTCCCAATAGCTTTTTTTCCCTCTCATGTAAACATATTAGTCCCTTTGGAGTTGCAGGAAACTTATTATCAATATGAAATAAAAGCATGAAAAAGGTCACAGAGAATAGTGTGTGTGGCTGACAGGATGAAATTTCCTCCACTGATGTCAAGGAGGTACATGTTTCTGTCCTCTTTGCCACATTATCATCACAACAACCCTGCAAGGTAGATCAGGCTAGAGGAGAATAACCAGACCAAGGTCACTCAATTAGTTTAATGGGTGAGATTGGAAACAAAAGTCTGGATCTTCCCAGAAGAACACTCTAGCTGCCTTTCAATATGTTGCTGATAAAGCCACCTTGCTTTGGCATTTATGCTCTACTTATGGATATCTATCTAGGCTAGCATCAGACAGATTATGCTGGTTTGGATGGATCTAATCTGGAAGTCAAAAACAAAGCTCTAACAGTTGGGTACCAGGGTTCTGGGTCGGCGTCTCCATGAATCTTTGGCAGTAGTCAGCTGAAGCCACAGGGTAGTGTTTTCCAAGCTCGGCCCCTCAGATGAACTTGGACTACAACCAAGTGGTGGTAGTGGTAGAGATATCTGGGAGTTTTAGCCCAAGAACCTCTGGGGACCCAAGGTTGAAAAATCACTGCCTTAAATACGCTTGTTTGTTTGTGGCTTGGAGAATCAGTTGCTGGAAGTTGACACTTAACGTGAATTTCAAAAGCAAGGCTAGATTAAGTTACAGTTTTGGATTACAGTTCACAGAACCCCTTAGTGGCAAACTGGCAGTGAAAGGTGGAGGTGGTGATCCAAGAAATAGCTTTGCTAAGCTCTGCACAAAGGCACCAGACCAAAACAAACTACACCTTCTACTCCAACACACATGCACAACAGTGAATTTTTTTAAATAGGGGTTCTACACTTTCACTGTTCCTCACCACTCACCAGTGTGACTCCATATGAATTTTGAACAAAACCATCTCACAGGAGGTGGGAGGAAGAGGGAGTCTCCCGAGATTGCATAGAAAAATAAGAATCTACTTGTGCTCCTGCAGAGAGCTGATGCTCTCCCTTCTTATTAAATTTTTGTAAGCAAATACACTGTGTTAGGCTTTTTTCAGTGGGGCAGCCTTATCCTTGACTAATGGGTGCTAGGTAGAGATGGGCATGAAATGAACTTTTGGTTTGTTTCATTATTTGTTATTCCTTTTGTTATGTAATGAAACGAATAACAAACTGCCCCCTCTAAAAGAAACAAAATGAAATGAAACAGAAATTTCATTTCATTTCCAGCGGTGTCTCCTACCTGGATCTGCTGCTCCTGGACGGTTCTTCCTGGCCATGCGACAGCTGGTAGGCAACTGTGGTCAGCAGTTACAATAAAATAAAATAAAATACAAGTTCTGATGCATGACCCCAGGTACCGGCCCACGAACACCGGTACCGGCCTGCGGGTCATGGAACGGGCCCACGGCTGACAAAAGTTTTTTTTTTAAAAAAAGCCAACTGGCCCATGCTACAGATGTAGTGTGGGCCACGTGATCGGCAGTAAAAAAATAAAAATAAAAATAATAAAAATAAAATAAAAAGGAGTGCCGACCTGGCCCCAGGGGTAGCCAGGTCAGCCCTCTAAAATTAATTAATTAAATGAATGAATAAATAAATAAATGCTGACCTGGCCCCTGGGGCTGGGCGGTCAGTGCTTGGGGCGGGGGGAACGAGGTGCTGGCTTAGGTCCAGCACCTCAAAAAGCCCCCTCTGGGGACTTTTAAAACTAAATAATAATAATAATAATAATAATAAATTTTAAATTATTATTATTATTATTATTATTATTATTATTATTATTATTATTATTATTATTATTATTATTATTATTATTATTATTATTATTATTATTATTATTATTATTATTAAAAATAAATAAATAAAGAAGTGCCCACCAGACCCCAGGGGCCACGCGGTCCACACTTGAGAAGAAAAATAAACGAATAATGAACAAAATGAACCAATGAAAGGAATATTTTTTAAAAATCGTTAAAAACAAAACAAAACGAACCTTAAAATGAACCGAACCAAAACAAATTGCCATTTTTTCGGTTCATGCCCATCTCTAGTCCTAGCTATATTCAGGAGGTCACAGCAATGTCTCTGGAAAGAATAGCGCCTTATCACATGCCTTCATTCTCAGGAGCTTTGCAGCCTCCCTTCTAATCTACACCAAGAAGTTCTCATTCTATCTCTTCCAGGCAGTTAATTTCTTTGAGAGAGAGAGAGAGAGAGAGAGAGAGAAGAATCTCCCAAGAGCCTTCAGACCCTAGTACACCTTTGGTGTCACACGGTTCACCTCCATGAACTGAGATGGAGCAGATATCCCTGTCCCCTTTATCATTGCTTTTTCCTTTGAGTGACAAGGATCCTAAAGAGGAAATGTTTCTGCTTGTTTGCAGGCTTTCTAAAACAAGAACAACATGCAAGCAGGAATTTCTCCTCTATAAGCATGTTGTCACTCAGGTGGAAGAAAAGATGACAAACAAAGTGTGTCCAGGAAACTGAATTCTGTAACATCGGAATAAGGTTCCTGTACACTTACTTTTGGTGGCATCCCACATACTGAAGGGGGGCAATTTTTTCTTTGCTTTTTTAAAAATAAAAATTACAAGAACATTATGTAGAAATCTAATTGGTCAGAGACCATAATTTTTCACAACTTTATAACATGCTCATGTTTAGGAATTATTTTTGTTCAGTAATCACTGTGGCCACTGAAATGTCAAACTAGAATTTTAAGCATTTAAAACAGCATTTTTTTAAAAAAAATAATTTTTACTCTTCCTTTCTCCCTGTAGAAGGACTCAAAGTAGCTTCCCAATCACTTGTAAATGCAAACGCTAGAGCAATTAGAAATATTAAAAATATTTTCAAAATTAAAGGATTGATTTGTTTTCAGTCAAAGGCTTTTCATTTTCTAATAATTGAGCATGCTACCTGATTGTCCTGATACATAAGCCACATTCTAGTCAAGATATTACTGTTAGGATAGAATATGGAGAAGCAGTATGATTTCCTGGGGTCCAAGGCATTAGACAAGAGTGCATTTTGCTTCCCTGTCTATTCAGTGTCTATAGAGAAGATATACTGGTAATATGAAATACTAAGGGTTAGGGCAGGCATGTCAAAACTTGGGCCCTCCAGAAGTTTTGGGCCACAACTCCCACAGTCCTTTGTCATTGACAATCTAAGCTTAGAATTCTGGGAGTTGTGGTCCAAAACATCAGGAGAGCTGAAGGTTAGACATGCCTGAGTTAGGGGAAGAAAGAGTGAAGCATGCTAGAAAATATCTCTGTCATTTGTGTAGATGACCATATTATTGCTGGGAAATGACAACTTGAAACAACTGCTCAGGAAGGTTAAAGGAGAAAGTGTAAAATCGTTATTGCAGTTGAACATGAAGAAGACAACTATGACTATAGAAGAATTACATGATGTTAATGAAGATCATGAATTAATGGATATTGCTAAGCATGATCAATTCCTTGGTTCAGTCATCAATCTAAGAGGAGATTGCAGCCAATAAATCAAAAGCCTATTTGGAAACGCCACTATGAGGGAACTAGAAAAGATCCTTAAGAGTAAGGGTGTGTTGCTGGTGCCAAGATTATTCATTCTGTGGTGTTCCTGATTATTATATAGAGATGTGAAAGGTAAACAGTGATGTTCAGTATAAGAAAGATTAGTTCGAGGTGTGGTGTTGGAGGAGAATTTATGGACCTCATGGTTGCCAGAAAGACAAATAAATGGGTTCTAAAGCAAAGCAAACTTGAACTCTCACTAAACTGACTAAGGTCATAATACTTTTGATGTACTTTCTGCATACTTTCTATAGATAGGGGCTGACTCAATAAGGAAAGCCATGGCCCTTTGTTTGCAAGACTTCTGCAGGATTATTAATGAAATGACTTTTGGGGAGGTCATTAATTCAGAGAGTTGTCGTAAGTCAGCAAACTTTTTGTAAGGAGGGCCAGATTTGGTGGCTGAGAATGTGTCAGGGGCCGGTTGCTCCCTGACCCTGCCACCCCACTGCAAGCCCCACCCACTGACCCATAAGCCCCACCCACTGACCCCTTGCAACCCCACCTGCAGGAAGGAAGGCAGGGACCAAGGGAGGGAGGGAGGAAGGTGGAAACTAAGAGAGGAAGGAAGGAAGGTGGAGAACAAGGAAGGGAGGAAGGAAGGAAGGAAGGTGGGGACCAAAGGAAGCACAGGGAGCCTGTTTAAAAAAACATGGGGTGAAGGAGGGGGAGGGAGGGGTGGGCCAGCCAGCCGTGGGCCACTCAGAATGACCTGACGGGCCAGATTTGGGCCCCAGGCCGGACTTTGGGCAGGACTGACTTAACGGCATAATAACAAAAGCAATGCATTTATTTCATGCTCTATTCATTAATGTATTGGAACATACTCCTTTGTCAAGAATTAATTACCTATGCATCCTATTTATCACAATAGGCAAATATGTTGAGATACTGGGAATGAATTGTTAGCAAAACCATCTTCTCAGCTGAATTCTTATGATAGATCCGAGCAGGGTCAGATTGCATTACATATAATATGTGCTTAACTCATAACCGAACACTAATTGGTTGAGCACTGACGTGACAATGTTTGCCTGGCTGGGAAGATGATAAAATGTCTTAGTGTGCGAATTACTGGCAAAGCTAAGTGTTTTGTATAATGGCATTATAATGTTGGCTGTTTTATTTTCAATGCCCTTTTTGATAATCCCTAGCAAGGAATTGGCCTTCTTCACTGCTGCCACACATTGGGCAGACACCTTCATGGAGCTGTCCACCAACACACCAAGATCTCTTTCCTGGTCCGTCACGGATAACTCAGAGCCCATGAGTTGATAGATGAAGTTTGGATTTTTTGCCCCAATATGCATTACTTTACATTTGGTTACATTAAAACGCATTTGCCATTTCTCAGCCCATTCCCCCAGTTTGGGGAGATCCTTCTGGAGTTCTTCACAATCTTCTCTGGTTTTCACCACACGGAAAAGTTTTGTGTCATCTGCAAACTTGGCCACCTCACTGTTTATCCCTGTCTCCAGGTCATTTATGAACAGATTGAAAAGCACCGGTCCCAGGACAGAGCCCTGGGGCACACCGCTTTTCACTTCTCTCCATTGTGAAAATTTCCCATTGACACCTACTCTTTGTTTCCGGGATCTCAACCAGTTCTCAATCCATAAGAGGACCTGTCCTCTTATCCCCTGACTGTGCAATTTTCTCAGCAGCCTTTGGTGAGGGACTGTGTCAAAAGCCTTTTGAAAATCCAGATAGATTATATCCACTGGTTCACCCAAATCCATGTGCCTGTTGACCTTTTCAAAAAATTCTAAAAGTTTTGTCAGACAAGATTTACCCTTGCAGAAGCCATGCTGATTTTCTCTCAGCAAGGTTTGTTCTTTAATGTGTTTTAAGATTTTCTCTTGGATGAGGCTTTCCACCATCTTCCCTGGGACAGATGTAAGGCTAACTGGCCTGTAGTTTCCTGGGTCCCCCCCTCCTTCCTTTTTTAAAAATTGGTGTGACATCTGCCAACCTCCAGTCCTCCAGCACTGTGGCCGTTTTAAGAGACAACTTGCATATAACTGTTAAGAGATCTGCAATTTCATTTCTCAGTTCCCTAATAACCCTTGGGTGGATGCCATCTGGGCCCGGTTACTTGTTAATCCTCAATTTATCGATTAGTCCTAAAACCTCCTCTCTTTTAACCTGTATTTGATTTAATTCTTTAGTCAAGAAGGGCGACTCAGGCAGCGGAATCCGCTCAAGGTCCTCTGTCGTGAAGACAGACACAAAGAAGTCATTCAATTTCTCTGCAATGTCCAAGTCCTCCTTAACCTCCCCTTTTCCTCCCTCACCATCCAGAGGGCCAACTGGTTCTCTGGCAGGTTTTCTACTTCTAACATATTTAAAGAAGCTTTTATTATTACCCTTTATATTGCTAGCCATGCGTTCCTCAAAATCTTTCTTTGCCTACCTTATCATCTTCTTACATTTCTTTTGCCAGAGTTTGTGTTCCTTTTTATTTTCCTCATTTGGGGAGGATTTCCATTTACAGAAAGACCTCTCCTTGCACTTTAGAGCCTCTCTAACTCCACTCGTTAACCATGCCAGTGTCCTCTTGGACTTAAATGAGCTCTTCTTTCTTTGTGGTATGCACTTGTGCTGGGCCTCTATTATTGTTGTTTTAAACAGGCTCCATGCACTCTGAAGAGATTGGATTCTTTTAACCTTCCCCTTCAGTTTCTCTCTAACTATTTTCCTCATCTGAGGGAAGTTTGCCCTTCGAAAATCAAGGGTTTTTATGTCTGATTTGGTTGACACTCTTCCTCCGACATGCATAGCAAAGGTAATTGCAGCATGGTCACTGTTCCCCAGAGGCTCAGTGACATTCACACCCCTGACCAGGTCCTGAGTATCACACAATATTAGGTATATAAGCCCAATAAATAAATAAATAAATAAATAAATAAATAAATAAATAAATAAATAAATAATCTGTGCCAATGGGTCCAGAATCCTGGTAAAACTCAGGCTGTTAAGGTTGAGTGATGGGGGCTCATGCTTTAAAGTCTCTGTTAAGGTTGAGTGGAGATGGGTGCTCATGCTTTAAAGTCATGACACACACAAAAATTGAACTTCCTTCATATTACTTCCTCTGAGATTTGTCTCTCTGCTGTAGTGCCTTAAAGTCTGGAGAGGCATGATAATTATCTGAGATTTCACCTAGCAGCCTGAGACCTGCAAGCCTCTGGTTGCAGTTCAGCAACATATGGATACACATACTGTAAGTTGTCCATTCCTCTTCTATAATTTAGGGATCTGCATGATGGAGAGTCTCAGAGAATTACCTGTTGTTATATTGGTGGGGGGGGGGGGCGTGAGGCAGATCAAAATATCTATATGAATGAATGAGACATGTTAAGGCAATATGATGGAAGTTCCACAGATTCTGTGGGTGTAGTCTGATCAGAACTGGCAATTAGACTTAGCACATCTGATTTAGATGGGCAGATTGTCTGCCTATTCCTTTGTCCAGCTCACTTTGAGTTCTGCTCCGTAGGCAGTCTAATGTGATGGTCAATGAGAAGGAACCCCCCAATATGGCTTATTTTGATGAAGGTGCCAACATAGGCATGTAGAATGAAATTACCACCATGGCAGATTCCCTTCATTAACACCATGAACCATTTTGGGGGGTTCCTTCTCTTTGACCACCATCTTAGACTCCCTAAGGAGAAGAACTCAAAGTGATCTGGAATTGCATATCAACATTTATCATAGGTACCACTGCCTTAAATACTTTATGCTAGCGTCTGACTGCCAGCATAATGGAATTTCCCCCTGCTCCTACCTGCAGCGGCTCTCTGGACTGCCCGGAAACTTAATCCAGAGGATTTTCCATCCATCCATATGGAGTTAGAGGGAACATAGAAGGTTGCAGAGGGAGGGGGAATGTCCCCCACTCCCAGGTCCTTCCGCACAAAAAACTACTGGATTAGCTGTTGATCATTTATTATATTGATTTAAACAAGGGTCAAGAAACATGTTGAGCATGCCAAAATTACTTTTGTTGCACCAAATGAGACGGGAATGGAAGAATAGCCAAACAGTGGTAGAGGAAAAGGAAGAAAATCCATAGAAAACTGAATTATAGATCTGGAAGATTGACCTGTTTGTTTACTTCAAGTAATATCAAACAATTCTTTTTATCAAGAAAAATGCAATTATTTAGTAATATAGTTTAATAATAAGGAAATGGAATGTCATTTCTTGTCCTCCCCCCCCCCCCGGTCCAAATCTACTCTTTATCACTGAATTCACCCTGCCCCTTGCTAATGAAATATCAGATGAACTTGAGTTGCATGTATACAAGCCTATTAACAGCTATGGTAATTGAAATGTTATTTTCGTTTAAAACTTTAATGCATTTGTGGGGACAGTTTCATAAATCTACTGAATGCATAGCTGTTAAAGTGGCTTCCTTTTTTGGCATTAAATCAAAGGGGCTTGTCAGTATTATAAAAAGTTAATCAATTTTCAGTGCAAAAAGCAGACAAAGGATAATATACATCCTTAAAGGACTGTGACTGGAAGCTATGGTTGGTCTCACTTTTATTGAACATTTTATGCAGTAGGTGAAGGATTATTTTTTTAAAGTATAGGTTTTTAAAAAAATTGTCATAGGCAGAATGAAACATGTTGAGAAGTAGAATAAAAAACTAATGACACTTGGACTTGAAACAAAATAAAGCACCCTTGGACTTTTATAAGAAACATTTATTAATATCTAGAAACTCTGATTTTCATGATTCTTCTTGTGGTGTTGTTTTCATGAAGAGATTCTGTAACTTTTATTAATTCCATTTTTTATTATTGGCTAACTTTGATATCTTAATATTACTGCATAAATTTTTATTTTAAAATATTGTCAGTTTGGCTTAATATTATTCTGTGGCTATCATGCAGCAGTCAAAAAGGTATTTGATGTGCTCACTTACCAAATCTATTGTCTTTCTCTATGGCAGGACTGCCCAACAGCTAAACCGGGGGCTACCAGTAGCCCATGAAGGTTCAAAAGTAGCCTGCCAGCCATCAATAAAATTGTGAGGGGATAAGTTCTCCACCTCTACCTTCCCCATCCCACTGCCCCAGCAAAGCTCTGGGTCTGCCAGCCTACTGTCTCAGCCGAGTGGGGCAGTTCAAGGGCCATGGCAGAGTCCCCTGCTCTCTCTACTGGCCAGATGGTCGACGTGCCGCTGTCTCATGACCAATTGAGTTGTTGGTGCAGAGTGGAGGAAGGGGAGTGGAGGGGACACCCAGGGGTGGGGTCATGGGTGTGCCCGTCTCCTTTGTGTAGTGCCCCTCTTCCCCCCCTGGAGAATTCCTTCCTCCCACCCTTCCCTCCTCTTTCTCCTCCTCCCACCCCCACAGCTGCCACACAGACTGTGACCTGCCACTCCTCCTGCTCCCCTTTTGAGCCATTCCCTCCTCCTTGCGCTGCTGTGGCAATGTGATTGCCCCACTGCTGGCTTGGCCCATCCCAGCTACACAGAGAACATGGCAGAAGTGAGTGAGAGCTATGGGTGGCAGCAGTAGTGGCGGCAAGGGGACTGGAAGCGGGAAGGGGGAAAACAGAAGGAGAAGTAGACTCAAGTTAGGCCCCAGGCGGGTTGGGAGGGAAAGTGCACCTTTTAAAAAAAAAGTCTTCCAGCAGCCCGGGCAAGCAGAAGGGGCCATCTGCGCAAGCATGTACACACCTCCCTTGCACCCATCTACACTGGCTCAAGAGGGCCCAAGGGAAGCATGTGCATGGTCAGCCTTACCATAGGAATGCATTGAAATATGTTCCCTCCAGAAAGGATTAATTGATTTTCAATGTGTTCCTATGGGATACCATTGCTCTACTTACAAATTTTTTTACTCATGAGCATATGCTCAGAACATATAAAATTCATAAGTAGAGGTTTTAGTGTAGTAGCCCTCAGGCACTTTCCCCCCGGAAAAAGTAGACCTCGGCCTGTTCAAAGTTGGACAGCCCTGCTCTCTGTTGTATAACCCATAACATATATGCAGTGAAAAAAGTGACCTGTGAAACTCCTGACTTCCCACCATCTAATCAAATCTTGAATACACTTCTTGAGGCTATCCAACAATAGTATAAGGGAAAAGGTTGCATTCATATCAAGTGCTAGTTTTGTTGATACAGAGCTTATAATGTACTCTGACAGTCACCTATTTGAAGAGTCCATTCAAGCATTTTCCCACTGGCAAGAGTATTAAATTGCAATGAACAGCAACTGTCAGTCATCCCATCTCTTCTATTCTTCTCAATAGCTGATGAAAGGCAATGACCTAGAAGATGATTTCTTGGATTGTACACCAGAAGATCTTCTCCGATTTGATGATTACAACAATGATGGCTACTTAACTCTGCAAGAACTCTATACTGCATTCCGTAAGTGATTATACTGATTAAAGATCTCAGTGTTTCATGACCAACACTATGCATAAACAGCTTATGGGTTTCTAGTCCTGCCAGTACATGTTTATTGGGGAAATAATCCAAGCTATCAATAACAAGATCCTGTGCCATCTTAATCAGGAATGACAAGATTATATTGATTTGTCCTTTTCCTTTTTTTATAAATTTATGTATTTTTCTGTGGAGCTGAAGCTGTGTGGATGTGTTGGTGATTCACAGAAGGAGCCTAAATGACATTTTCTCTATTGAACCCTTGAAATTATACATGCTTCCTTCTGGAGAATTGTTTAGCAGCAGATATTAACAAACTGCACAAGTTGAGAAAGAGAAGTTAGCATCAACCAATACAAAAACCTGTAAATGGTCTATCCTTCCAGTTTTTAAAGGAGAGTTGGAGTATTATACCAGGAAAGGAGAGTTAGGCACAGAAAGAGAACACTCGTGATTTCAACGTGGCCCTGCTACTGTAGAGAGTACAATAAATGCTTCAGGCAGCAAAGCTTGGGTGCCTTGAAAGGAAATTCTCTATTGCTCAATTTTCTATTGTTTCTTCTTCACCTCCAAGGAAATATGCTTATGGGACTTTCTGTGTCATGTGCTTAAAATAAATTTGGTCAGTTTTGTCATCATCTTTATATTGGTGAGTGTGGGATGCCATTTGTTTCTCCGTTAAAGAGTTCTTGTACAAGATCCAATTTAGGGAGACGTACGTACTCATTTTGGTGTTTTTGTATGGCTTTGTTTTTACTTGCTATCATCTGAAGAGTTTTCTCCCCCTTGCATGATGAATCATTTCTCAATAGAGATCTGCATAATGAAACTTGGCAGAAGATTTCTTAAGTAACAGTTTTAATTGTTTGGGTTATTTGGTGCTGCCTTTTTAGAGGCGGAACCATGCTGATCCCTATGTATTATGTCTTTCTCTCTCAAAAAAGCAGTCTTACTCAGATATATATTTAATTCTGCTACATCTACAACTAGAGATTTGGTCTATTGATGACTGTCAGTTTGGATGGGATTTGTGGCATTGGTGCTCATGCATTTTATTTTGTTGAATTCCAGAGAATGTCTATATAATGTTGGCACTACTCATATTTGTGGTCAAAAGATGATGATGATCCAATTTTATACAGAAAACAAATTAACAAACAAAAAAAAAGCATTTGAAAGATCCGTAGAGTCTGCTTATAGTCTTCCCCCAACCTCTCCTCAGCCTGAAAAGCTATTGATAAAGGACTGGCTCCTTTTAAATGCCATACTATGTCATTTTGTGCTCCAACAATTATATGAATCTGTTTGAAATGAATGTTTGTCTCAGTTCATAGAAGGTGGTTTCACATGACAGTTTCAAAGGATTGACCCATCTGTAATCCATCTCTGTGTAATATATCCATGGTTCTTGGACAGTTTACTGGGTTTAATGTTGTTCTGTTTTTGGTCCAAGTGGTGTTCTTTTACTATGGACAAGTTTTCGCTGCACGTTCTGATGTTAGAAAAGTAAGGAGTGGAATGGGTGATGAGTTGACATGACTTCATTTAGACTGCAATGAACTAATTAGCAATGACATGACTTGGAATCGCTTTCAACAACTACCCATCATGCTTTTGTTCTTCAACAGATTCAAACAGGGCACCTATAGTAAGCTTATTGGGATTTGGAACCTGTGAAAACCTCTGACAAATAAAATGCTCCATTCTATATCTCTGATTTTGTCCCCTACAATCTGTACCAGTAGATCAAAATGGAGAATATATTGAGACAAATGATTCATTTACTTCACAGACGTCCAAACTTTTTGCAAGGAAGGGTAGTTTTTGTGAGGTAAAAATGTGTGGGGACCGACCATTCAGCCTGAAGGGGGGAGAAAGGGCGTGGCCCATGTGCATATGCAACAGCTACAAATGCTATGGTTTCAAGGTGCCCAAGGGCCTTGCAGCTGTTGGACGGCCTGGGAATCGCCCCATGCACACCCAAGATGCACTGTTACTCACGTATGCTGCCCTCCCTCACAAGGAGGTGGGGAGGATGCTGCAGCAACAGAGCCAGGGTTGGGTAGGCAGGGCGGGTGGCTGAGGGGATGGACAGAAGCAAGGAGGGAAGGCAAACCATAAAACTGCAAGCTGACGTCTTCAGACAACACAGTGAGGGGCCAGCTGCTATGGGGATGAATTACAGGCTGACCCAGCAAGGAGAAGAGGCTGAGGGCCACTCAAAATTTTAAAATGGGCCACATTTGCCCCCCCCCGGGCAGGACTTTGGACATGCCTGATTTACTTGAAAGATATTTAGAAACAAAGGCACAGCACCTCCTCTTCCTCCATCACTGCTACCACCTTCAGAGTCAGTGATCTGGTTTCCCTTCCCTTTATGCTGGCACGTATGCAAAGATAGCAAGCCTGACTTCTGGTAATGTCTCTGAATATGGCTGTGGCTGAGGAGGAAGTGCTGATGGTGACGTGAGCAGATAGAGAAGCGGTAGGGCTGGAGCATTAGGTTCTGCTCCCTTCAACCACAACCCCAAAAAGCCAGCTGTGAAGTAGCTTGTTTTATTTTCCAGGTTTTGAGGGTGGTTCTTGGTTTGTGGGGAGCCAAGAACCATGATTTATTTATTTATTTATTTATTTATTTATTTATTTATTTATTTATTTATTTATTTATTGGAGTTTTATACTGCCCATCTGGCAGCGAGGTCACCCCAATTCATATTTGTCTGTTTGTTCCCATCACTGGCTGGGATTTAAAAGAAAAAAGAGTATTTTTTTTCCTTCAGAAACTTTAAGAATTCTTGGAAAGTCCTTTGGTCTTTCTGATACTGGTCAGAACAAGCTGGGAGGGGAATTAATCATAAAGTAAGCCATGCAGGATTGCTCATCTGCAGCAAGGCTACAAGCTAATGGGAGTTAACCTCTAGAACAGATTTCTCACAACACTAGAATAATTTCTAACAAGATTTTATAGTAGCCAATACTGTACATGCTCCATTCATTCTGCATTTTCATATAAAATCCTTTGCTTTTAGAAAAGTTGAAATTACATCATTTAAGCAATTATTCTTCCTCTGATATTTGGAACTGGAGAATAAATTGGAAGGTTTATTTTCATATCAAGACTCACATGAGCAGTGGTGTTCTTCTCCTTTACAATGAAGCTATTAGATTAGCTTTTCCAGTGCCTTCTCTCCCTTCTTAAATGTGAAAACCAAGCCAGGGAGCAAGTATTATTTCTTTTTGTTTTTCTATCTGAAGTAAATTTTTATGTGTTTGTGAAAAAGTACGCTACATAATTATCAACCTACGTGTGTGATGGGCTATGAATTGATTTAATTCATTGCATCCTATCTGGAGTAAAAGCTGTGTAATAAAACATAAAGCCTCCTGTCATAAAGTGAATTAACCTAGCCATAAAAGCTTGACACATAGTTACTGAGGACCATATTTGGATCGATGGGTTTTCAATGTCACAGGACACCAAAGTAAGATTCCAACAGCCTTTGAATATATTTGTGGTTCATTGATTTTTTAAATAGGCAATGAAACCTTGGAATGGCGCAAAAAATTACAGAGAAATCAAAATTAGATGGAAGTATTTGAAAATATGGGGTAGTTAAACACATAGCAAGTCGTAGTCCATGGTCGAACTAATGTGAGGTATACCCCAACATAAGCACGGGAGGCTTGCTTCTGAACAGCTCCTCAGTGCTTTAAGCAGCTATTTGCAACACTGAATAGATGACCAAAATTGCTTTTATATTAATTGGAGTGCAGTGGCTGTCACGAAGCAAGCCAAGGCTTCTCTCCCTCTCAGCAATAGGAAAATGCATTTCTCTGTAAGGGGGAAAAAGCACTGCAATGTTTTCTTTTGCATGGGAGAGGTTGCAAATCATGCCTGTTCATGGAAGGCTCTCATGGGATTGTATACAAGGATTGACAAATCAAGCAAGCTTGGTATGCTGGATAAAATGTTCTGGAAGCTTGTCATAACAAAAATGAATAAGTCTGCTTATTTGTAAATGAATTCCATTGAATACTGTGCTTGCAGATTTTCATTGGAGGTGGAATTCTTCTCCTGCCTACAATCATTGCTGGCACCCCTACAGTTCACCCAGAAGCCTACCAAACCATCTGGATCATAATTTGGCTGTGCATGAAAGGTTTCAATGTAGTGGAATGCATCCCCAGTACTGCCCAAAGGCTGCCCATTCTGTCAGTGGAAACTGAATGTCACAGTTTTCTCCAGTACTGTGATCCCCCCCCCCGTAGCACTAACGTGCTTGCTCCCAGCCCTTTCACAGCCTATTGATAAACACTGCTTCTTATTTTTTGCTTTTGCTGCCACCAACTAGTTTCACTAGTAAATTAAAGCCTTTAGACATTTTAAGCTGAATAAAAAGAAAAGAAGTTTATTCATTACAAGGTAGACTCCAAATCATTAAGGGTAACATGTTTAAGTACAAACAAAAAGAAGAATATTGCTCAAACCCACTTAAGTTTAGTTACTAATAAAGCAGAACATATGCACACCCAGTTCCTATGTTCAAAAACTCTAGACGCTTAATTTTCCTCCAAACAAACTATATGAGCCCAGGTGGTCCTCAGAACCAGCTGATACACGCAGATCCAATTGCTTTGCCTTTCTTTGTCTCACACAGGGTTAAAATCCAACAAGGAACTATGCTGTGATGTCATCTGTGCTAGATTTGTGATGCTGGCCAATCAGGAGCTGTGCAGGGACAGGCATCATCCCACCCCCCTCTCTGATTGCTCAGCAGCACGAAGCAGGAAAGATGACACCACAGAGTGCTTCCTCGTTGGATTTTAACCCTGTGCGAGACAGAGAAAAGTAAAGCAATTGGATCTGTGTGTATCAGCCGGTTTCGAGGACCATCTGGGCTCACGTGGTTTGTTTTGTAATCTACTGGTTCCAAAATGAAATGCCCATCCCTAGTAAACAACACACCCCCACATCCCCAAAAACTTAGGTAAATGTTTACCCTTTCTTAAAAAAACAAACTTTCCCCAATAGGTGGGTGGGATTATTATACATGAATGGAGGATGATACTTGAAAGAAGTGCTGTTGCAAATGGATTTACAAAAAGCTAATTGTAAATCCATCTCTAACATGTTAAAAAAAGAATAGACTAGTTAAAGAAGCGGGGTTATTTTCAGAAATAGAAATCGCAGGGATGGAAATGACAGAAAACAATTCCCTTGAAACCACCCAGTCTGGAGATGTGTGGCAACTGACATGCAATGTGTATTATGGCTACTGTAAAACTGTTAACATTAAAATGCTGAATTGGCCTATAGAACTCAAGAATGATGTAACACACTCCCCATAAATTTCTCTTCTATACCAAAAATTCAAAATTAATGAATTCTGCAGACTCCACACATCTTTGCTCAAAATTCTATTGTCTTTTCAAGACAGACACTCTGACTAACTCTTACTAACTCCCTTCTTCTGCCTAAATGCCACTTTTTACATGTTCAAGCCTCTCATTGGGTTGCACAAAGCAAATCAAACCAAAGCAAAGTGTTCTGCTTATACAGTAACCCCCCATCTGTTGCAGGGGTTAGGGACCCACCCGATCATTGAAAATCCACGATATGTGGATGTAGGTTGGGTGGGGTGCACAATTTAAAACATTCTGCGCCACTTCCCAGCACCCCAGGGTGTGCGGGGGAGTGGCATGCAATCTTTAAAAAGAGCACTTGGATCCGTGGCCAAAGGCCCTTTAAACATCATGCGCTACTTGCCAGCAGCCCAGGGGGGTGCGGGGGAGTGGCGTACAATCTTTAAAAAGGACTTTCAGCTGTGGAGCCAAGTGCATGGCCAAGTGCGTGGCCAAAAGCCTTTTAAACATTGCGTGCCACTTCCCAGAACCCCCAAGGGGGGCGGGGGGAAGCAGTGTGCGATACCTCCATGAAGGCAAGCCTCAGGCTCCAGCTGATTGGCACTGGGATAGGGGAGATAACCCTTTTGTTTCCCCACCCCAGTGCAAATCAGCTGGAGCCCAAGGCTTGGGGAAAGGGGGGAAGCTTTAAAAAGCCCCCAAACCTTCCCACTCCCTCAAGCCCTTTCAGGGACCGCAGTATATGAACCGTGAAGGGGAGGGGAACCACTGTATACTGCTCCATAGCACTTCAAGTACTCTGTGGGTGGTTTACAATTTAATTATGCAGGCTACACATTGCCCCCACCCCCAGCAAGCTGGGTACTCATTTTACTGACCTCAGAAGTTTGGAAGGCAGAATCCACCATGAGCCTGCTACCTAAGATTGAACCCAGGCTGTGAGCACAGTTTTAGCTGCAGTACAGGCATTTAACCACTGCACCACGAGGCTCATACAAGTGAGTGTGCATTCCGAGAAAGGTAATCAGCACCTTGTTAATGAGTGGTATTTCATTATCAAGACTCACATGATTTCCCTTGCTGAAGCATCAACTGGCAATAGGCTTCTGGGATTAGCAGAGAAGAAGCCCGAGTCAACATTTCTTTTCATCATGGGTAAAACATCATGTCATTGCTATGAGGTGGTGGAGGTGGATGGAATAACAAGTACATTCTGGACTCCACATAGGATTTATTATCATAGATGAAGAAAGATGTAATAAATTTTTAGAAATTACCTCATTGTCAGTGAAAAAGGGTGTCTTGACACATTGAAATTCCTTGTTAAAAGTACTGGAAGCCTTTTTGCTTCTATATGAAAACAAAAAGATGTGCACTTTTGCAGCAATAGCAAAAGAAAACAAACCACCTTGCATTATCCCTAGTCTTGCATTTTGTGAAAAATGCAACTTCTTTAAGAGTAAAACACTTTTTAATTTTTTTCACAGAAAATGACCCAAAGGCAAGAAGTGTACTACTTATGCCAACCAATGCAAGGCTTATGGTTTAAATCACTCTAGTGAATTGTCACTGGTTAAGGAGTTGAGCATTGTATTTTTCTCTATTTTATTTTTTGGGGGACACCAGTTGCATGACTTGGCACATGACCTCTTGACTTGCAGCAGTTTACTGTGGTGATTTATGCACTTACATAAGTGCCAAAAAGTGTTACGTAACAGGATTCTGGCTGTAAAAAAATACAAAATGCTCATAATCTCACCCAGCAGGGAGATGTCCTGCAGGCAGGCTGCTTATAAACATCTATCTGGTGGTCCCGTGGGAATAAAATGCAGGGCTAAACAGGCCTTTCCCCTGAAGTGACATGCCACTTCCGATCTTCATGTGGATCATTGTCTTGGATTAATGAGCCTTGTTGGACAGAGATGATTCAGGATCATTAGTGAGAATATTTTCCCCCACTCAAGTTGTCTATAACCAGTAACTATGAGCTAGCAAGTTTTTTTTTTGGGGGGGGGGTCATATTGCTCAACATCTTTCCTTGGGATCTATACTAAACAGTTTCTACTTGAACTGCCATGGAGCCAACCCATGGAATCCTGACTATAGGTTTGTGAGGTGCTTAAAATTCTCTGCCCGAGCACTCTCTCTGAAGCACACTGCTGAACTGCCGAGGAGCCCTGCGCCAAACGTCAAGTTCCAGGATTCCATAGGATAATAAAGCCTCAAAATTGGAATTGAACTGCTGCAACTAGATGGTGAAGCAAGTCAAATTAAATAACTGGGACCGGTTCAGCTATTTCCATGGAAAACTGTTACAGCGATATGAACATAATACAGTATCTGTGGCATGGTGTCTACTCTGTGATGACTCTTTCCCAAATGCAAATCACCACATTGTCTTGCAGCCATCGGATGAGGATTGTGGATGTGTGATTCAGCACTGGAAAGCCTGCTAGCAAAGTTCTGGACTATATAGTGCTACCTTGTATAGAGGAATTAATTCATTCCAAATGAAATTCTGTTAAGCAAATTTTCCTTTGTACAAATTTCCCATAGGAATGCAATGAAAATGCATTAATCCCTAATTGCGACCATTTTTCTGTTGTACAGATTCACTCCATAGGCAATTCTGTTAAGCAATTTCCCCCTATCTCCAGAATTTTTCTTTTAAGCAGATTTTATATTAAACAAACTGCTTGTTATACGAGGGTCCAATGTATTAGCTGTAGCATACAGTGACCTGGCAAATGATGAATAAGTAGGGAAAAGAGGGAATAAAAAGAAAATGGCTATAGATAAAACTCAAGTACAGTACAGAATGATCCTAATTAACTTGCATGGAAAAGATCTAATAATTTGGAAGCCTCATAGACCAGCTGAGTAGGACTTCAGATATGCTAAGATGACTGCTCTTGAGTAGATCTTTTGGAATTAAATCTGACTGAAGGTCATTGAAATTAGGCATGCCATTTCTGCCTTTATCTTTATGTCCTTCTCTAATGAGATGACAGGAGTGGAGAGCAGGCAGATGTGATGTTTTGACTAGGGAGAAAATAATGCTGCCTTCTCATTCTACATAATATAATTAATGTGGGCAGGTCAATTAGCAATACAAATGTGTCAAACAGAAGGAAAACATGTATTCAATCACAATGGTTATGTCTTGTCAACATGCTGTGAATTAATAATATGTCATTAACAATGAAGTTAAAGTCTTTGTAAATCATAGCCCACTGCTCATTAGACTTCTCCAAAATGACAATCATTTATGACAACTTGGCCCAGCCTTGCATCAAGCTTCATGACACTATGCCCGAAGCTCCTCAGATCTATACTAGGATTTAAGAAAGATGCTCACTAGACTGGCTGCTCAACTACAACGCATTTTCAGAAAAAGTTTTTTTCTTGTTGCTGTTGACAATACCAGTGTGTTCACACTCCTGTGTCATTTTCACCTCAATCAATTAACTATTTGAAAATAAATGAAAAATGAAATTAACTCAACAAATTACATCAGCACTTAATTTCATACTTGAATATGCATCTCTTAATTCTTCTTAAAATAAATGTGATTTAAAATATTTTTTTTAAAGTTTCAGAGCTGTCTTGCTGAAAGTACTAGATAGCTAAATCTCTTGTTCCTCCTCTGAGCTACAGAACTATGGAAACTGGTAAAAATATAATGAAGGAAAAAGTTTTGGCAGCAGAATAAGGGACTCAGTGCACACATGGTCTGCTCTGGGATTCTGCCTGAGCACCTCTGGAACAGAACACATTCCATTTTAAATGTGTTCAGTTCCACTTCGTCAAATGTGGGCAAACTCAGAGAAATGCTGGGGTAAAAATGACAGGTGGTGGAGATCTTCCAGTGGATTCTCTGCCAAAGTGAGATTCCCCCTGTAGTATTTCCTCTCCACCATGTAAACACACACACACACACACAACAAGTACTTTTGGACCCTTCTAATTCAGAAGAGGACTTGACCTGGAGATGGCTAGAGTTAATTTTTCTGATAAATTTCTTATTTTCTGAGCCAGTCTGACAAACCTCAGGAGATTTCTAGATTAATCTGAAATTATGTATAATAGCTCCAGTGTCCAACTTTAACTGAATCATAGTATTATAGGATTGGAAAGGATCCTAAGAGTTATCAAGTCCAGCCCTAAAATATTTCTTGCAGAAAAACACCAAATCTTTGTTCAAAATCTCAAATGAAGGAGAGTTCACCACTAGAGATGGGCACGACTCAGCGAAATTTTCATTTTCATTTTCATTTTTCGTTTTCGTTACGCAATGAAAACGAAAACGAAAATTTTCCAGAAAACGAAAACGAAACGAAAATTTTTTCCGTGTTTTTCGTTTTCATTACGGCAGACACATCAAAATGAAAAGAATGCTAACGAAAACTAAAATTTTTCGTTTTTGTTTTGTTCTTTCATTTTGTTTTGTAAAGAAAACAAAAACGAAAAATGCGGAAAAAAACCCTGAAAAATGAAAACGAACCGAAACGGACCCCTTAACGAAAAACGAAAAATGAAAAATTATTTTTTTGAGTCGTGCCCATCTCTATTCACCACCTTCTAAGGCACTGCACTCCATTTGTTGTCAAGTAGATCTCAATGTCAGGAAGTTCTTTCTAATGGTTAGGCAAAATCTCCTTTCTTAGCTTCTGATTGTACCCCCTTGAGCTGCAGAAAACATGTTCCACATGACATGATCCCTCAGCATTATGTTTTCCTGGCTAAAGATACATAGTTGCTTCAGTGTTCCCCATAAGGCCTGGCTCCCAGACCATTATCCACCATTTTAGGTACCCTTTGGAGATGTTCTTAAACTGTGTGGTCCAAAACTACTATTACTTCTTCAAGTGCCATGTCCTCATTGAATGTTGGCAATCATTAGCCTGAACTGTTTTATGTCTAAAGCCATTCTAAACAGAGCAGCTGTGCTCACCGCGGACCATTGGCTTAAGTTCTTAAGCCAGAATGTTCTTCTATGCCCTGGTCCATGCTTCCTATCTATTTTCCCTTGAAGGATAACTTGCATCAGATGGTATTTTTATTGAGCAATATGGTCCAGAACTGGGCACAATATTCCAGGTATGACCAAAGCACGATAGAGTGGTACTATTCCTCACCTTGATCTGGCCACTATGTTGTGTGCAAACTCTAGTATTGCAGTTGAATTTTCTACTGCTGCATCACACAATTGACTCATGTTTAGCTTATGGTACACTAAGGACTCTAGATGCTTTTAACATATACTGCTGCCAAACCAGCTGTCAATATCCTGTATTTGTCTGCCTGATTTTCCTGCCTAAATATACAGCTTCCTATTTTATTTTATTTTATATGCTTTTGTGCAATTTTCCAGTCTCTTACGGTCATCTTGCTTCCGCCTTCTTCAATATCCATTTCCTTCCCAAATGTGGTATCATCTGTAAGTTCCTCACTGTAATAAGATACAATTTTCCATATAATTCTAGGTAGACAGATGGGATGTTACACTGAAGGTTTAATTTTATAATAATTATTGTCATTCAGTAGACAATATTACATCTTGAATATTTATTCTTTTATTCTATCTTTGTCTATTCTTCATTCATAAATGAACATGGTTTATTTTATTGCTATTGTTTGAAATGTCATATTGTGGCTGTTTGTACACTCCCCAGGGAATGCATGTTCACTAAGGAACAATGTAAATAGATAGATAGATAGATAGATAGATAGATAGATAGATAGATAGATAGATAGATAGATAGATAGATAGATAGATAGATAGATAGA
>JAHTLZ010000010.1:54589199-54600770 GCA_023846285.1 Phrynocephalus versicolor | reverse complement strand
AGATAGATAGATAGATAGATAGATAGATAGATAGATAGATAGATAGAACATACCTACCTACCTACCTACCTACCTACCTACCTACCTACCTACCTACCTACCTACCTACCTACCTACCTACCTACCTACCTACCTACCTACATACATACATACATACATACATACATACATACATACATACATACATCTCAATAGGTAGTGGCCTGTTATGTTTAGAGTTACACCAGATAGATTTGAAAGCTCTGTGATACTTGAGGTACAGTGATTACTTACCATTAACAAATCCTAATTTAATATACAGATCAACAAAATATTAATATCCATTAGAGATGGACACGACCAGAAAAAATTACGTTTGAGTTGTCGTTTGTCGGGACGGGCCCATTTCGGGTCGTTTCCATTTGTCGTGAAATTTTTCAAAAATTTGTCGTTTCCGTTTGTCATCTGTCGTTTGTACAGTGGTTTAGGGGTAGGGGTTAGGGTGGGCTCTGGGAGGCACCTCTCTGGGTGCCTTTGAGTTGACCCAGAAGGGAAGGGAAGCGTAATGCGTAGCCGCCACATACCATACATTTTTACATTATGTTGGGTTGTTAGTGTGACAGAGGAACCTTGTCGGCACTTCTCTGTCTCACTAAGAACATTATGTTAGGGTTAGGGGGTTAGTGTGTCAGAGGAACCTCGTCGGCGCTTCTCTGACTCACTAAGAAGGCGTACTGGCGTACAGGTTACGCTTAGGGAGGGAGTGGGTCTGGAGTTGGAGGCACCTCTCGATGCATCACTCTGACCCACTAAGAAGGGAAATGTACTTGCATACGAATCTGGGTTAGGGTTGGGGTTAGGGTAAGTGCTAGGCTTAGGGTAATGGCTAAGGTTAGGGTGGGTTAGTGGGCTGCACCTCTGGGTACCTCTGGCCCACTAAGAAGACAGTGTACTGGCGTACGGGTTAGGCTTAGAGTTAGGGTTAGGGTTGGTGGGCTTTTTATGCCCTCTCTGGCACATCCAGGTCTCAGTCAAAACCTGGCCATGCGATTGGTGGAATGGCTCCAAAAATTTGCATGGTCCCATCCCATGGCCAGCCCATCATTGCACGTGCGCAGGTGTAAAAAAATAAAAATAAAATAAAAATAAAATAAAACCAATGGAGACGTTTTGTTGCAAGAAAAACCCACTGCTGCTACTATAAAAATTCAGGCATTTAAAATAACTAATTTTCGCATGTTTCTGTGGTGCTTTGGTGGGTTTTTGGACCACGATTTAAAAAAAAAATGTGGTTGCCATTTTGGATCCCCCCCACCGCATGGCAAATGGAGACGATGAGGATGCCCCCCCCAGCCTGGTACCAGCAGCCCAGGAAAGGAGAGGGGGGGAGGCCAAGGACCCCCCCCCCAGAAACCACCCCTCTCTGGTAGGTGTCCTCACTGAGGCAGGCATATTTCCGCCTGCTTTTTTGGCTGGGAATCGGGTTTTTTTAAAAAAAAATTTAAAACTTTTTTTCTGTGCTGCTTGGCATCGCGCGATCGCCGCGATGCCATGAACAGCAACGACAAATCAGACCCAATTTATCTTTATCGGGTCGGGTTCGAGCTGGAGCGGAGTAATTCTTGTTACCGTTCCTCGTTAGGTAACGGAAACAACGAACGGAAATGGAAACGAGGATTTCGCCGAGTCGTGCCCATGTCTAATATCCATGCACAAATTGATGTTTATTTGTACATATTTCAATGAATGTACATAATATGTGATCTAGAATGTCGATAAACATTCATAGAATATTGGGTATAATCTTGGAAGAGGTGGATTAAAGAAGAAATTTACAGTAAGCAAAAACAAATCTCCTGCCGGTCCCAAATGGCATGAACCACAATGCATATGAATTACCAACTTCAATAATATTTTAGCATTTTGTTTTATTTTGGGAAGGCATGTGTCCCTGAAGTGCCCCAAAATGAACCATGGAACAACAATGGGACTGTGTCTGTGTGTTTCATGGATCATTTTGAGCCCATCTGTACATTATTTATAAAAGAAACCCATTGCACTAGTCATTATTTAGTGTCAGCCAATTTGTCATTGCCGTTACCGTTATATAATGTAATTTGCTGCATTGCGTATTACTAATACTTTGCACTGCCATAACTAGCAGACTAGAAATCACAGGCAAAACCTCCCCAGTTTCCTGGAGTCACCAATTCAAATACATACTTAAGCTTTTAGAATCCTTATAAAAATGCAGATGAGACAGACCACTAGGTAACCGGAAAACACCACTCCTTGTACCGAAAAATTACTTTGTTGTTAATGTAACATAGTTGTAAGCAGTTACCTCAACTTAGACTGCTTTCAAACGACCCCTAAGATCCGCTGGTAGCTTAAATTCAGATCCCCCAGCCAGATATCATGTGGGTTTTGTTCCTCTTCCACATTCTGTTGCTTCTGTCTGCGGTGATTTTTTACCTGTGGAGACCAAGTACTTGTAAAGTGCACTGGGGGGCACTTACGTGGGTGTGGGTGTAGTTTTTTTTTTAAGTCCGCTGCTGGTGGGAAAACAGTTTTATGCTCCGGATCTGCAAGTGTTTTGCAGCGGATTTTAGGGGTCGTTTGAAAGCAGCCTTAGAATTAGTAGTTATTTCTAAATTGCTACTTCCAAGCTCCTGTCTAAATAAATAGGAATCATTATTTAATGTTCACTATTGATCCAATAACGCTGTACTGTTGGCGTCTCCTCTGCAGTAAATCTTGCCAAGTTTGGTGAGACTTAATTCTTTGAGAAGTGTGGAAATCTGCATAGCCTATTGAGGTTCTCGAAAGCTCTTAATGCACCCGCCAACTGAATGCTATGCTTCACCCATCAGACATTATCACTCAGTGTGCAGTCTTCTTTCATGCTCCTGCAGGTTTTTTTAAGTGTCCAAATAGGAAATAATTCATTAGTTTACCAACATTGATTTGTTTCTCCTGTGAGCTATGGAATAGCTGCACTTCAAAGATGCCATAGCAAGCCAGGGAGCTTCAGTCCCCCACATCCGATGGAGGCAATGTTGAAAGATCATACTTAATGCTCTGGAGGAAATGAAGTTCCTTCAAAGTGATTGAAGCAATTGCCTTTGAGCCATGTTTGCCTGGAAAATATACTCTGCAACAGTGTTATTAAACAGTCTGTTTATTCAGTGCCTCCCAGAAGAATGAATTATAAGCAATTCAGTGTGATAGCCTCATATTCGGGGGTGGTGGTGGTGGTGGTAGCAGGGTGGGAAGCTCCAACCCTCTTGAACATAAGAGGGCTTGGCAAATTGCTCAAAATGTGTTTGACTCTGGCTCTGTTTGAAACGTATCCTGTCAATTTAGCATTTTCTGTATATAATCCTTGATGTTGCGTAAAAACATAAAAGCAGACATCACATGATGTCCAAATATACATGCATGCATATGTTAGATAGAAAAATGTAAAAAAAACCACAAGGAAACAAAATAATAGTTGTGTCTCAGAATTCCCTTAGACCTATCTTTCTGCCTTAATCCCAGTATCATAACTCTGCTGAAAAAATACTTTGTTTCCAATTAAAATATCAGATACATTTGATAGGCATTGTCATAGCATTCATCTCACACATTTCCATGTAGCACAAATACATACATATTTGCATATTTGTACTGCATACATACATACATACATACATACATACATACATACATACATACATACATACATACATACATACATACATACATACATACATACATAGCATAGCATAGCATAGCATAACATATTGCTATATTTGTGCTCTATAGGGATATGAAATCTTCTCCTCTGGGGGTTTTGTAGCACAATCTGGGTGAAAGACTGTTTAGGATGATTTAGTTCCACTGAATCTGCACTGCCCAGGAGACTGGATTAGTTAACCCCGGTCGTTTCATGCTCTACAATCTTGCAGCTTTGATCCATTAATAGAAATAGAAATCTCTTCCTTTCTTCTTGCAGCTGTGTAGATGCAGGAGACCTCATTTATCATCAAGGCCTAATATTAATCAACATCCAGGAAAGGTGTTCTACCTACGCAACTATGAGATTTTGTGAAATGCTTTTGTCATGATTTGTTATGATTGGAAACACTCGTATTTCCCAAGCAGTGTTTTACTGTGTCTGACAATGCACAACTTGTTGTGCACTGACTAGAGAAGATTGTTTTTAAAATATCAGAATATGTCTCACAACGTTTGATGGGTTATGAATAATAGTTTTTCCTGCAAATCAAAGAGCTGTGAAGTTTTCTTAACGCCTGAGCTTCCGTGTCTAATAGTGCTGTCATATTCATACTTACTCAGAAGTGATACTTGCCTTATGCAACAAATGAGTGTAGGGGTAGTAAACATGCTTACGACTATAAATGTCCTAAGCACATCTGATCTTGCCTGATTTCAGAAGCCAAGCAGGGTCGGCCCTGGTTAGTACTTGGATGGGAGACCACCAGGGAATACCAGGTGCTGTAGGCACCTGGAGTTGGAACTGGCAAGCCACTCCAGTATTCCTGCCAAGAAAACTCCATGGACATGGAGTCATGAAGAGTCGGTCATGTCTGAAATGACACAACAGACATAAATGTAAATACTTATTTTTATCATAAAGGTTATAGAAAAATGGAATAAACTGTCTATAGCTAATGTGATGCCAATGGCTGCTGGCTAAGAAATTGTCTGCAATTTGTGTTTACTGAGAGGGGAACATCCAGCATAGCCCCAATTTAGTTTCATTGGTTTCCAGCCATTAAAGGGCCGATGAGGAAACACATCATCCACCAAACATGAAATAGGGAAAAATCCTAAATCTATTAATCAGCTTTTTGTTGTACCAAATGAAAATTCCCGTTCTAGTTTGAAGGATTTGCAAATGCTTGAGCTGTAACTAAAATTACAAAGCAACAGCTAGGCCTCCAATTTTTTTTATTCTGAATGAAAAATAAAAATTGTGTGTAAAGCAGGGGTGGGAACTTTCCAATTAGAAACAGTATCCCACAGAGAATGCATCATCCCAAACCTCAGTTCCTGATCTTGATACACATTGGCTGAAATCCTGTTGCACAGCTCTGTGTACACAACAGGAATGATGTCATCTGCAGTGACAAACTGCTGATGATTAAAAGTTTTCTTTGGTGATTCCAGGGTGAAGGCAACAGCATCCGCCCAAATTTGCCATAAGAAGACTCTTTGCAGCTTCAATTCCCATTGTGCACACAGAGCTACACAACAGGATTTCAGCCATGGGGTTGTATCCAGTGCTGTACTAATGCACATCTGCTAGAGCAATGGGAATTCTTCCTTCTGTTGTCTTCTTTCTCAAAATCTAATGACCCACCCAAAAATATTTTTCTAGGAAGATGTTTTAGGACTATTGAGAAGGTTACCTTCCTCTTTGTTATGCCACCAGATGGATGAGATAAATTACCTGGATCCATTTCAATCTGGCTTCAGGCCTGGCTATGGGACTGAGATGTCACGGGTTGCATTGGTGTATGACTTACGTAGGGAACTGCATAAGGGATCTGTGTCCCTTTTGGTTTTGCTATACCTCTCAGCTGCTTTTGACATTATAGACCATGGCATCCTCCTAACTCGTCTCTCTGAAATGGGACTCGGGGGGTACTGCATTAAAGTGACTCCAGTCCTTCCTGCAGGAAAGAAAACAGAAAGTGGTGTTAGTCGATTCATATTCGACACCACGGCCACTGACCTGTGGAGTTACCCAGGTTTTTTTTCAGTCTCCTATATTATTTAATATCTATATGAAACTACTGGGGGGGATTATCAGGTCTTTTGGGGTTAGGTGCCACCAGTATGCCAATAATGCCCAGCTCTACTTCTCATCACCCCTGGACTCTAAGGGAGCTACTATCTCAACTTTACATGAGTGTTTAGCTGCAGTAATGAACTGGATGAGGATGAACAAAATGAAACTACATCCAGACAAGACAGAGATGCTCCTAGTCCGTTGAAAGGGAGAACAAGGGATAGGGATCCAATCTGTACTGGATGGGGTCACCTTCCAACTGAAAAATCAAGTATGCAGCTTGGGGGTACTCTTGGACTCATCCTTGAGCTTGGATGCCCTTGAGAAACCAGCTCTGGTCATGGTGACACATGCCCTAGTGACATCCTGGCTGGACTACTGTAACGCACTCTATGTGGGGCTACCGATGAAAAGTCTCAGGAAACTTCATCGGGTCCAAACTGCAGCAGCCAAAGTGCTGACTGGGGTGGGGTACAGAGATCACATTATAATCCTATTAAAACAGCTCCACTGACTGCCAACCAGCTATTGAGCACAATTCAAGGTGCTGACCTTGACCTACAAAGCACTATACAACCTGGGTCCTAGATACCTCAAAGATCGAATCTCACTGTGTGAACAGACTCGAGTGTTGTTAAGGTCATCAGGAGAGGCCTTTCTCTCCATCCCTCCACCCTCACAGGTATGTCTCGTGGGAACCTATGAAAGGGCCTTCTCAACTGCTGCGCCCAGACTCTTGAACTCCCTCCCACTAAAGGCCAGGACTGCTTCATCTCTGTTGTCTTTCTGGAAACAGGCAAACCTTTCTCTTCATCAAGCTTTCCCTGAATGATGGACTACCGTGTGTATTTTATATGAATCTATAGGTTCACATAGACTTTGTGTTTATAACTACTGTACTTATAACCTTGTAGCTTTAATGTAATGTTATCTGTTAATGCTGTAAGATGTCCCTCAATTCCTTGTTCTCAAATACTTGAACATGCCTTAATTTTACTGGACTGTATATTGTCCCTCATTAATGCAAGCCACCTTGGGTCCTTTTCCAAGGAGGAAGGCAGGGTAAAAACTATTCTAAAATAAATAAAATAAATAAATAGCTTGGAGGCTGTGACAGCCACAGTTCAAAAGCACCAGTCAAGAAACAAGCCCCCCCTCCAAAAAAGACAACAAAAAGGGGAAAAAATCAAGAGACACAAACATTGTGGCACCTTAAGGACTAACTTCTATATTTTAGTTGACATTAAAAATGTCTGTCTCATAGGTGTGGGTGAGGGAGTTTGGTTTGGTTCTTCTCTGCTACACTTGCACAGACTAACCTGGCTATTTGTTTGGGAAAAAGCAACTTTTCTAAATTCTAGGAATGGGTGGTCACAATGACTGAACTGAAACACTGCACCAACAATTCCAATATGTCATTACATCTGAAAAACCTTCCATTAAATCAGAAGAACAAAGTGGGACAGATCTTCAAATACTGAACTGTGCGCAGAGTAAACACTGAAAGATTATTGTAGCTTTGTAGGATTAATGATAACTTGTGGCATTCTGAAGAGTAAAACAGTTTCATCAAGTAATTGTTGTAACAGATTTATCGGGGTTGTTTACTTTTACTTTACTGGCTTTAGTATTCAGACAATGTAGTGAACAAAAAATTGACTGAATTTTTTCTGGCCAACGGGTTAGTGAGGGGAAAGCAGAGGATATTTATATAGTGCCAGCTTCATGATTTTCCCTTAACGTGATCCATGTACAATTTTCCTGCACATAAACACTAGAGGCTGAATCCTGTTAGACAATGTGGAGATATGTTGTTCTATTTTTTCTTTTCAGGGTCTAGGGCACTGGTGGTGACCATTCAGCTCTCCAGATGTTTTGGACAACAACTCCCACAGTCCTTTGCCTAGGACTGTGGGAGTTATGGTCCAAAACATCTGGAGTGCCAAAGTGTTGACCACCACTGCTCTAGAGCTTCCAGTTATGCAAGTCGGACAGCCCCCCATTGATAGCCATGAGAAGTGGGGCTTTCTGCTCATGCAACATCCACTGTGCACAAGGATAAAGAAAAGAAAAAGCATTTATGGAAACATGAAATGTTAGGGACAGGGAGACTCAAGTCTTCTTGGTTGTATGCTGCTAAGCAGATGTAGACATATAGTTTTCTCCTATATTTTGTTCTTATTTCTTGTCTGGAGGAGTATGGCAATAACCAGCTTCCCTGTGAAGTGGTACCACAAAGACAGAGGTTTACCACCATTCCATAAACTATGCAAATATTATGAGGCATAGAATGTTCTTCAAAATGGTACTGCTTTTCTTAATCTCTGTTTCAGTTATAGAGATGGTAGTGTCATGGAACAGTGTACCTCTTTAGAGGGTGTGATCATAGTAGAGATGGGCACAAAATGAACTTTTGGGTTGCTTCTTTATTCGTTATTTGTTTTGTTACATAATGAAACGAATAACGAACTACCCCCTCTAAGAGAAACAAAATGAAACAAAATGGAAATTTCAATTTCATTTTGGTTCGTTTCATTCGCTGGTGTCTCCTACCTGGTGCTGGTCCTTTCTGGTCCGGTCCTCCTGGCTGAAGGGAGGGGGCTAAAGAGAAAAAAAAGCCAACTGGCTACAGCTGGTAGGTGGCCACATGGTCGGCAGTTAAAAAAAATAGAATAAAAATACAATAATAAAAATGATCCAGCGTGCAGGGCCCGGTACTGGCCTATGAACACTGGCGCCAGCCTGCGGGCTGCAGAACCGGCCTGCAGGTCACCCCAAAAAACAAAACAAAAAACCAATCCAGCGTGCGGGCCCGGTACCAGCCCTCAAGCATGGGCACCAGCCCGCAGGTCGCCGACCCGGCCCCGGACCAAAAGTTTAAAAAAAAAAAAAAAAGCCGACCAGCCCACGCTACAGCTGGTAGGTGGGCCAGGTGGTCGGCAGTAAAATAATAATAATAATAATAATAATAATAATAATAATAATAATAATAATAATAATAATAATAATAATAATAATAATAATAATAATAATAATAATAAATAAATAAATAAAAGAAGGAGGTGGGTGGGTTGGTGCTCTAAAATAAAGAAAAGGGCTGCACAGTCAGTGCTTTAAAAACATAATAAATAAATGAATAAATAAATGAATAAATAAATAAATAAATAAATAAATAAAGGAGTGTCAACCTGACCCCAGGGGTGGCTAGGTTGGTGCTCTAAAATAAATTTAAAAATAAAAAAATAAAATAAAAAGCACCGACCTGGCCCCAGAGGCTGCACAGTCGGTGCTTTAAAAACAAACAAATAATAAAAAAAATAAAAAGGAGCGCTGACCTGGCCCCAGGGGTCATGTGGTAAGCGCTTGGGGGGGGAACAAGGTGCTGGCCCCAAGCCAGCACCTCAAAAAACCCATGCCGCAGGGGCCAGGATCGGCCGCTGCCACTGCTGCCACCCGGTAAGGACCCAAACCGGTTCAGATCAGTTTAGGTTCATAGAATTTTTTTAAAAAAATCTTACAAACCCAAACCCTAACCAAACCAAGGGTGGCCCCGAAACAGACAAACCCGAACCATGGGTTTTCTGTTTCGTGCCCACCTCTAATCCATCATGTGCAGTATCAAAAGACAATGTAACAGGAAAGAAGTCTATGTTTATGGAGAGATCCTGCTGCCCAAAGAATCTCCATAGAGAAATATGTCAACATTGTTTGGCATGAAAATTGAGCAGTTCTTGTTCTGAAGCCTTTCTTGGAGTTTTATTTGAGAAATAGATTGGGGGAAAAGAAATGGCTAAATTCACATGTTGTATTCATAAAAGACTTGCTTTGGGTTGCAACCCATTAGCTTTGGCAACTGTGCTGTCCCTTTACATCCTTATATCCTCTCTCAGACTGAGTTCAAAGATCCATAATGGCTCTCCAGTTTCTCACAGTTCACTGAATGTCATGTGATTGTGTCACATGACCAATATCATGTGGCAAGAGTTCAGACCTCTATGGCCAGTCTGGCATTGTAGATCGGGAAATGATCACCCCACCTATTACATGCCATACTGGTTTTGCAAATCTCATTTCCCATTACCCCTGCCCCCTCTTTAAAAAAGTTAGTTGATTCATCAATTAAATGTCATTGCTGTCCAAACACAAATTTTAAATGCTGGTGCCTTCTTTCCTGATATGTTTATGTCAGTGATGAGGAGCCAGTGATGGCCCATCATGATGTACAAGAGTGGGGCTGTGGGGCTGTATGATTCAAGCGGCACCATTCTCTCCTCTCCTCTCTTCTGAATTCTCTGTGGACATCAATGGAGTTGATAATTTTTCAGTTGGAAAACTGAATGCAGGTAGTACATTGGCATAAGGAGAAACCAACATATTGTTCAGAATATGTAACAAAGAGAAATAATGGAGGCAAAAGGGGGGGGGGGATAGCAGCAGCCAAAATGTGTGTAATTGCAACATACAAAGAAGTAATCCTGGTTCAAACAAGACCCAAAATGAAAAATAATGCAGGACAGAATGTAAAAATGTAAGTCCCTAGCAGGCAGGATTTGCTGCAGGTTTAGCACACTTTGTGGCGAGCGGGGAAATGCAAGATAGAACATGCATAATCTGAAATGCAAGACATTTAGCCAGCACTGGTATGAAAATCCTTCCTTATGTTTTAAATTGACTCCTAAATGAAAGCAGGGTGTGTGCACTTGGCATATCTGCTCTGGGATCTGATTCCATAGCATCTATGCTACCACGGAGAAGGCCCTGCCAAAAATGATTTTTGGCATCTCTTAGGATAGCTACATGGAGGCATCTAGCCTGAAATGATCTGTTGGGTTGGGCAGATGTTCCTGGAGAAAGATGCTCCAATGTAGCATGATCCCAAACCACAGAGAGCTTTATATGTGATTTTCAAAGCCTTGAACTAATTACTAATTGTTACTTGCTTAGCACTTCTGGTTTGACTTAAAATTGCAGTCCCATGCTTTCCATGTATTTAAATCAGATGTTATTAGTCATTGTTATTTCCTTCCTGGCTTATAGCTTTCATGTTCCATGATTACAGGAACTATTTGTTGATTCGTTTTACATGTCTCAATGGTTCAGAGCTATTAGGGCATGAGAGATTCTCAGCTTTATGGGTAGAAGTCATATTCCTGTAACTAAATAAACCAATAAGAGTGTAAACCTTTGAAAATAAAGAGAATCCTTATGGTCATAAAACATTTTATGACATATATAAATATGCTAAAATAGTAATTTTCAAATGATATTCCAGGAGACCCTAAAATTCTGCAAGAGTTTATTAAAGCCTATCAAAGAAAAGGTCAGCAATTACAAACAAAGAAGGTCTCTAGATGACACTTGGGGAAAATAGGAAATGCTTTAAACTGGACTTGCCTCTTGAAGAAGGAGAGGGACTCATCAAATCATATATATTAATCAGCTTGGCTGTGGCGGGTCATCTGTATTGTTCCCCTATTGCATATATCATAAATGATTTTGCCAGCAGGAATATGAAATAGAGCAGCTCATGGCTAGATTCAGCGAAAAGAGACATTTCCTTGAAAGCAAAAAAACATTGCCCTAACACCTGGAATGGCCATGTGCAATTTTGTTACAATTACCAGGAGGTTTATGCTAATCATCCCTTTGAAAATTTATGTCAAGGGTTAATAATACAGTTGTCCTCTCTTCCATCCCATTTTGTTCTGTTCCACCATCATAAGTGCATTAATATAAATGGTAGCATGTATACTGTACTCCATGATTCTGAATAAGTCGGTTATGTCCAC
>JAHTLZ010000010.1:54568711-54580299 GCA_023846285.1 Phrynocephalus versicolor | reverse complement strand
AAATAAATAAATAAATAAATAAATAAATAAATAAATAAATAAATAAAGTGGCAGTTTGCAGCTACAAATTAAGCCATCGCCCTTCCAGAGTCCTCCATTTGTGATTACGAAAAGAGACACAAGCTACCCATCCAGTGCTTCTAATTTTTCCAAGTCCTTGCAGTGATAGCACTTATCAATATTAAGTGCATATTTTACCTATTTTGCACAATTGGCATAACTTGCTCAATTTGCACAACAATCTTACAAATGTAAAAACTCTCATTGGGACCCACAAAAATTATCTTGCCATTTCATAGAGCGGGGGGGGGGGGATATTTTTTCTTTTAAACACAAAAATGAGACAAGGGAAGATTTACCTCTCTACTTACCAGTAACTGATTTATAAATAGTCAGATAAGTGTGCAAGGGAAAAAAAGAGCTTCTGCTGGAATGGATTCTCAAACATGGCTAGCAGGCAGAACTACCATCATATTTGGATATAAATGCAATGTATATTTATATGGATGTTTACTTTGCACTGATCTCAAAAGTCAAGATATAAATAGGATTTGCAGAAAAAAAGATAGCTATTGTTGGTGGGCAACAGTGTATTATTTGAACACAATGGGGCAGTGATGTAGCAAAGAGCTTTCATCAGTGCTAAGCATACATCAGTCAGATGCCATGATCTTAACCTCTTTTTTTCTATGGATCCACTGAGTTTAAATGGCTCACAAAAGAATGACAGTAAGAAGTTGTCTAAATGCCTCATAAGAAAAGAAAAGCACTGTGCAGGATATAGGAAGATAAAATTAATAAGGATTTCATAACTTTGCCTCAAGGCTTGCAACCTGAACAAAAAACATGAGGGGAAAGGGTATGGGAAGGCCATGGGGGAAGAAATTCCACTTGGAAATGGGTGCAAAAATTGTTAGGTCTTCAGGTGCTTCTTAAAGTGCTGAGGGGACTGGTTTCCATGATTATTTTAGTTTTATGTTGCCCTTTGTAATGTTTCACCAATTTTATGAAGAGTAGGGGTTTGAAAAAAAATTAAAGTAGGTGAGGGAAAGAGACAAGACTTTCACTTCTGTCTAGGAGGCCACAAGTACCATATATACTCGAGTATAAGTCAACCCGAGTATAAGTCAAGGCCCCTAATCTAACCCCCAAAACTGGGGAAATGTATTGACTCGTATAAGTCTAGTGTGGGAAATGCAGCAGGACCTCGCATTCGTGAGCTGAGGGGGGGCAATGTGTGATGTTGAAAATGACTTTTAGCCACTGATGCAAGCACTTGGGTCAGTGGCTAAAAGTCATTTTAAACATTCTGTGTCACTCCCCTGTGATACAGAGGGGGGTCATGAGAAGAGGCATGCAATGTTTAAAATGACTTTTAGCCACAGATGACTTGCCTCAGTGGCTAAAAGTATTGACCCGAATATAAGCCGAGGGCCCCTTTTTTCAGCCCAAAATTAGGGCTGAAAAACTAGGCTTATATTCGAGTATATACAGTATATTCATTAATTGGTTGGTTGGTTGTTGAAGAATGAATACCCAATACATCAAGTATGAATGTATTACATGGGTTTGAAAAGATAGCAGACATATTCAAACCATTGCTATCCAAAGGAGATGAGAAACAACTAGGAAAGTGTCAAACTCCTGCGTCATCACATTTCTCTGAGAGGAAAATGGGCCATTTTGATGTGTGTGCACCATTCTCAAACGATGAGAAGCATGCATGTTTGGCATTCAAGTATTCCATCCGCTCGGCACATCATTTTCTGTGAGAGGAGCCATCCTCCTTGTATATAGAAAAAGATGAGTACAATGATCCTGAGAAGAAGCCTGCGTAGAACAGACCAGAACAACTGCATATCTGCCACAACTGCCAAAGTTCCCACTGCATTAATGATAAAACAAGGATTGAATCACTTCCTCCTATTATCGTCCTTCACAGTTCTTGTTTGGTGTGGCACATGGGGATTTTAGTTCTTATTAACTGTGAAGCAGACCTGCACTGCCATTTCAGTTCTTGCTGCCGGCTCAGAATGTACCTGTGAATCTTTGTGCTCCCAAAATAAATTGTAGAAGATAGAATCGTGCCTAGCGAGGCTAGTGTAAGAGGGTTGAAGTGATGCTGCATATTATTTCTCCACAATGAAAAAAGAATTAGCAAGAAAATGGTTCTTAGTGGGAATTACAAGTTCTTCCTTATCAATATTCAGGCTCCTGAAGCTAAATTTTGCACTGCAGAAATCTGCTTTCTGGATACAGCAGCAAGATAGAATAAATGGAAGGTATAGGATTAGGTGACTGTAATGTTTCTGCCTCCCAGCGCATCATGCAAAAGCCGTAATACTTACTATATGGTTTGGAATGATCCAATTAACCATTTCCAGACTGGATGTGCTAAGTTCCCTGTGGCTATTGGCCATATCATGGCATGGCCATATTTCATGTTATTACCTCTGACTTTATAAAATAATGTTCACAAATATTCTACATGAAGACCTGCTACTATGCATAAGGATTTTCCAGGAGTGTTTAAATGGGATATGAAATATTAGGATTGGCTATTCACTAGCAGTAAAGTTTCAAGCCATGTGGACTTTAGGAAATGAACACGTGTCAGGTTTTAACACGGAGTGCGATTTTTGCACAAGGGTGCTTGAGCATAACGTTTTTTTCAAAGGCTGTATTCTTCAACCAAATGGCAATGGCATTCAAACCATTAACAAGGGAATTGCCCTAAAAGACAAACCATGGCAATCTCTGAGAGGTGGGGTGAAAAGAGAACCCTCACTTCATCCCAAGAAGAGGAACACTTCTTTGTATATGTGTTGATATCTTACATGTGGCAGGCTCCTTGCTGCTGAACCAGCATCATATAAGCCCCTACCATGCATGTGTGGGGCTACACTGTATATTAATTTCCTTTTTATGCTTATCTCCCACTGTTTCCCCAAAGCACTGAATGTGGCACAATAGGCACCTTCTCACCTTCCATTCTATCATTCCCAGGGAACTGGGAATGTTTAGTCTTACAAAGAGAAGGCTGAGAGATGATATGATAGTTATGTTTAAATATCTGAAAGGATGTCATATCGAAGAGAGGGCTGGCTTGTTCTCCATGGTTTCAGAGATTAGGGGCGTTTATACACGACCCCTAAACTCCACCGCAAATGGCTCCCAGCTCTGGAGCTTAAAAAATGTTTCCCCACCAGCTCCGGAGCATACAGAAAATTAAGTGCGACCACGCCCCCATAAGCGCGACCCATCGCACCTTTCAAGTACCTGCTCTTTGATGGTGAAAAATTCCTTTATGCGGATCTGCCCGGCTCTCCTCCCTTCTTTTTGTTGTTGCTTTTTGCCTCCCGCCCCTTTAAGAGGAACCAGGAAGTGACTGGAGGCTCAGCTTCCACCGGCACGGCACCGGGAGGTAAGCCGGTATTCTTTTGTTCCTTTTTTTCCTCCCTCCCCTCACACAGACAGGAGAAGGAAGTGCAGAGGGGTGGGGATGCACAAACAGCAACGAACCCCCAAGATCTCTGGTCCGAATTTAAGGGACCAGCGGATCTTAGGGGTTGTGTGAAAAGGCCCTAGGACTCAGAGCAGTGCTTTCAAATTACAAGAAAAGAGATTCCATTTGAACATTAGGAAGAACTTCCTGAGAGTTAGAACTGTTCAGCAGTGGAGTATGGTGCCACAGAAGGTGGTGGAGTCTCTTTCTTTGGAGGCTTTTAAGCAGTCGTTCATCGGGATTCTCTTTATGTCTGCAGGGCCTCGACATTGGTCAGCCAGGGGTTAGAGTGCCTTCACCTGCTGGTGGGACAGCGGGACAGATTTGGCATTGTGCTGGGCTACCGTACTCCCCGCAACCCAGCACAATCCCTGCCGGAGCTCTCCGAGTTCATCGCGGCGTCGCTGTTGAGGTCCCCGCGCCTTTTGGTGGCGGGTGACTTCAATGTGCACGCTGGCGGTGAACTTTCCGGTGCAACTCTGGAGTTCATGGAATCCATGGCTTCCATGGGTCTGTCCCAGCATGTTGTATGCCCCACTCACAGGTCCGGCCACACCCTGGATCTGGTTTTTTCCTCCATGTCGGGGAATTCGAGTCTGGAGGTAGGGGGCATTGTCTCCCTGCCTGTGTCATGGTCAGACCACCACCTGCTTTCCTTCCCCCTGGCGATTCCGGCCCCTTCTCGCGGGGACCACCGGCCTCTTGTTTTGGCCCATCCCCGAAGACTTATGGACCCTTCCCAGTTCCCGGAGGTCTTCGGGGCGCTTCCTGGAGAACTGACTGGTGCGTCGGCTGAGGTTGTGGCTAACCATTGGTTTGATACAGCTGCCCACACCATCGACCAGATCGCCCCTAAGCGTCTTCTCCGGTGCCGAGCTCGGTCCTCACCGTGGTTCACGCCTGAGCTCCGAGCGATGAAGCAGGTGAGGAGAAGACTAGAGCGCAGCTGGAGAAGAACCCGGACAGTTATTAATAAGGCTGCCGTTGTTTCCCAGACTAGTCGCTATACCAACGCAATCAGGGAGGCTCAAAGATCATTTTTCTCCCTGAGAATTGGTGAGGCCTCGAACCACCAGGCGGAGCTCTTCCGGGTGGTTCGGGACCTCACCAATCCTAGTCTGACCAGGCCTCCTCCTACTGATTTCAGTAGTGAGAATTTTGTAGCCTTTTTTCGATCTAAGATTGAGGCCATCCGGGCCGGCTTCGACTCCAGTTGCAGTGGCACTCTCCCGGCATCCCCGGTTGCTGGTCCACCTTCGTCGCCTCGGTTGGATGCGCTTGGGCCTGTTTCTGCTGTCGAGGCCTCTAAGGCTATGGCTTGCTGCCGGCCGGCGTCCACCCCTTTCGATCCCTGCCCTGCCTGGCTTATAAAAGCTGCCAACGGGACTATGGCCGAATGGGCTTCGGCCATCGCCACCGCCTCCTTCAGCGAGGGGTTTTTCCCCTCTCGTCTGAAGGAGACGGTGGTAAAGCCCATTCTTAAAAAAACGGGCCTTTGTTCGGACGATTTAGCCAACTACCGTCCTATTGCTAACGTCCCGTTTATGGGTAAGGTGATCGAGAGGGTGGCGGCGGTCCGGCTGCAGTCGTACCTGGAGGATCGGCAGTGCCTCGATCCTTGCCAGTCCGGGTTCATGCCTCGTCGGGGGACCGAAACAGCTTTGGTCGCGCTGCAAGATGACCTAATCCGGGCGGCCGACAGGGGTTGCTCTACCCTGTTGGTCCTCCTGGATTTGTCAGTGGCCTTTGATACCGTCGACCACGGTATCCTTTTGGATCGGCTCTCTGAGGTTGGAATCGGAGGCACTGCTCGCAGTTGGCTCCGATCCTTCCTGGAGGGCCGTCCTCAGTACGTTCAGCATGGGGGGGAGTTGTCGGCTCCTTGGATACTCCCTTGTGGGGTTCCACAGGGGTCATCGCTGTCCCCTATGCTGTTTAACATCTACATAAGGCCGCTGGCTGGGGTCATTAGGAGATTTGGAGTCTGCTGTCATCAGTACACTGATGACACGCAGCTCTATCTATCCTTCTCCACCTCTGCAGTGGAAGCTGTGAGGATCCTTGATGAGTGCCTGGACGCCGTGCTGACTTGGACCGGGGCGAACAGGCTTAAGCTCAACCCCGAGAAGACGGAGGTCATGTTCTTTGGGAGCTCACCATCTGGGTACGGTGGCCCTCTTCCCTGTCTGGGGGGCGGTTCCCTCCAGCCAGTGGAGAGGGTGCGGAATCTGGGCGTGGTCCTGGACCCGGCGCTGACCATGGAGGCGCAGGTGGCGTCGGTGACCAGGGCCGCCTACTACCATCTTCGTCAGATCGCCCAGATCCGCCCATACCTGGATGTTGACTCTCTGAGAACAGTGGTCCAGGCACTGGTGATCTCGAGACTGGACTACTGCAACGCCCTCTACATGGGGTTGCCCTTGACTCTTCTCCGGCGTCTGCAGCGGGTCCAGAATGCGGCAGCCAGACTGGTGGTTGGTGTGCGTCGTTATGACCACATCACCCCAGTTCTGGCCCGCCTGCACTGGTTGCCCGTTGCAGCCCGGATTAGATTCAAGGTCTTGGTTTTAGTTTTTAAAACCCTCCATGGCTTGGGACTGGACTACCTGACAGAGCGTATCGTCCAGCGATCCACCTCAGCCCGTCCTGTTCGGCAGGTGCGAGCGCACTCACTGCGGGTTGCCACTCCTCGAGAGGCCCGGAAGACGATTACTCGGAACCGGGCCTTCTCAGTGGCAGCCCCTTCCTTATGGAACGCCATCCCCAGCGAAGTGCGCTCTGCAGAGTCTCTGCAGGCCTTTTGGAAAGCTTTAAAAACTTTTTTGTTCCGAGAGGCCTTTGGCGATTTCAGTTAGGGTTCCCCCCCCGCCATCGCCATCGCTTTTAAATTAGTCTGCCTACTCGGTGTGTCTAACTTAATTTTGCTAGGATTTGTTCTTCCGCATGCTGGGATGCAGGAGGATTCTATATGTTACGCTGTTTTATTGTTTTATGTTGATTTTGCTTATTTGATTTATTCTATTGTTGTTGTTTTGGCATTTATTGCTTTGTTAGCCGCTTAGAGTACTACTTGTAGTAGATAAGCGGGATATAAATACAAGAATAAATAAATAAATAAATAAGAGGCTGGATGGCCATCTGTCATGGGTACTTTGAGGGGGGTTCCTGCATGGCAGTGGGTTGGACTGGATGGCCCTTGAGGTCTCTTCCAACTCCAGGATTCTATGATTCTATGAATAATTAATGGGTTTCATGGTTGAATGGGGAATTGAATTTGTGTCTCCCAAACAGTCTTACTAATCTACCACATACTCTGCATATCAGTAGGCATATAAGGCACACTGGAGAAAAGAAAATCTTGCTTCTCCCCACTTCTCCATTGTACTGAAGCAACAAGTGGACATAGCATTTTTATTCATTTCATTTGAAATATTTCACTACAGTTGGAAGAGATTTGGATTTTACAAATATGTGTGCAATGTTGCTTAATAAATACATTTTTTCAAGCATTTTTCCTTAGGCAGTTACATATTTGTTTGTTGTTTTGCATAATACACACATTTTTATGTGAACTGCCCCGTAATATATGTTTTTATATGCCATGTTTTTGCCTGGAGAACTGCATTGCAGAACTTCAGAATACTGTGTTTTGAAAGGGTAACTGTGTTTCCGCTAATATATTGGTTTTAAAGTGCAACAACAAGTATGCATTAGAATGGAAGCAACATTTTCTACCCCCATCCTTGCCCTGCTTTCCCTCATGGATAGCTAAAATGTCCTTTTGTCAGAAATGTATCTTTTAAATTAAATTCTCTATAACATACTGAGTTTATTTTAGGTGTCCCAACAAATCTTACTAATATCTAACAGAGTACACAAGAAGCCAGCCACATTCTTATGCATCTTGGAGATTTCAGCTCACCTATGTAACTGATGCTGACCATATTGCTTCAGGAGAAAACAAGTTTTCACAGCTTCCTATATAACAACACAGTTGGGGCTAGGGATGCATAGGAAATTCAGTGTTTGAAATTCTGTTTGAAACTGACTTCAGCCCATACCTCCTGAACTAATGTGTGAATAGAAACTCAGTTATCCACTGGCTTTCACTTCTTTCCACAACAAAATATGACACTGTCACTTCAAATGCATAGATTAAGGGAAATGCATTTGAAAGCGCATATCAAAATGTATATTTTGATACATCTAATGAATAAATTGAGTAAAATTGTTTCAATTCCAGATTAAGGCAAAAATCTTCTTTTGGTAATAACCGAGGAAGGGGGCCTTCTATAGAATGTGAACACTGAGACATCTAACCTGTGTTGTCAACTGTGACTGGTAGTGGCTATCCAGTGTTTCAGGCTCAAGTCTCTCTTAGCCTTCCTTGAAAGTCCCTGGAATTCCTGGGTGGTATCTCATCCAAATACTTACCAAATCCAACTCTGGTTAGATTCTGAAATCAGATGATATTGCTGGCTGGTATAATGGCATATATTATTTGAGGAGATGGCCAAGTGGATGCAGTATACTTTCAACACCTCTGTGCATGTGTGAAGAGAAGGGTCTGTGGACAAAGAACATGGGTCAATCTAAAAACTTGCTGGATAAGACTACAGATATCCAGGATCGTAAATACAGTTTCCCTAGCACGTTCCCCTTAAAGGACCTAAAACTGCTAGTGTTGGAAAATAAAACTGCTGAAGTTAATCTGGAGGAGAAGCCACTGAAAACCCACCACTTCATTCTTGCATTAACTGATGGTGGGTGTCTCTCTGTAGATCTCTTCCCAATCCTGCAGCTTGGGATTTAGGTTTGAGCCATAACAGTGGAATAAGACAGATTCTCAAGAAAAGGCATAAAGAAGTCATGGCCAGATTCTGAAGATGTAGTCCAGAGAGAGTGCAACTTTCCCAGAAAGCTGACAATTACAGATGGGCACGACCAGGAATTTTTTTTTCCGAGTTGTCGTTTTTCGGGACGGGTCCGTTTCGGCTCGTTTCCGTTTTTTGTGAATTTTTTCAAAAATTTGTTATTTCGTGGTGTTGTTTTTTCGTCTGTCGTTAGTACTGGTTTAGGGGGGGTAGCGGGCTCCTGGAGGCACCTCTGTGGGGTGGGTGCCTCCTCTGGCCCGCTATGAAGGGAAAGCGGGCTCCTGGAGGCACCCGTGGGTGCCTCCTCTCCTCACCCACTACAAAATAGCATGCATAGCCAATTGAATATGCATACCAGTTGCAGACTTGCTTAGTGGACTGGACTCTGGCAGAGGCACCCCTCTTGGGGGATGCCTTCCCTGCACCAGTCGGTCAGAGATGCGGGCTCTGACTGTGTCTCACTAAGAAGGGAAACGTACTTGCGTGTAGTGCAATGCGAGTACACAGATCTGGCTTTAGGGTTAGGGTTAGCGCAAGGGCTAGGCTTAGGGTTACAGGTAAGGTTAGGGTGAGTATAGGGGTGCACCTCTGGGTGCCTCTCTGACCCACTTAGAAGGACAGTGTACTGGCGTATGGGTTAGGCTTAGGCTTAGGCTTAGGGTTCGGGCTACGGTTAGTGGGCTTTTTATGCCCGATTGGCACATCCCAGAAGTCTCTGTGGTCAACCTGGCCAAGTGGCCATGCGGTTGGTGGAATGGCTCCAAAAATTTGCATGGTCCACTCCCATGGCCAGCCCATCATTGCGCACTGCGAAGGTGTAAAATAAAATAAAATAAAATAAAATCAATGGAGAGGAGCACAGGAGACATTTTGTTGGAAGAAAAACCCACTGCTACTGTAAAAAATCTGGCAGTTTTAAAATAGCAATTTTCGCATGTTTCCGTGGTGCTTTGGTGTGTTTTTGGACCACGACGATACGATTTCAAAAAAAAAAAGATTGCGGTCGCCCGCCCCATTTTGGATCCCCCACCCGCACCGCATGGCAGGCGAGTTGGCGAGACGATGAGGAGGAGGATGCCCCACCAGAGCAGCCCAGGACAGGAGGGGGGAAGGCCGGGGACCCCCCCCCCGAAACCACCCCTCTAGGTGCCCTCACTCAGGGAGACATATTTCCGCCTGCTTTTTTGGCCGGGAATCAGGGTTTTTAAAACTTTTTTTCTGTGCTGCTTGTATGGTGGCGGCGAGGCGGCGAGGCGGCTATGTTGGCGGGACGACGAGGATGCCCGCCGGCCGCCACTCTGCCAGAGCCGTCCAGGAAGGACAGGAGGAGGGGGGAGGCTGGGACCCCCCCCAGAAACCACCCCTCTGGTATGTGCCCTCACTCAGGCAGGCATATTTCTGCCTGCTTTTTTGGCCAGGAATTGGGTTTTTTTTTTTTTTTTTACTTTTTAAAACTTTTTTTCTGTGCTGTTGGCATCACGCGATCGCGCGATGCCAGGAACGATAACTCGACAAATCAGACCCAATTTTTCTTTAGTCGGTTCGAGTTCGAGTTCTGGCGGAGTAATTGTCGTTACCGTTTCCGTTACGTAACGGAAACGAGGAACGGAAACGGAAACGAGAATTTCGACGAGTCGTGCCCATGTCTACTGGCAATCTAAAAAGTTAATTTTGGTGAAAATCAATGTAACTCAAAGTAGACTGGTTTAGATGTACATTTATTTGAGATACCACCTCCAATTTAGTCACAAGTAATATAGGAACATTTATTCAGCAGAGGAAGCTCTTTGTTCTTAACACATTTTTTCCAAAACCAAAAGCTGCAAGACACCAAATAAAGAACAATCTTCCAGCTGAATTTATCACAGAAGAACAGTGCCATCTCTCCTCTCTGGAACATATTTATATGAATCCCATGTAGTCTTCCCTTCATTTATCCACAATAAATGAATGGAAAGATTCCAGTCTTTAATTGCTACTGGTATTTATTGAATGCTTTGCCTTTCTGCGATAGACACGTACACTTAGGCTGTAATGAACACATTGAGATATCAAGCTGACTCCATGTAGAAAGGAGAAATGAGAACAAACGATACTTTGCATTGATGTGAATCTTTCTAAAGAAAATGGCTTTGCACTGAAAATGGAATAGGTGGGAGTCCGTTTCCCCCAACCACTTGCCAAGAGCTCCATGGTAGCAGCTCTGGTTCAGTGTCAATGGAAGTACTTTGAAGCAAAGAGTAGGGAGAGAAAAACAAAACAATTAATTGTTTCATATCTTCTAAGGAAAACAAAACATCTTCCACAGTAATCAGGATAGACAATATGCTCCAAAAACAAAGATGTGGCCTTAAAAACAACAACAAAGGTCTCCCAAAACGTAGATTCATGTTGTTGGGTGGGTTTTATTTTTATTTTTTTGTAGTGATATATAATTGTTTATTGTAACCATCTCATGGCAGGGAAGAATTGAAAATGAAATGGTTCAATAGTTCATGAATCCTGGAGAAGCATGTTTATTCACAGGATCAAAAAGGTGCCTGTTTAGTTGTAGAATAAGCTATCCTTGAAACATACAACCTCTGGAGCCGAAACAAATTATCAGCAATGCATTGTGACCTGCGTCTTACTTTATCTGATTTCCTGTCTCAGCATTATTGTTTGTGTAAGTAAAGCATGCTAACAGGATCACTCGGTCAGACTGTCCTTCCATTCTCATCAAACACCATGCTTCTTCCAAGCTCTCCAAGGGTAGGGTGTACTGTCTCTCAGATTGATATCAGAAGGAAAAGGCTAGGGAGTAGAGATGGGCATGACTTGGAAAAAATTTTTTTCGAGTTGTCGTTTTTCAGGACGGGTCCGTTTCGGCTCGTTTCCGTTTTTCGCAAAATTTTTCAAAAATTTGTCGTTTTGTTTTTCATTTTTTCGTTTGTCGTTACCGTCGCGATTTAGCGCAACTTGACTTCCCAGAGCATGGGGTAGGGGGTAAGGGCTAGGCTTAGGGTAACAGTTAAGGTTAGGGTGGGTTAGTGGGCTGTACCTCTGGGTGCCTCTGGCCCACTAAGAACACAGTGTACTGGCATATGGGTTTGGGTTCGGGTTCGGGTTAGGGTTTAGGGTTCGGGTTTGTGGGCTTTTAATGCCCTCTCTGGCACACCCAGAAGTCTCAGCAAAACCTGGCCATGCGATTGGTGGAATGGCTCCAAAAA
>JAHTLZ010000010.1:54523493-54560660 GCA_023846285.1 Phrynocephalus versicolor | reverse complement strand
CTCCCAGCATCCTTTTTATTGAGCATATTAAGGAAGAGAATGGATCCTAGGATTTCTCAAGCAGAATGCTGCCCACCGAGTCTACGGTTCATTTTACAAGAAAGAACAGTGCTTTCTCTCTTTGCTGTCTTGTATTAACCTTTGCTATTTGCCCTCCTGAGTTGGCTGTATCATTTTACAAGATCTAAAAGGCCAATCTGTTCCTTGCTTCTCTTCTGTTCGCTTTGCCCTACACTTGGCTGAATCTCCCCGTGGTATCAAAGGTCAGTGAATTTCTGCCAAAGCGGGAGCCTAATTCTTCTCTTTTTCACAAAGGCTTTGCACCATCTGTAATACCCCTAGTAGTACCAATTTGACTTCTAGAGAGGTCAAAACGAGAGTGAAGAAGAAGCATACACTGTCAAACATCACCATTAAAGATAAGGTTAGGCTACAGAGTAGGTCAAATGTGCATTCCGAATTAGAGCTATATTGAAAAATAGTGGATGATTACAGTAAATGAAACCTGACAGTCAGTGTAGTAATGAGCTCTTTGCACTTGCATTAATCTTACTTCTCTAAAGCCATTATATCAGGAAGTCCTTCAACTGCCACCATTGCAGGAGAGCTATCCTTTTTTTTATGAGTTGCATTGCCCTGCTTCTGCCATCCATTCTCATTCCCTGCGCATGCTATGGCTGATAAGTCAGAGCTTTAAAAGTGCCTTTTTGGACTACAACTCCCATAATGCCTCAGCCATTTCAATGATTCTATGGATGTGCTGGATGGCAGATTCTATGCATTATCACCACCACCAAAGCAACTTCTTAGCTGCTTCCAACAGGCAAAGAGGAACAACCCCCTTGCTGATTTTGTGGTTGATACATCCCAAACAAAAACAGTGGCTTCTGGGGAGAATCCAGGAAGACCTTCTAGCCACTAAATCATGAGTAGTGGAACAAGAAGGATCATGAAGGAAAACCTGTGATTCTATCTAAATTTCCAAAGAGTAGCCATGTTATTTTATGGTATCAAAAGAGACCTTTCTGCCAACGCCATCAGGTGCATGTTGCAGTCTTTCTCAGTAACTGGAGGCCAGGCACAGCCCAAGCCACTAGTATGGCACAACACAAGCTGTCAATTTTTAAAACCTTGGTCAAAGGCTCAACTAATCTTTCTTAACCCCCAATGGACTAGAAACAATAACACTTTTATACAGCAGAAGCACGAGCCCATGGTGACCTCAAGTGTTTCCTAAAGGACTTCTTTTCCTAAAATATGGCTGTATTCAATGTGATATTGATTATGTGTCATTTGGAGAGAGAGGGAAACCACACCAGAACAAAACCAGACACTAGACACACTGCAAACTGCAGACAAACTTGAATAAAACACTATCACCGGCAATTTAGCCAGTCCAGAGCAGCAAGGGGGGAAATTAGATTTTTTTTTCAAACCTTACAAGTACTTTGGATTCTTGTAGGGAGAAAAACAGAGTGAAAATATTGTAAATAAATTAAACAAATTACTGTAATGGCCTGCACTACATAGTGGATAGGCCACTATATGCAAATATGGAACGATGAAAGGCAAGCACACACATTATCTGATATATCTGATGTATCAGTCCATAGTCCATGATCTCCCCTCCTCTTTTCCCCTCAAGGGCTGGTTGCAAAAATGCTACTTTACTCACCAGTTGGCATTGCAAATTGTAGGCATTCTATTTTATACTGAGATTATTGTTCATTTTAAACAGAGCACAGAAGTGACTGGTTAGATATAAATTGTTGCTTTTTGACTGAAGTTGTAACTTAGTTGCATTTCAAAATCTATATAACAAGTAATAAAAAGTTACTTTTAGGAATGAATGCTATTTATAAGTTACTTTCAAAATTTACTTTTAAACAGCATGTTTAAAAGCATATTGACATGTTTTTTAAAAGCATATTGACAGGAATTTTTCAAGTTTTATCCTATTGTGTAATTAATACTAAGTGACCAGAGAAATACTAGCAGAATACTATTGATTATCTCTGTTTGTATCCGTCAAACTACTGGAGCGCATTGCAGGAGCACATTGCCAATAGCTAAGAAGTAGCTCGCTTGTTGCATGCCAGGTCATGCAACTGTTGCATGATGAGGAATACTGTTCAACTTCTTGTTACAATTAGCCACTCTAATTGCATTTTTTTCATTTTACTGGAGAATTGGTTAACCTTAGCTTCGTTTAGTAACAGACTATCAAATAGAAACAAGTGCATAGAAATGTGAGAAATTAGCTTAAATCTCAGTAGTCCTCCTTTTCTCGCAGTAACTTGTACTTTACATGCTAAAAATCCTTGTGGAAGCATTTAAGTGTGTGGTGGTGTGTGTGTGGGGGTATCAGGTATCTTTACTTACACTTTCTCTCTGTAGCTGCAATCCACAGAAAAATAAGAAAAATTGAGTATTGGCATATTTGGGGATGGGGAATCCTCTTTGCTTACTACATGTTCCAGACATGCTTTCCAAATGGGCACAGGTCAGGACAGGCAAGAGAGATTAACAAAGGAGTCAAAGCTAACAAGAAGGGAAAGGGGAGCAAGAAAGAGGAACAAATAACTTTACCAATAAGTTAGTGGGGAAGGAAAGAATCCCTTTAAAACCTACAAAGCTTTGTCCCACAGATATTCAGTGGCAGAAAGCATGCAAGATTGATATTAATTCAACTCATTCCTGCCAGAGTATGTACATAATAAGATGTTTATTATATACATAATAATATTTGTTTTCTTATTTATTTATTTATTTATTTATTAGGCGCATTTATATACCGTGGCCTTTTTCCGTACCAGAACTCAGGGCGGTTCACAATAAAATAGATAAAACCAGCACAAGCGCAGTAAAAGAGCAATACAATATAAAAAGCTACAAAAGGGGGGGAAAATTAAAAAAGGATAAAAATGGCAAGGAGGGAAACCCCTCAGCGGGGAGCAGTGGATGAAAGGGGGGTGAAATCAAACAGAAATGAGGTCACCATATGCATCCTTAAAGAGCAACGTTTTAAGTGCCCTTTTAAAGGCGGGCAGGGACTCTGCAAGGCGCAGCTCACTCGGAATCTGATTCCAGAGAGAGGGGCCTACAACCGAGAAGGCACGGTTATGAGTGGTCAACTTTCGTGCCTCTCTCGGAGTGGCCACCCTGAGTGAGTGTGCCCGCACCGATCGAGTGGGTCTGGTCTCAGTTGGTCTCTGGGGGATCCGCTCCTCCAGGTATTCTTCAATATTTTGCATTAAAATATTTACAAAGGGACATTTTGAGAATACCCTCCAGAGAAAATCAGAGACCATTTCCTTGTATTTTTCAATAAGAGCAGTGCAGTGGTAATGTGATGAATTGATGATAATAATATTGCCAACGTATCTATGATGTTCCAAGATTTGATATAAACAATACAATGCTATTTTTACAAAAGGAGAAAAGAATTCCACAAGTGGTTATTTATGAATTTATTAAACTGATAAGAATGTCCACTGAATCAAAACAAACCATTAAAAATACCATGTGGGTCATCTTAGCTGTCAACAGAATGTCAGTATTTCTAGAATGTTGTGTTGTAAGAGACAGCAGCTGAGGGGAATATATGTTAGCTGAAATTCAGAACCAAAGTAATTGATGAGAAATTGCCAGAGAGGTAATGGATAAATGGGTAATTTTCTCACTCCATCTGTTGAGAAAACAATGATTCATGTTTGCATGGCAAGGGACATCTCCCAGCTTTCTTTCTTGGATCTGTAAATTTCAAAAAGGAGGGTGTACCTCAGGCAACCCTGTCGCTGCTAACCCAAACATAACAATTAATTATTTCACACAGTTTGTGGATATGTCAACTGTCATTTCTTGGAAACTGAATAATATAAAAATAAAGATATTGCTCTCTCCAACACTACGAGCATGTAAATGCTTTGAACACAATAAATTTCTTCTTATGTTGCTTCACATGGAATGAGAAAAGAATGATGGTCTGACTTTAGGTAGCAGCATGTTGCCTTCTAGTGCATTTCAAAGAAAAAACATCACTTTCAATAGTTTGTGTTGTAGAGCATGCTAAAGTAGGCCCACTGAATCTGTAGGTCCAAAGCATGGCAATCAGATTGTTCTGGGATCACACAACCCACCCACCCACCCAGTTACAGTAGTTCCACTGACTGTAGATTCATTTCCAGACACAATTCAAAGTGCGAGTTCTAACCTATCAAGTCCAAAACAACTGGGATCCAAGATCTCTCAAAAGACTGCATCTCCCAGCCCACATGTTAAAATCATCAAGGGAGACCTTTGAGTCCCACCACTTTCACAAGTGCACTAAGTGGGAACACTGGAGAACTATTTTTGGTGTTGCTTTTGTTTACCATTCTTTAGTGTGGTATTTGCCCCATCCTTTTTAGTATTTGTGTAGTTACTGTTTTTTTAAGTTTAAATATTGTCATTTAATGATGTAACCTGCATTGAGTCCTTATTTTAGGAGTAGAGATGGGCACGACTAGGGAAAATGACGTTTTCGAGTTGTCGTGTGTTGGAGGCGGCCCGTGTCGGCTCGTTTCCGTTTTTCACGAAACGCAAAAAATAGTCATTTCATTTTTCGTTTTTTTTATCTGTCGTTAAACTGGTTTGGGGGGTAGCGGGCTCCTGGAGGCACCTCTCTGGGGTGGGTGCCTCCGCTGGCCCGCTATAAAGGGAAGCGGGCTCCTGGAGGCACCCGTGGGTGCCTCCTATCCTCACCCACTCTAGGAAGGGAAAGCAGGCTCCTGGAGACCCCTCATGGCATGGGGGTCTCCTCACCTCACCTGCTGCTGCAAAAGGGCATGCATAGCCATATGGATATGCATACCAGTTGCAGACTATGTGGGGTGCACCTCTGGGTGCCTCTCTGACCGATTAAGAGGACAGTGTACTGTGGCGTATGGGTAAGGAATCAAGGATTAGGGTTAGGGTTAGGGGGCTAGGGCAGGGTTTAGTGGGCTTTTTGGCACATCCCAGAAGTCTCAGTGGCCAAGTGGCCATGCGATTGGTGGGATGGCTCCAAAAATTTGCATGGTCCACTCCCACATGGCCACTTGGCCAGCCCATCATTGCGCAGGTGTAAATAAAATAAAATAAAATAAAATCAATGGAGAGAGGACAGAGGAGGAGACATTTTGTTGCAACAGAAAAACCCACTGCTACTGTAAAAATTCTGGCAGTTTAGCAATAGCAAATTAGCAATTAGCAAATTTTGCATGTTTCTGTGGTGCTTGTGTGTGTGTTTTTGGACCACGATTTCAAAAAAAATATTGCGGTCACCGTCCCATTTTGGATCCCCCGCCCGCATCGCATGGCATGGCTACTCGAGTCCGGCTGCCCAGGACAGGAGAGGGGGGGAGGCCGGGACCCCCCCTCTGGTAGGTGCACTCTGCAGGCATATTTGCGCCTGCTTTTTGGCCCGGGAATGGGGGGGGGAGTTTTAAAACTTTTTTCTGTGCCGCTTCCGCTTTAATTGCGGCCGGCAGCCGGCGGCGACTTTGGCGGGATGACAAGGATGCCTGCCCCCAGCGCAGCCCAGGGCCAGGAGGGACAGGAGGAGAGGGGGAGGCCGGGGACCCCCCTCCAGAAACCAGCCCTTTGGTAGGTGCATTCTGCACTCTGCAGGCATATTTTCGCCTGCTTTTTGGCCCGGGAATGGGGGGGGGAGTTTTAAAACTTTTTTTCTGTGCCACTTCCGCTTGAATTGCGGGCGGTGGCCGGCGGCGACTTTGGCGGGACGACGAGGATGCCCGCCCCAGCGCAGCCCAGGGCCAGGAGGGACAGGAGGAGAGGGGGGAGGCTGGGGACCCCCCTCCAGAAACCACCCCTCTGGTAGGTGCCCTGAGCCCTCACTCAGGCAGGCATATTTTCGCCTGCTTTTTGGCCGGGAATTGGTTTTTTAAAATTTATTTTAAAAACTTTTTTTCTGTGCCACGTGGCATCGCGTGATCCCGCGATGCCAGGAACGACCATGACAAATCAGATCCAATTATTCTTTAGTCGGTTCGAGTTCGAGTTCTGGCGGAGTAATTGTCGTTTCCTTTTCCGTTCTGTAACGGAAACGAGTAACGGAAACGGAAACGGGAATTTCGCTAAGTCGTGCCCATCTCTATTTAGGAGAAAGGTGAGGGTAAATATACTTTAAATAAATACATAAACTCCTCTGTAAATTGTAAAGCTGTGGTAGGAGTAGACCGGTTAGAATCAGTGGCCCTTCAGAACAGGCGTTCTTCTTGCCATGGGCGTCTTCCTTCCCTGCCTATGTTTGAGGAGGTTCAGCATGCAGGCCCAGAAATATTACATTGGAAGTTTAGCTGAGTCTTCATGTGTCATTAGCTTACAGTGAGAACAGTGGCTGCAAAACCTACTTCCAGTCAGAATTTTTTTCCACTCTGACTATCAAGGATTGTTCAATTTTTATTGCTTTGGTTTTGTACAATGCTAGGGGAGTGCGTTCATTGGGTGCAGACTGTGTGGATGTGCACATCTTACGTACATTCAGTTACATCAGGTTGAAAAACCTTGCTTCTGGAGTCTGGACCACTGTGACCTCAAGGATGTATAACCCCTGGCCTGATTTCCTGAGACAGGTCTCTAACCTTTAAGCAAACCACATTACCTCATTGCCCACAATTCCACTGGGGGGGGGGGAAATGAGGATTATTGCCACAGGAGACATCAGTTCAGTACTTCAAAATGACTCCCTTGCTACTACGTGCCAGAACATTTCCTGTGTTCAGTTCAGAGTGTAAAAATTCTCTGAAGGCTGTATAATATAATCAGCCTCAGTGAAATAGCTAAACTGCTACTCATTAATTCCCATCCTGTGTATGCAACTCATGTATGCAGAGATGTCTACTAAGAAAACAAACAGTACTGTACCCGCCAGAGTTGTATATTACATCCCTTTTTACTAAGCAGAAATGAAGTTGCATAGTGGATGCATTTGAGATGAGCCTTGAGAATTAATGACCAACATTTGTGGGAGGAGATGTTTACAGATAAATGCCTCCTCTAAAATTAATCAGTGGGTGGAAAGATTGCCTATTCAGATAAAAAGGAAGCCACCATTAAAATGTGAGAATTTCTTGGAAAGTGTGGCAATTACAGGCTTCAGAAGTATATTTCCTTTAGAAATATACTTCCTTTGTGATTCGTAAGAACACTTGGCATAAAAAGAGATCAGCAGTGTGAAGGGCCTCCAACCCCAGCAATTATGGCACAGTGTACATAGAGACAGAGACATGAGGGTGGGGTGGGTGGATGCAGATTACATCTTATTGAGCCTTATAGAGCAGTGGTTAAACAGCTGTACTGCAGCTAGAACTGTGCTCACGACATGGGGTTCAATCCCAGGTAGCCGGCTCATGGTCAACTCAGATTTCCATCCTTCCGAGGTTGGTAAAATGAGTACCCAGCTCATGGGGGTGGGGTGCAAAGTGTAGCCTGCATAAATAAATTGTGAGTTTTTTTGGGATGTTTGGCCATGTTCTGGAAGCACAGAGAGAAACTCCTTGTTCCCTGAGCACCTTGCCATCTGAAGATGCCAGCCACGTAGTCTGGTGAAACTTCAGGAAGAAAAACTTCCAGAACATGGCCAAACAGCCCAAAAAACTCACAACTACAGTATACATTCATAAAAATAATTAAAGGAAGCTTAAAATTAATTAAGCACAATAATTCTCTTTCGTGTTTTCTGGGCCAAAAAAAAAAAAAGAGGAATTTGGTCACAAGTTCTGTAATGGGCTTATTTTTTTAAAAAAAACTAGCCTCAGGTGTCTCTTTTCCCAATGCTTGTTTCCCCACCGCATGTGGTACAGTAATCCCCCACTTATCATGGGGGTTTGAGACCCAAACTGAACCATGATAAAGGTAAATCCGTGATATGTGCATGCTGTGTCAGGCCGGGACTTGGGGGCCTGTCTTGGGCCTCCTGCACTTACCACTAGAGATGGGCATGAAACAACTTTCTTGTTCCATTATCCGTTGTTCGTTCTGTTACGTAATGGAACGAATAACGACCCTAGGTGCAAATTTAACACGAACCAAACTGAACCAAGAAAAATTGGTTTGGTTAGGTTTGGTTCATTAATGGGAGGGTGGAGATGTCTCCTCCCTGGTGCTGGTCTGGAAGTCCTTCAGGGACGGCAAGTCAGCAACCAGGAAGAGGGGGGAAAGCCTACCGCCGCACTACAGCTGTAGCGCGGCCATGTCGTCAGCACCGAAAGTGGGGAAAAAAATTAAAATGGAGAAAGGCCAGCCTTCCTGAAAATGCCGCCGCTGCCACCACCTTCCTTGGGGCCTCTCGGAGGCTTTGCAGGGCAAGTGGGACCGGCCAAGGTGAGCTGCTGGACAGGCGCAGCCTGAGCCTTGGGAGGCAGTGGCTGTCCTGGACTCCCGGGCTCCTCCTTGCCAGCACAGTCAAGGTGGCCTGGGAGGATGATGATGAAGCGCTGTCGGCTCAGCGGCAGACCTGCCCGCGGGGCTATATTGCAGTGAGCCGAAGACCCGTGCTCTGGCTGTCTACTCAAAGATGCTGCTGGGTAGAGGAAGAATTACCCTGAAAGTAAGAAAAACAAACAAAAAAGCCCTGCACCACATCTGTAGCGTGGGGCCAAACCCAGAAGTGAACCCGAACTTCCAGGTTTGTAGCGTGGGGCTTTTGTTTGTTTGTTTTTCTTACTTTCAGGGTAATTCTTCCTGTAACCGGCAGTGTCTTTGGGCGTTTATACACAACCCCTAAACTCCGCCACAAATGGCTGCAAGCTCCGGAGCTTAAAAATGTTTCCCCACCAGCTCCGGAGTTTGCAGACAATTAAGTGCGACCCCGCCCACCTAAGCACGTCCCAGCACACTTTTCATGTACCTGCTTGAAGAGGGTGAAAAATTTTGATGCGGAGAGTGCCGGCTCTCCTCGCTTCTTTTTGTTGTTTTTCTTTTGCCTCCCACCCCTTTAAGAGGAACCAGGAAGTAATCGTGGCTCCCACCGGGGCTCGGAGCAGGCACCGGAGGTAAGGCTTTTTCTTTTGTCCGTTTTAAAGGCTTTTTTACCCCCTCCCCTCACGCAGCCAGCAGCCAGGATGTGCAGAGTGGTGGGGAGGAAGGAAGAGCGACAGACCCCCAAGATCTCTGGTCCGAATTTAAGGGACCAGCGGATCTTAGGGGTCGTGTAAAAAGGCCCTTTGAGTGCACCGCCCGAGCATGGGTCACCGCAATATAGCACTGTGGGCAGGTCTGCTGCTGAGCATGCCCCACAGAGACCACAAACCCGGCGCCCAGCCTCCGAGTTCACCCGCTGGACGCTTGCCTGACTGGGCCGCGCCGGAGTACTCGTGCCCAGCTACCGGCAAGCCTGCGCTGTGCCCCGACAAGCTCCACCTGCCCGCCGTGCTGCTGGCCACCACCAGGCACTGAAGGCGCCCGCCTACCCAGCCAGCCAAGCCCTCTTCTTCCTGGGTAGCAAAAGCTTAAAAAAAAAAAGAGGTGCAGGAGTCAGGAGCCACCACCGCCAGTAAAAACCACCCAAACAACGAACTGGTTTGGGTTCGTATGAAATTTTTAAAAAGTTCCTACAAACCCGAACCCAAAGTGGACCAACGGTGGGCCCGAACCAGACGAACCCGAACCATGGGTTTTCTGGTTCGTGCCCACCTCTACTTACCACAGATTTGGTGCTGCCCCAAATGGGCCTTCAACAGGCCTCTCAGGCCTGTTTAGGGGCCCAGAAATGATTACGGGTGTTCTTGGCATTCTATTGGATGCCAAGATTCAAAGGTGGGCTTCAAGAAGAAGGAAGAACTAATAGAAGGGAGGAAAAATATGTAGGCTCTTTCATGCACACTTTGAAACAGTGTCTGTTTGGCTCCTTATTCTCCTTTTAGGTTCTGCAGGCTTCACTACAACTTTGAGACCCAGCTGTCTTTCACCAGAATGGCAAAAAGCTGCAAGGAGGAGCAGCTGGCAGTTCTGCATAGGCCAGATTTGGCTTATTGGCTACCTGTGCATTTCCCAATGATTAGATGAGCAGGACTGGTGGGAGAAATATTTCCAAAATTCTAAGAACAAAGGAAAATATGTAACAAAGACACACAGAGTCAAAATGGATTGAACAGAGAGACTGAATCAATATCAGTGGACAACAGATACTAGAGTGGAGTCTCTTTTGGTTTAGTTAGGCCTTTGTAAGAGTGCAAGAGGCCACAATCAAGAACATTGTTAAGGTTTAAATCAGCAACAGTCCCGCTTCCTGCTTTAAGGCTCAGATATGTCCTCGGGCGAGGGGGGGGGACTACTAGGACCAAACACATAAACAAAATCCTGTCTAGCCCATCATCCTGGTATCTCAGTAGCTAACAGGTTGCCCATGGGAAGCCAGCAGGCAAAACATTAGGGCAAATCAGCTTCTGTAGTTTCCCTGAAATTAGTATTCAAAGATATAATACTTAAATGCCCTCTTTTCCTGGTTATGGCACCCCTTTACAGGGTGTTCTAGGTATAGAGTACCACAAAGTGGTTTAGCTTTCTCTTCTTCTGAGACTATGTTTCATACTCTTCTAGACCAATGGTGGTGAACCTTCGGCACTCCAGATGTTTTGGACCAGAACTCCCAGACTCTGGGAGTTGTGGTCCAAAACATCTGGAGTTCCGAAGGTTCACCACCACTGCTGTAGACAATACAGACTGGCTGTTTTCCTTCCATGCAAGTGGAGAGTAAAACTCCTAATATCCATACTTCATTGTATTGTGCTATCCATCCAAAGGCAATATACAACAATTTTACTTATAGCCACTGATACTATATTCTGAGTTTGTCTAATCTGCTTTTAAAGCCATCCAAATTGGTGCCAGTCAACCCGTCCTCTACAAGTGAATTCCATAACTAGGCATTATTTGAAGAGCGCCATTCTGCCTCTCCAATTGTTCAGCTTCATTGATATCAAATGGCATAAATAAGGGAGAAACCCTTTTGCTATCCATTTTCAAGACACTATACACCATTTTATATAGCTGTGGCATGCACACACAGTACTTAGCTATCTTCTTCTTTTTTTTCCCCTAAGAAACATAGCATTTGCCATGCACTGAAGCAAGCAATACTGTAACAGCATCATTTCATATTCCAAGCTTTGCTTGGATAATGTTCAGAACCGTCAGTAACTGTAACAAATAGACATTTGTTGCAACTGATGATAAATTTGTATTTTATTTAGTAAAGCAATCTGTAGGCTTTCACTGGAAGCAATAATGCACAGCTTATTTCACAGTGTTTGTGTAGTTAAGTGATAGTTCATTCTGCCCCCCCAATCCCGAAACAATTATGTAATAAATTTAATGTAATAAATTTTGAGTTGAAATTTGTCCTTGTTTTTATACAAATGTGTCCACATAAAATATTGTGTCAGATTGTTTCTTTCCTTGACCATAAGTAACATCAGAAAGCTTATTGGTCAACAAGAGCACATAAAATTCAAAGCACATAAAATTACAAAGAAAGTAGCTCTGAATAAGAAAAGAAAGGAAAATTAATAATTAGAATAATCAGTCATCCTTAACACTATTTACAGCACGAATATGCTTATTATGTTGTCTTTCTGCTACCAGAGAAAATAATGCTATACTTTCACTACAGAAAATATGGACATTTATATCTGACTACAAAACAGGGATCTTGAAATCTGACACTCTCAAAGTGAATGTTTTTTAGACAAGCTGATGATAAAAATGATGCATTTAAAGATGACATATTAAATGTTCAAATGAAATGTTTATCATTTTTGCATATTTGCTTTTCTGAATCTAACCAAAGGCATTTATGGGCAATTAATTATCACCAATCATCTTAAATTCAGGGAATTCTCTGCTAATCCCAAACCAAGTTTCCTTCTAACTAGCAACACTTTGTTTTTTCTGGCTTTACTTTCCCTTTGCCCACCATCTACCAGCATATTATTAAGACTGGGAAATCCCCCGTGGCCAAATGGGGATTCAAGCTATGATTTCCAAGGTCCTCCTAGCCTGTCATTCTACAAAATGTGCCAGAAAGACTAAAATCACAGCAACATAGTGGCCCAGTGGCCCAGTTCTACCACACTGCCCAGATTCAGTTGGTTATATCAAAATCTGCCTGGACATCAAAGAGACTAAAATACCCTCCCTCTATCTAGACATTGGAATTGGTCATGTACTACGATAAGCAAAGCTGTGTCCCTTCCTTGTCCTGTTCAGATGTCCAAGTATGTCCAGGTAATTTATCTCTGTCAAATGATTTTGGATTAAGAAGGCTACCACTCTCTCAGCTACCTTAGCCAAGAGGGAAATGTCTGGCATTGGCTTCGTCCTTAATAAACATCCTACTATTACCTCCATTAAGCAACATGCATTTCTTACAGGAAGTCATCAACTACTTCTTTTAGCCAAGTGGATAGTCCTGTTCTGGCATGCTGATATAGACCCAGGAAGGCCAAGAACTGACTCTTTCCAGTCCCCCTCCTGAATCTATAGCCCACCTACTGTGTCCTTTAAGGTGTGCATATGGAGTGGCCAGTAAAGTTGCTCTGCCAAGATGAAATATAAGATTAAATCAACATCTTTTTACTACATTAAAAACACTCTTCCATTATTACAATAGGCTATCATGTAAAAATGATAAATGGCCTTGGAAGGGAAGGAGGAGGAAGAGGAAGAGGAAGCTAAGGATGCCAGAATGGCCACAGAGAAGGTACAAAATTATCCACACGTTGCACAACTGAGCTGTCATCACCAAGAAAGCAGTCACTGGTCTCATTTCACTTGGTGGTGGCACCTAGAAGGAAAAAGTATGAAATATGACACAATTTGAGCATTGTTTTGAATTTTTTTACACACAAGACTCTTGAGAGAAAAGCATTCCCTGGACCAATGTGTATAAATTGCTGTGAGGGCAGGTGACTCATCATCATGATGTCAAATGGTTCTCTGAAGGGGGTACAGATATATACCTGCAATACTGGCTTCAGGAGATATGAGGTTTCCACGTGGCATCCATCAATGGCAGAAGGGCTTGCAACAACAGGGGAATGTGTGAAGTAGTGTGCAAAAGCATGGCTCCACTAGCTGGAGTGGATGCTCTCACATAATATAATGTCTAACATAACTCGCTAATCACCAGGTGCCAGTGGGAGTGCATATATGGAACTTTGTGACCAGATCTTGGAAGAACCACTGGCCACGCTGGCTGTGAGATTCTGGAAGATGTACTGTAGTTCTAAGAAGCAACTTTTCCAACCTAAAATATTGCCTGTTTCCCATTTACTTGACTATTATTTTCAAGTGAGGCATGTCTCTGATGTGTCAACTGATCGGGCAATAAACAGGATTTCACTGAGGTGCAGACTTTATTTGTTATCATTTAAAAAAATACGGTAAGCATATTTCATTCTGCTTTAATTGCCTGGCTTTTGTGTCGTACTTAATCCAGAATTTTGCTTACAGTTCTTTGATTGCTGGTTTGAGGGCAGAAAATAGACATGAATTTAAATAAAACTAGATTATTTGGTTGTGGCGGGGCGGGGGGGGGGGACCTTGCCCTGTTAATAGCCTGGCAGCAGCGTTCTCAAACAGTTAAAAGTAACCCCAAGTTTGTGTGTCATAGCAGCCCAAGAGGGTAAATTTGTTATTTGTGCGGTATTGAAGGTCTCACATACTAACAAGCAGTAGGCAATAGGCAGATTTTAAACCTATCTTTTTATGAGCAAATACAGTATGTTGAAAACATTTCTCCCTTTTTGCTAAGCATGATATGTCACTGCTTTCACTGAAGCAGGTTTACAGATGTAACTGCGCACTCACTCTGCTTGCAAATAATGTATGAGAACAACTCAAACAGATGTAGGAGGAGGATTAAACCCAGATTGTGCAGCATCTCAGAATAATTCCTTGCAGCCAAAAGATACAAAATGCAACCATTTTTGCTTGCATTTGTTACATGTATATAGTATAAATTACCAGTCCAAATTTCTTAACTGCCTTTGTCTTCCAAGTTCCCACATGTGGATGTAAAAAATACTCTCTCTCTCTTTCTCTCTCTCTCCCCCCTCTCTCTCTGCTAAAGAATATTCATTCTGGAACAGTACATAATGGTAAATAAACCTATATATCTGTTATCTCAAGTAACAATCCACTGTTGTGGGCTTTAAAACTCATTTCAAGTTGTTTTCCAATTATGTATCTCATTTATTCTGTGAATGTTAAATGAAATTGCAGAGAGCTAAAATGTTAGCTGGCACTCACCCAGAAAAACAGACTTCACTTCTTGATTTCTATATACAAGCATGTGAAATGAATTATTATGAATTATCATCACAATGTAAGCCATTTTAATTTCTTCCGAAAAGTCTCAAAGGAGTTTGGTCTCTCCGTCTTTCAGTGTCTTCCTAACATTTTAAGCAGCCACTTTGCATAGAGCAAGGCTCCTTGGACAGACCAATATTCTGTTGTTGCAGTTCACTTTGTTTTGCTGCATGGGCTGAATCTGGTTGGTTTCTCTAGAACAGTGATGGCGAACCTATGGCACAGGTGCCAAAGGTGGCACTCTGAGCCCTTCCTCTGGGCACCCGACATATCCCCTTCATAGCCACCTGTATACAGGTTAAATTACTGTATTGGCACTTTGCAAAAAAAAAAAATAGCGGGTTTTGAATTGCAGTTTGGGCACTCGGTCTCCCTTCACTGCTCTAGAACATGGTTAACAAGGTTAACATAACGCTCTCATCCACAGTTGGAAAATATGTTCTTTCTATTACTAAGGAAGCCTTTGGTGATATAACTGGTGTGTGTGTGCGCGCGCGTGCACGTGCGTGCGCATGCGTCATGCTGTTTAGAAGGAGTAAGGATGTCATAGAGCCAGAGTTCATAGGAAGCCTGGGGCCCTTTTGATTGGCAAGGAAGCCCTTGTTGCTCCTCAGGATTCCCTGTTCCTTCCGAGTGTTGCTGCATTCCTTGGAGTAGCTGTAGCCAAGGAATAAACATACTATTGCCAACTATCCTTTCAGTCCAGAAAAGTGTTTTGTGGTGGCTTGGGCAACAAACTTTAAAAAAACTCAAAAGGGGATTGGACAGATTCCTGGTGGAAAATTCCATCACAGGTTACATACCATGATGGAGATGTGTAATCTCCAGGCTTAAAAACAGGGTACATCAAGGGCCAGATGCAGGGGAGTGGTATCACGAGACAGATATCTAGTCTTGTGCACTCCCAGAGGCATCTGGTGGGGCCGCTGTGAAATACAGGAAGCTGGACTAGATGGGCTTTTGGCCTGATCCAGCATGGCTCTTCTTATGTTCTTATGTTCTTACAAAAGACCCACTCCTTTTGGAGATGGAAATTGTTCAAACTGTTTCATTCATGTTCCTTTAATTTTGGACAGCTGCCTATAGCCTTGGACTTTCCTTGGGGCATAGCTCAGAGAAGAGCCACAGTCAGGACTTGGACTTCAGAATGTAACAGTGCACTATTCAAACACTAGCTGTTCTTTAGGATTCTTGTGCAATTTATCCCCCTCCTGCAAAATGAGCTGCCATTTTCTTTTCTTTTCTTTTCCACTGCCGTAAAAGCACGGAGATGATTCCAGAGGTTGGGTGGGAACTGGCTTAACAAAAGAAAAGCAATAGATATATTTCAGCCTAGCCTTTTCGATTAAAAGTTTACACTCTGCTCTTTCATATGGAAACATTAAAAGATGGCACTTACTTGTATGAGAAAAAGGGTAAGAATTTTTTCGAACAGTTTAGGACTTTATTTGGACCAGAGTGGGATTTGGGGTAGTTAAAATCAGCCTAGTAAAATCAGGATGATGCTGCTGCTGCTGCTGCTTTGCACACCTTAACATGGTGAAGGGGCTTGTGTGTTGTCTGAGAGCATTGGTTATCAGGAGGTTACCAGTAGTGTGACCCTGGGCTCCTCGCAGGGTTACCCAAGGTGGAATGTTCACACATGAGGCACCAGACTAAGATCCATCTGCCCTTATCAGGAGTAATGGCCACATCAGCAGAACAGAATGTATAATAGTTCCAGCAGTGATTAGGACAGAGAGACCTCTATAGAGCAGTTACTGGGCAGTAGCACCAGTAGCACCAGTGATGCTGGTGGAGGATCTTTAATAAACAATTGCAGTAATACTCAAGCAACCTTTTGTTAGAACTGCACGGAAGGCAATGGTTAGCCACTGCAGAACCTTTGTTCCTATAGTAAAAAGGGGAAAAAATCTAGATGAATGTTGGAGGAAACACTTAAAAATGTAAAGGACAGGCAAGAAATAAAAGTAATAGATGAAAGTTGAAAAGAGCAGAGTCAGAACCCTGATATGTAGCTATTCAGGGACCATCACATAGAGACAAAAAGAACTCTTATAATTGCCAGTGCAAAGAAATAGAAGAGAACAACAGAAGAGGAAAAACAAGAGATCTCTTCCAGAAGATCCAAGAAATCAAAGGGAAATTTAACCTAACTTTAGGATTGCTGAAAGACCAACAGGGAAGCACACAATCTGACCAGGAGAGAATAAAAATGTGGAAACAGTAGACTGGATACCTATATAGACCAGATGACCAATTTATTTGAAGCGGAATCCTATGATCAGAGGCGTAGCCAGGATTTGGAGCACCTGGAGACAAAGTTTGCTTTGGTGCCCTTCCTGCCCCCCCACATTGCACCCACCCAGCAATGGGGCACCGAACCCTGTGGGCGTGGGGTGTGTGTGTGTAAAGTGCATAGGCAGATGGGCAGATAAGCGTGTGTGCGCTTTACACCTCTCCCACCAAGGTGAGGAAGAGGAGGAGGAGGGCACCACAGCCACCGTGCTCCTGCCTGCCTGCCTGCTTCACCGCTCACCTGGAGCGCAGTGGCGGAAGCGGCAGAGGGGGTGCCATCGCCAAGCCTTAGGGGAAAGGAGGACTGCTGGGCAGTGGGAAGGTGCATGGCTTCCTCCTGCTGCTCCCCCTACAGGCGCCCCCAGATTGCTGCACCCATGGCAGTTGTAACCTTCTGCCACACCTAGATACGCCTATGATGAATACCTGAAATTCCACAAAGCAAAGTGAAAGCTACTCTGAAGGCAATAATAAATCACCAGGAGTAGATGAAATACAGATGGAGCTATTTTCAATCCACAGAGACTGGATCTGTCAAAATCCTAACAAGAATATCCTAACAAATATGGAAAACAAAACAATCGTCCACAGAACTACAACACTAAAGATACATTATAGTCATCTAGAAAGGAGATGTCAAGGATTACAGCTCTAATTTCCCATGCAAGGGAAGTGACGATCAAGGTACTGAAACAAAGACTTTTTCCCTGTATGGAATGTGTGATATTTGAGCTGAATCCCTAAATGGCAGAGATGCCTGATGTTCACGCTGGATTCCAAAACATTAAAAAGAACACTTGAGATCATATTGTGAATGTCCTCTGGCTGCTAGAACATACCAGAGCATTTTGGAAGATGATTGTTGTGCTTTATAGAAAACAGCAAAGACTTTTGCTGCAGTGTATAAATCATAACGAGCTAGGGATAATCTGAAAGAAGCTACAATTAGGAGAGGATAGGAAGAGTCAGAATGGCTTTCTATAGGCAAAGGATCCATTTTATCACTTTATCAGTTCACTCTATATGCAGAACATACCATGCCAAAAGGTAGACTAAAGCCATATGAAGGAGGAGTGAAACTGGTAGAAGAAACATCGATAATTTGAGGCATGCAAAATGATAGAATTTTACTTGCTTAAAGCAGCAACAGCTTGAAACTACTTTTAGTGAAAGTGAAAGGAGTGCTGAATCAGAACTGCAGCTGAACATTAAGATCAAAATCATGACTACCAAAAGAACTACACAATTTTAACATTGATAATAAAAACATTGCAGTTGTTAAAAGGCTTTGTATGTCCTGTTTCAGTCATGCATCCAAATGGAGAGTGCAACCAAGAAATCAGAAGAAGAAGGAAATTAAGAAGGGCAGCAACAAAAGAATTAGAAAACATCATCAAGTGTAAGGATGTGTCATTGGAGACTTAAGACCGAGATCATCTGCATTCCTATATTCCTTATCACTCTGTACAAGTTTGAAAACTGACAGAGAAGAAGGCTGACTGGAAAAATATTGATTCATTTGAAATATGGTGCAGGAGAAGAGCTTTACAGATACCCTTGACAGCCAGAAATACAAACCAGTGGGTTCTCGCTCAAATCAAGCCTGAATTATCTCTGAAGGGGAAAGAATGAAGAAAAATGAAGAAACAGAGGCTGTCCTATTTGGGGCACTTTGTGAGAAGACAGAATTGTCAAGAAAAGACTATAATGCTGGGAAAGGTTGAGGGCAGCAGGAAAAGAGGAGGATCAAATACAAGATGGATTGACTCCCTAAAGGGAGCCACAGTCTTGAGGTGAAAAAAGGTGTCTAGGGTAGTTGAGGACAGAACATTTTGGAGTTCACATCTTCAAAAGGTTACCATAGGCTGGAAGTTCCTTAATGGCAGGTAGCAACAACAAGGAACAAAGGAGGGCAGATTGTCTAGTTATTATCCTGGAACACAGTATTTTAACTAGAGCATCCAAAAGTTATCTTGGAGTATAACTCTTAGAACCCACAATCAGACTAATTATTGAATAGTTGACCTCTTAGTTATATTAGGTGATATAATAAGCATAGAAAATTATAATTTACCCATAAACATTTGTAAATTTGACTCCCCCCACCTTTTCTTTCTATCTGAAAAGGGACATTTTTAGATGGCTAATGTGCATATGCTACATTGATAAAGTACAGATCAGTGGTTTCTCTAGATCAGTGCTAACTAGAGATGGGCACGGAATGAACATTTTTTGTTTCCATTATTTGTTATTCGTTCCATTATGTAACAAAACAACAAACGAAAATTGTGGTGAAAATGCAACGAAATGAACAGAACCACGAAAATTGTGTTCGTTACGTTTCGTTTCCGTTAATGGCGACGCGCAATGAAATGAGCTGTTTTAAGTGTTAAAAAACGCCCTGGACATCCGTAAAAACGCAGCGATAATTATTTATATTGTCTGATAATACCTACCAGGTGGGTTGGGGTCCTTAAAATGTGCATTTATGTCTTTTCTCAAAACGCTGTATTTTTCCCCTTTAAGGGGAGTTAGGGGACATCGACCCAAAATGGCTCCCAGATGCCTAATATTGATTGATTTCTTGGGGATTAAAACACCCTGGACATCTGTAAAATGCAGCGATAATGTGATAATTATTTGAAATTATTACTTACCAGGTTTAAAATGTTTGTTTTTGTCTTCTCCCATTGCGATGTATTTTTCTTTTCCCTTTAAAATGGATGTCGCCACCAGCCACAAAATGGAGGCAAGCCATGTGATGGGATCATGTTCAACCAATAGCATGCCCAGGTTGCAGACTGGGCAGGTCTGGCAGCCACAGAGGGCATAAAAAGCTCTGGCACCCCCCATCCTCCTTGCAGTCTCCGGTGGGAGTTAGGGTGGGATTGCTGTCTCTGCAACTCTAGCTTCAGTCCTGCAGCCTCCCTGTGTGCGCGCGTGATGCATACCTCTCGGTGAGTACCCTCCCTTGCCCCACAGTGCAGTCACTCTGTGGCTGCCTTGCACCCTGGGCAACGCCCACCGCTGCCTTTGCAGCCTCCCTGAGTACCTAGTCTATACTGTGTCTCTGTCAGCATCCATTTTTTTTAGTGTTTTCCCTCTGGTCTGGGTCGTTGGGGGATGCCCACTCACGGAAATGCTTTAAAAATCGTGCAAAAAGTGGGTAGAAACAAAAAACGAAAAATGGAAACGAAATTTTTCCAAAAATTTGCGACAAACAGAAACGAACTGAAACAGACCTCTCAACAACAAACGTAAAACCAAAACGCCATTTTTTTTATTCGTGCCCATCTCTAGTGCTGACATCTTCTGGGAATTATAGTCCAGGGTTAGGAACCAGTGCTCTATATGAAGTGTTGGCACCACACATCCTTTAAGTTCTTGTTTTTCATGTGTGTCATCATGTTCTGAATTACAGTAGATGGATAGCAATAAAGCCACCTTGTGTGTAGATGACTGTGTTTGCATGTGGGTGCTTTTCCATATATACGCTTACATGTATATGATTTTCAGATTGTGTTAGAAATCCACTACTGGCCTCAGCACTTCCAGATCTAGATGGATAGATTTTTGCCCATTACTAGTTTTGAGTGGTGGCCTAGACCACCATTAGTAATGTTCTGATGAATGGAAAGGTGCTAATTGTGTTTTCTGACAGCCTTGTGCTAATTGATACTGTGCTAACTCTGATAGTCTGCCAGCACAAAAGGCTTGCACAATAAATTTTGTTAAGACTGGTATAATTACTGAGAGAGCATATGGAACTCAACAAAGCCCTGGGCAATTTATAATATCCTGTCATTTTGATTATGATCCATATGCACAAGATTTCAAGCAAGCCTTCTGCAACTTTCCCCACATTGTTAATTTCCCCTAATCCAATTAGACATCTTTTTGTGGCGGTTCTACATACCAAATGTTAAAGAATGCAAGGGTGCTAATTTAATGTAGTTTCCTCTGCTTTGATTGATTTGTGTTCATTAATGCAAGGTTCCCAAACATAATCTAGATTTTTTGCAGCAAATTTATTTCCCACCTCTTCTATAAATGAAAGCAGGTAGGATGGTCATGGGCAAATGTGTAGCGTTATTAATTACGCGTACACAGAATTTGGGGTACAATCATCTCCTGGTCCCAGGCTGCATCTATTGTGTGTGGGTATCTGTGTGTATGCACGTGGGTGAGAGCGAGTGGGTGAGAGTGTCTCTATGCCATGCCTGGGGCCCAAGGCTCTTTATTGGTAACTAAGCAAGTACACAAGGAGTGGAGAGAAGCATTGACAATAGGACAGAGGAAGACAGAGGAAGGATGGTCTTTGGTCACGTATGAATTCCATTGTGGGGGGATGCGGGTCCTCAGATATGCACCCTTATTTAGGAGGAAATACTGGTTAGTGAGGACTCATTGATAAGGGAGAGAGGAAGGAGCTTCGGGCTGGTCACAGACCAGATGTGCCTGATAGCCTGATATCTGGGATTGCCACCTGTTTCCCCTGGCCTCCTGAGCTATGCATTGGGCCTGAACTAAGCCAGCTCCAGGTCAGCTGAACCACACTGGGTTCCCTGGTGCTCTCTGGACATGTTTGTCCAGGGCTTAGGCTGCCTCAGTGCTGCCAGGTTATATTGGGGTTCAGAGCCTATTGGGGTATGGAATCCCCACACAAATTGTCACTGAACTGTCCTGTGAAGTGAATGTCTACAGCCCATGCAATGGGAGAAAGAATGAGTAGAGCAGATGATCATAGACTTATGGAGCCTCGTGGCAGAGTGGCTGTACGGCATAATTAAATTGTAAAACACCCAGAGAGTGCTTTAAGGGTTTAAGCTCTATGGGGTGGTATAAAAGCAGAACACTTTGCTTTGTTTTGCTATGGGCTGGAACCCATTGCATGCTCAGGAGAGACAGAGTTTGGACTAAATTCATTTTCTGACATCTCTGTAAACATGTCCACCGTGTGTGACCAGTGAGGAAGCATGGCTCTGGCAATACAAATAATCCAGCTTTCTCTGTGTGCAGTTTGAATGGTGGGGAAGTTAGCGCCTGAATTAGACTCATGAAGGTTATCGTTCCTGAAACTAGGATGAGTCAGAAGTAGGCCTTTTGGTGCAAATCCTAGGATGCAGACAAGTTATTCTAATATCCGTCAGAACTGGAATATTTTGTGAACAGGAATCTAGACATAAATATTGCTATGAAGAACATCTTGTGCCTTGAGGTTATTTTATTTTATGCAAGCCCTATCAAATTGTTATTTATCAGCAAGCCTTAAAAATACAACCCTCACATTTTTCAAATTGAACCGAAAGAAGACCATAAAGTATGTTCATAATGTTTCTTTTTGTCTTTTGAATGCAAATGCTCTCATGTTCAAAGGTTTTTATTCTGCAAACAAACCAGAGAAATTGCAGTGTCTTTATTGCTGCAGTAGAAGAAAGTGTTCAGTTCATGAAAGCAAAATCCTCCTGTCTTTTTGGATTGGTTTTTTTATTTATGCACAAAGTGGATCAAACAAGAACTAATGGGTGTATATTACAAGCGCCTGATTATTTCAAATATTCTCACTTGGATGAAAAAAAGCACAAGAAACCAACAGGTTAGAAATCTGAGATTTCTTTTGCATTTCATTTCTAGGCCTTTGCTTGGCTTTCAACTGCTGTATAATAGCAAAATGGTGTGTGCTTAGCTCAACAGGATAACTTAGTGCCAGCCGTTATACCTTAAAAGTATAGGTAGATTGATTTGCCAGATTTGTCCCCCAAGTCCTTTAAAAGAAATAGCCTGTCACAGGAGCTGTAGGCGCCCTGTTTAAATGTTTGGGTAAAATTTCAAGGAGATTTATAATGCCAATAATTGAGCTGCCAGAACAAGTCAATGGCAGAGCTCTCAATTTGCAACAATAAAAATGAAAAAGGGTCTGACTTGGCTTCTATGAGACTTTGCCTCCATTAAAACCAAGAAGGCATTAAATAGGATGTCAGTTCAGTTCCAAAAGTGGCATCAGTCTAACTAATCAGCATTGTCAGAATATGCAGAATTTGGAAGTAATTGCTTATGAATAACAGGTAATTTGTAACGAATTCCAAATTAAAGCTTTGATTTAAAACCAATTGGTAGGACCCAATCGGACTATTTTTTCAGAGTGCTCAGCTAGGGTCTGAACCACATCCTGTGATTAAGGCACAGCCCCTGAAAGAGCTTGAATAAAAGTATCACGCATATTCAGAGCTTCCACGCTAGCATTGTTGCTGGGAAGTACACTTATATACCGTATGTTTATATTATTTCTAAATAAGTATGACTTTCTTTCAACCAAGTTATGGTTTTTCTTCCTTTGTGCCTGATGCTGATTAGCTCTTTTTATGCTTCATTGGACTTTATTCACCTGTACTTAAGCACCATAAAATATCAAGATTGCCTGTCAGGTTTTATGGTTGGTTTTCTAAAAAACTGGAGAAGCCAGCTGTTCTCTTCATTTTGTAGAATGTTCTGGACATTTGCACCATCTTGACTTTGAAAAAAACAACAACCAATCTTTCACACTGTTCTTTTACAAAACAGCCTGTCTGTGAGAGACTGGCTTTCTTACTTTCAGAACTGTGCAGATTTTCTTTCACAAAATAACAAGAGTCTCACTCTTTGTCTCCTTTGACTGAACATATAAAATCACCTTTATAACTAGGCTTTTTTTTCAAACCATTTCAAGACAGTATTAATTTCTCAGGAAAAAAAGTAAAGTAAAAGCAGTTTTAGTTTTTAAGATCTTCAGGTTTGGAGATTCTTAACTTAACCTCATCATGCACACAAATATACAGTGGACCCTTGTATAACAAACAGCTTGTATAACATAAAATTTGCACAACATAAAAAATTCCGGAGATAGGGGAAATTTGCTTAACATAATCGCCTATGGGGAAAATCTGTATAACATAAAAATGGGATCACTCCATTTTCAATGCATTCCTATGGGAATTTGTATAAAGGAAAATTTGCTTAACATAATTTCACTTGGAACGAATTAATTCCTTTATACAAGGTACCACTGTATTTGATGACTACTTGGGACCTTCTGAATAGCTACTTGTAGAGTCTGTGTATTTCCTTTCCGGGGGGGGGGGATATTGGCCCCTTTCCATTGCTCTTTGTATTCAGCCAGACAGTTGGCAACTGACTAGATGCTGAGGAAGAAGCTTTCAATGAAGGACACTATACTTTTGAGTTTTTAAAAATAGCACACAGGTACACTGTGTTTTGTACTCTTTACACTGTATTTCACTTATACATTTGTGAAACTGTAATTGTTGCCTATAGCCAAATTTCCCTTAAGTGAGTGAGAACATAAATATAAGGCAAGACCATCATAGTTTGGGGTATAACTAGGCCACAACTTTATTGAATATAGCAGACAGAATTCTGGCTAAGCAATTGGGTCAGATCCGGCACATCAAAGGATCTTTCTATAGTCCCTCTTATGGGGTTCCAGGAACTCTAGGGTGCCCACCCCATTGGTATTCCATCTCCCCATTAAAATTATGTGTTCCCGAGGGGGCGTAGACCCCATCAGGTTGAGCCATAAATCATCAGCGAGGGAGGTGCCCCCTTTCCCCCCGTACTATTTACCCTTGAACATGACCTTAAGATTTCTTTTGCAGGTGTTTTTGAACCTGGAGGTTCTCTCCTACAGTTTTAAATTCCTGGATCTGTCCCAATACTAGACATGGGTACGACTTGGCGAAATTCTCGTTTCCGTTTCCGTTCCTCATTTCCGTTACGTAACGGAAACAGTAACGACAATTACTCCGCCAGAACTCAAACTTGAACCGATAAAAGAAAAATTGGGTCTGATTTGTCATTGTCGTTCATGCCATCGCAGTGATCACACGATGCCAAGCGGCACAGAAAAAAGTTTTAAAAATTAAAAAAAATCCGATTCCCGGCCAAAAAAGCAGGCCAAAATATGCCTGCCTGAGTGAGGGCACCTACCAGAGGGGTGGTTTCGGGGGGGTCCCCGGCCTCCCCCCTCTCCTGTCCTGGGCTGCTCTGGTGGGGGGCATCCTCGTCGTCTCGCCAACTCGCCAAGCGGCGGCACAGAAAAAAGTTTTAAAAATTAAAAACAAACCTGATTCCCGGCCAAAAAAGCAGACGAAAATATGCCTGCCTGAGTGAGTGCACCTACCAGAGGGGTGGTTTCTGAGGGGGGTCCCCGGCCTCACCCCCTCTCCTGTCCTGGGCTGCTCTGGTGGGGGAATCCTCGTTGTCTCGCCAACTCGCCATGCCATGCGGTGCGGGTGGGGGATCCAAAATGGGGCAACCGCAATATTTATTTTGAAATCGTGGTCCAAAAACACACCAAAACACCAAAGAAACATGTGAAAATAGCTATTTTAAAACTGCCTGAATTTTTACAGTAGCAACAGTGGGTTTTTCTTGCAACAAAACGTCTCCATTGATTTTATTTTATTTTATTTTTATTTTTATTTTTTTACACCTGCGCAATGATGGGCTGGCCATGGGAGTGGACCATGCAAATTTTTGGAGACATTCCACCAATTGCATGGCCACTTGGCCAGGTTTTGACCGAGACTTCTGGGATGTGCCAGTCGGGCATAAAAAGCCCACTAACCCTAGCCCGAACCCGAACCCGAACCTGAACCCTAACCCTAACCCATACGCCAGTACACTGTCCTTCTTAGTGGGTCAGAGAGGCACCCAGAGGTGCACCCCACGAACTCACCCTAACCTTACCCGTAACCTTAAGCCTAGCCCTTGCGCTTACCCTAACCCTAAGCCAGATCTGTGTACTCGCATTGCACTACACACAAGTACACTTCCTTCCTTGGTGAGCCATAGAGCGCCCAGAGGGCTTCGCTCCCCAGCACAACAAGTGCACCGTATGCCAGTATGCCAGTATGCTGTTGTTCTTAGTGAGAGAGTAGAGGCACCCAAAAGAGGTGCCTCTGCCTGCCACTGCAACTTGGTATGCATATCCAATTGGCTATGCGTACCCTTTTGTAGTGGGCCAGAGGAGGCACCCACCCCAGAGAGGTACCTCCAGGAGCCCGCTTTCCTTTCATAGCGGGCCAGAGGAGACACCCACCCCAGGTACCTCCAGGAGCCCGCTTTCCCTTTGTAGCGGGCCAGAGGGGGCACCCACCCCAGAGAGGTGCCTACAGGAGCCTGCTACCCCCCCAAAAAAAAACAGTACTAACGTCAGACAAAAAACGACAAACGAAATGACAAATTTTTGAGAAATTTCGCAAAGAACGGAAACAAGCCGAAACGGGCCGGCTCCGACACATGACAGCTCGAAACGTCATTTTTCCTGGTCATGCCCATCTCTACCCAATACCTGTAAAATCACCACTAGAGGTGAGCTTACCTCATCTCCCACCAGAGCACTGCAGCTGCAACCAATTACCTATGGCAGTGATGGCAAATGTTTCAGACACTGAGTCTCCAAACTGTGATTCAAAACCTACTAAAGGGGCGATATTAAGTGCCCACAGAAAGGGCTCTGAGTGCCACCTTTGGCTCCTGTGTGATAGCTTTGCCAACAATGACCTATGGCCTTTCTGACTCTGAGCACCCATTACTCATTGCCTTTGTCAGACAAGTATACCCCATCCACCCAATACATATCCTGAGCCATGAAGGTAATTTCTGGGTGCTTTATCCAGAGACCACCCCATCCGATCACCAAGCAACCAATAGCTTTATCCAATTTCTGCCTGATCATTTCAATTTTGCCAGGATGCCTGGCACCCTGCCAGCATGTCCTCTGCAGCAGTTGTGACCAGAACAAGGTTAAACCCGGGTAAGATCTTTGAATTACTTGAAGTGATGCCTCCATGTCCTTCTTCAGATTGATTCCCCATAATGATGTGATGTCATTTTCCCCCAGCTGCATCACCAAACCATGTGACGTCCTGTGCCGATGAAAGACTGGCCATATCAATGGCAGCAGGTCACCCCAGCACATCCCCTGGCACCAAACCATGTCATGTGTACACACTCCCTCAGTCCTAGGTGCTGCCCCCAGTGGGCCCATTTCACCATGCATTGGCCCACTGCATGATGCTTGACTGATTATCCAGATCCACAGGACAGCATCTGAATGCCAAACTAATAGAGAACTGGTGTTAATGGCTTGTTTCCAGTCTTGCGAATGTAAGCCCTGTTTGCGCTGGGAGTCCACCCCCCCACCCACTTTGTCCACCTACATCAGTGATGGTGATGCTTTTAGAGACCGAGTGCCCAAACTGCAATTCAAAACCCACTATTTTTTTTTGCAATGTGCCAATACAGTAATTGAACCTGTATACAGGTGGCTATGAAGGGGCGATGTTGAGTGCCCAGAGAAAGGGCTCCGAGTGCCACCTTTGGCACCCGTGCCATAGGTTCGCCATCACTGACCTACGTGATAGGCCCTGGGCTGCTGCCTGTGATGCTGCCCCAATTCAGAAGGAATGGGTCCCAAAAACCCCAGGGTTGAAACTTGCTTCCTGCAGGGCCTTCCGCATTACTCCCACGAATTGATAGCAGGTGACTGGGATGCTGCCAGCACGCAGCAAGAGGGGCCCCGGCTACATACTCCGGTAGAACCAGATATCTCCTTGTGGCCTTTAGCGGGCACAGCACTGATTCCCCCTGTCTCAGGGTAAAGAGGGGATTGTCTTCTTGCTCCCCCTTTTAAACCTTCTGGGATGGCCCTGAAAGACTGTGAGCCTTGCCACTCCCACCCTTAGCAGGGAAAAACATCCACCATGCCCATTAACTCTGCATCGTCCAGCTGTACTTAAAGGGGACTTATTGTAACCAGATATGCGGAATAAACAATGACATGGGTTTTCTTCAGCCCTGCAAAGTGTCCTGGGCAGAAGTTGTTGTCACTTCCCCCTGTACAGTACAATCCCAATCAGTTTGGGGCTCTGAGTTGACTTCACCGGGTCCACAAGTCTCTGGGTTCCTTCAATTTAAGCCTCCACAAGGGACCAAAGGTGAGTGCCTGGAGAAGGGATGTTTAAGCATACCTCAATGACAGCAAGGTGCAGAACCTGATGGGAGAAGTAGCTACTGCTGTTGAGTTTCTGCCACTTTTTTCTCCAGTGTCACCACAATGTTGGCTCTGCGGGCCCTGCTCTGGCTGTGGAGTCTCAGTATCATGGCCCATGGTGCCCACTCCAGTAGTACACCTCATTACCCTTTGGGAATACAAATTTTGATTGGAACCCCTGCCCATGGATCCCCATGATATATGTATTCTCAGTCCCCTTCTGGCTCTGTGACCTTCTCCCAGCTACAGACACCCCCCACCATATTGCTCCAGGCTCTCTGGTCTTCTTTCAGATCTGACAAGTTGCCATGTCCTTTTGGCACGCTTCCCTTGATCTCCCTTCCTCTAGCTGCCCTGCCTTCTCTAATGCCTCCTTTATAGCTCCCAGCTGCAGCAAGATTTCTCCCTAGGCAAGTGTCCCTCCTCAGCACTGGTCTCTCCCTCCCCCTGGGACATGTACTCCCATCCCTTGCCCATCTTGGAACCAGAAACCACTGATTCTGAGGGTGTCACCTGCATACCTGAGATGGGGACCAACAGCCCACCAGGCAGGGCAGCTAGGGAATAAACTCTGCATGAAGTGGGGACAGCACCTCACATGTTTTAATGGAAGACCCACCACTAGGATCAGAGCATCGTAAGGATAGAGGGACGCACAAAACAACACCATCCTGCAGTATCTCACATTTATTTCTCTCTAGTGTCTGCTACTGTAACTTTGGCTGCCACACAGTTCTGTCTAAGGATGGGTGACTATCCTTCCTCTCTATTATACATATTCTGAAAGTCATCTATACAATTTCAAACTATTTCTCTAGGGCTGAATTGAATAATAGTCCTTAGTGATTTATCAGTCTTAGAAATATGTAAGATTACACGGGATATCAGACTCTCAAGAAAGACAACCATGTACCTGCTTCTTTGTAGGAAGTGAAGATGTTATGTGACATGCTAGAACAGAGTCCTTTGTCATTGGCAATCTAAGCTTAGAATTCTGGGAGTTGTGGTCCAAAACATCAGGAGTGCTGAAGTTTGGACATGCCTGTGCTAGAACATCTGTTGGGGTTACGGCAGGAAAAGCAGGGACAGAAAGAAATTAGCCTAAAACAATACCAAAGTATTAGCTTTTGTGGGGCAAGTGCCATGAGATTTAAGATTCATTGGTAATTCATTTATTTGCAATATATGCAAGATATTTCAGACAGAAGGGAAGAAAAAAAGAAGAAATTATTCCTTGTTCATCCTCCAGAATCCTCTATGCCATATAGATATACAGTGGCTTAACGTTTGAGCTGGAAACCTTATGCAGCTCCACTGGTGGAGTGTGGGTGTGGATGTGAAACTTTGTCATGTCTTCTTCCTGAAATCCCCATCTCCTGAGTCCTTTCACTCTCCAGGGCTTACACTGCCATGCACGCCTTTTGTTCTGCACTAACTAAACCACAGCAATCCTATTTGGAGCTAGGGATTCAGTCCAGCATTTTGTCATTTAATATATGGAGAACTATGTAATGAAATTTGTCAGTAGGAGGAGGAAAAGTGCTGGTGACGTTTCTGGATTGCCGACATGAAAGATGACAAGGTTTCCAGTGAGGATGTGGCTCTTTGCTCCCTCTCATCCTAAAACTACTTGATCTGAATGGTTGGAAATCAAAGTTTAGAGTGAAAGCTTGTAGATTTTTGCATCAACAGAGCTGCTTCCACAAGCATAACCAGGAAGAGATTGTGTTGAGGGTTCAGGACACCCATGTCACAGAGAAATTTGTGATGTGTGTCTGGAGTGCACTAGGGAAAAAGGCTCTGTTGTATGTGTAGACCTCCACTTTGGCCATGTTTACTAACAGTCCTCATAAGAATGCCTTGTGGTCCAAATAAAGTCATGTATCACAAACATACCAGCCAAGCAAGGGCAAATAGAAAGCAGAGGCACAGAGGACAGCTAAAGTTAAGCCACCAGAGAGCCAGGTAAATGAAGTGAAAGGAATCTATGGCTAAAATCAAGCAGCAGTCTGTAGTCTAACAATCCCAGTTCAGAGCAGCAGGCCAGGGAGTATGAGAAAGGAAGTCAAACACAGTCCAAAGTCAGGCCTTGGCAAAGGAAGACCAGCAGGTTCCTGTTGGGGGATATGAAAAATACAGAACTGTAAAAGTGTCCAACTAACAGATGTTGTGCTCAGTTGTATTGAGCCAGCTTTAAGGTCTTTATGGGAGAGTTGCTTGAGGCACCCCCAGAGCTCAAGGGCACACATTGAAGTATTAGGTTTCTCCGGGAGGAAGGCCCTTTACTTTAGGAGATCACTTATATACCAAAGGAGCTGTCCATTCTTGATAGATCTCTGGATGCCCCTTTTAAAAATGTCACAGCTCTGTCTTTGCTCAGTTTCATCCCCTGGGCTAGAAAAAAAGTCTGCCCTCACCACTGGATGTAACGTTACTTCGAAATCCACACAAAACTAAACCTCCAAGGAAGGCATGCTGCTGCATTTGCCATTGCACATTTGCGCCCCCCCCCCATTTCAGGCTCTTGCCAATTACAAGAGTGGGTGTTATAAACAAACACCCCCACATGCCGAAACAGGCAAAATATGGTCCCAGCAAATCTGCTTTTTACTATTTTGGTACTGTTTATCACTCTGACTTTAGTGCATTCAGATCCCCAAGTTACATGCTATTTTTATTTTATTTTTTTAAAAAAATACATTTTTATAATTAAGAAAAGCACAATACAGCAAAGGAGAGGTGATGTACTCTGGCTGGCTGTGTCTGGTTCCAGTTAAAGAAAAATCACATTTTTGTCCAGAAGAGGACCATGGGAATTTTAAGGAGCCTCGTGGCACAATGGTTAAATGCCTGTACTGCAGCTAAAACTAAGCTCACAACCTGGGGTTCAATCATAGCTGATGGTTGACTCAGCCTTCTCTCCTTCCAAGGGTGGTAAAATGAGTACCCAGATTGCTAGGGGAGGGATGCAATATGTAGCCTGCATAATTAAATTGTAAACCACCCAGAGAGTGGGTGGGATGGTATTTTATTTTATTTATTTATTTATTTATTTATTTATTTATTTATTTATTTATTTTTGAGCATTTTTACCCCACCTTTCTCCTTGGAAAAGGACCCAGCATGGCTTTTGTACTCGGGTTACATAAGCAAATCATTTTGCTTTGCTTTGCTTTTTAACCCTTTACAGAATGCTAAGTTTCAAAGTATGCTTCTATGCACTGAAATTGTCAGTGGTGTCTGAATATATCCCATAATAAACATAATGCAAGTATTGGGACAGTGTGTTTCTCTACTGCATGAGGGCTAAAAAGGCGAATAAATCTTTGAGGGGCTGAAAAGAATTAATCCACTCTGAAAGTTTTTAATGGAATACAAATGTTAATAATGTATTTAGATTGTTTCAACACTATTAACAGTCCAGGAACAATATTTCTGCATTATACAATTAATGAAACACCATGCCTATGTATTCTGGCATATTTGCAATATTCCTGCCACTTGGACCTTGACAAAAATATCATTTCCACCAGCGCACAGAGTAGTGCATGCATAAAATATTAATTTTTCCTCAGTATTTTATATTATTTTAATTATATTAGGTTTCCTGGCACATAATTTATTTGCAGACGTGAAGTGGAAGCAATGTGCCTATGTTTGCACTGACTTTGTTCAGCACCTGAGGTGTAACCATGGAATGTTTTATATGTGCATAATTTAATGACGATATTTGCTACCTCTTTAAATGCAAATTGTAGTTCTAATAGTTATGAGTGGTCTTTGGCAAGTTGAGATTGTGCTCATTGTTACAGATTGCATCACTTAATTCATTTCTAAGTGCTATTGATTTCATATGGGTTCCTGTACAGATAACCATGAAATAGTGTTTTTATTGTTCCAGAGAGAATAAGTAAATAAGACTTTAAAATGAGCATAGTGGAAAGGTCACCTCCATTAATGGCGTGAAAGGAAATTCAGCAGGGGGAAATGTAAAGGCACTGCAGTGGAAATGAAACAACAACCAGAAAATAGTATGGCAAGAACCTCTCCCTACTGAAAACAACCCTTGCTACTAATCCCACATGCCCCAAAATGCTTTTCTGTGTTTCCTGATAAATATTCCTAGCTCAGATAATCCCTTTAGAATGGGAAGGGAGTTTTCACAATCAGTTTTTGTTGTGGTATATGTAGGGTAGCTCAATGGTTTAGAGAACTGGCAGTAGAGCCCCAAGTTGGCTGTTTGATTCCTCACTCTGTGTCCTGGGAGTCAAAGTGCTTTCTGCAAACTAAACAGGCACCTCCAGAAGGAAGGGAACAATAAACTACTTCTGCGTATTCTCTCCTAGAGAGCCCTGAAAAGGGTTGCCATGAGTTGGAATCGACTTGACAGTATCACATTATTATTATCATTCTTTATATCTATAAATTGGCCACTGAAAAAAGGTTGGATAAGGAGGACAATCTTTTCAATAGATTTGATTATGATAATTTAAAGTAATATATGCAAATATAGTCACCATCAGATTGGAAGCCCTTTGGAAGGTCCCTGCACCATCCAAGTTGAGAAGATATACTGCCAGTCCATGGGGTGAGTAGGTTCCTCGATTCCACAGACAATGAGGAGGTGGAGGAAACAAAAGCAGATGGAAACCTCTGCAGCTACTCACCCTGCAGGCAACCAGGCCTGCTTAAGAATCCCCTCAGTCCTGCAACAACACCTCACTACTCCCTGGCCAACATGATTTCCCACCATCCAGCATAGCCACAGCCCCATACCCCAAAGACACCATTGCCTCTTTCCACCTCCTAACCCAGCACTACAGGGACAAAGAAGGAGAGAGAGCATAACTGTCAAGTGTCCAGTTTTAGCTGATACACTACCGTTTTTTCAGTGTTTGTACCACCATTTCCCCGGAACATTTATTTTACTGGAAATGTGCTGAGTGGCAGTGGTTGAAGGGGGGAGTGAGGCTAGCTTCTTGAATGCAGACCACGGTGGATCGCTTGGTCACTTCCTTCCCTGCTCACTGGCTTGATGGCTGTTTGGCTTCCTTCCTCTGGCTGCCTGGCTCGCTTGCTCCCTGCCTCACCAGGGCTCCAAGCTCAGTGGCTCCAGTGTGCGACGGTGGCGGCGGCGAAAGGCGGCTCAGCCATTCTGCCCCGTTTTCTCGCAGGCCTTGAGGAGGCTGGTGTGGGAGGAGACACATGTACCATTATCTTTCTCCAATCTGGCTGAGTTCAGACTAATATATTGGAACAGGGTTCAAATTGGGGGTGTCTCCGTAAAGACATGTCCACATAGTATATTAGGTTCTTGGGTCTCTCTAAAATGGGATTTGGGCTCTCAATTTACAGGCCTAAATTTGATTAATTACATTTCAGTCTGGAGAATTTAACAGGGCTCACACATATGTTTTAACTGTTTGTTATTTTGATGGTTTTAACCATTTTTATTGTTTTAATATATTGTAAGCTGCCCAGAGACCGCTTGGTAATGGGGTGGCTAAAACTTCTGTAAATAAATAAATAAATATGCTTAACCAAGTTCATCTGTGATATCAAAGTACTACTTAACTTCATTCTCATGTGCTTAATACATAAATTCACTCAGCATGCACATAAATACATACTTTCTGGCCAAAATCCTTCTGGATGCTGGGTTAGACGTCATCATCATCAGACTGCCATTGATTAAAGATTTTCATTTTCCTGTTTCAAAATGTGCCGTACTTTGCCTCATTACATTCAAATCATGCACACTAACAAAGCAAAAAAGAGGAAGCCTTAATCAGTGCAAATCTGCCATTGGTGATGATATAATTGTAACAGGATTTTGTCCACTAAAATTTTAAAGCTTCAATGAAAGTAATTTCAACTATCAAACAAAACCATGCTAGAGGTTATGGATGTCAGGAAAGTACCACAATCTTCTTACTACATTTTCACTGCAAGAGGTGGGCAGAGATACCTGTTTGGTATGGCTTGGATTACACATGTATGCTAAAATAACATAGCTGGCTTTGGATGCTGTACATTTTGGCCCAGCTCCGTGGGAAGTTTCACTTGCTGCTCTCCAGGGAGCACCAGAATGTCTTAGAGCAAATCCTGATTTCAATCTTAGTTTTGCTTCTGGAGACTTCTCTTTGTTCAAAAGTTTATGAAGGAAGCCTACATCTCTCCCTGATGGCAACTATAAGACCAAGCAGGAACTCTTCGTAGTAATAAGTCTGGAGAAAGAGGAAGCAAGTACCTATGTTCTGCCCTCTGCTTTTACATCCCCAGTTTTTCCAGTGGGGTTCTGCATTTCTATGACTTCAGAGACTAGGACTTGGTTTCAAACTACAGGAAAAGAGATTCCATTTGAATATTAGGAAGAACTTCATGACGGTTAGAGCTGTTCGGCAGTGGAATATGATGCCACAGAGGTTGACTGAACTGCCGCCTTTGGAGGTTTTTAAGCAGAGGCTGGATGGCCACCTGTTGGAAATGCTGTGATGGGGGTTCCTGCATGGCAGGGGGTTGGACTGGATGGCCCTTGAGGTCTCTTCCACCTCTATGATTCTATGATTGATTGAGCTGCTGGTTGTTGGCTGAAGGACTTTAGATGTCCATACCAATAATTAGATGAGTTTGGCTGAATATTGATTGCACACCAGCATGCAAACCATTTGTCCCATGCATGAAATATGAACTATCACACAACATTCATTTTTGCTTGTATGATAGTGATAAATTCCACATCCATAGTTTTAGAACAGATCAGCAACTTTGTATTCTGCCATCTGTACTTGCTCTTCTGGAACACCAAATGCTCTCTGTGGTGTAGACGGGGACACCAGTAGAACCTGAATTCCAGTGTGAGCTCTGTCCCACATAAATAAATATGCAGATCTGCAGGGGATTTCATATCTTCTAAATATTTCAACACAATTCATAACTTTAAAAAAATTAAAGGCCTAAATCTAAATTTTCATCCCAAGAAATGTATACCAAATCAATAGGACTGGTGTGTTCAATGTTGACTTACAAAATTGTGTTGCTTAAGCAAGTCTACTCTTCTTGGAAACGATGACTGCATTTCTCCTATAGCAGTACATATTGAGTGCAAGCTGTGACACAAAATCCAATTTAGCATCTCAAATCAACATTTAAGTTATTAATGGCCATGTGTAAGTGAACATGAAAGCTGAAAGTATTTAAATGTAATTGTAGACAATTTTTAAAAGAGGAAAAATGAACTATTTCCAAAACCATCCACAGTTTGGTAGAACGGGTGAATATCTGTAAAAGGGGCACAGTCCAGCAACAGACTGATACACACATCTGTGCCTGCATTGTAGCTGCAGGCATAGATGCAAAGGAAATTGTGGAAGGATTGCCTGCACTTGAGGATTTTTTAGTCAGTCGAAGGTAGAGGTAGTGAAACATAAGGTAGGCAGAAGGAACTAGTCTGACAATCATTCTGCCTTAAGTTACCTTAGCTGTTGTCTGAACATGAGCAAACTTTTTAGGTTTTCACTCTGTGATCCATCTTTGTGTATTTACACACAAAACTGAATAGGAACAATCTTCTAAATCAAATATTTGGAATCTACTGGCTAAGGATAAACTTTTCATCTACTCCCAGATGACTTCTGAGGAAATGGCTCCATTTGTGCAAATAGTACCTTTCTTCCTAAGGTTAATTGCCTCTTAGTCCATCGGACAAAATGAAAAGAAAAATAGAAAATAAAGAAGGCAAAAGCATTATGGCATCGTAAAGAATAAATACTATATTTTTATATGGGCTTTCATGGACACATCTGCTTCCTCAGACATAAGAGTAGGACTATATGATAAATAGTTATAGGGTCATTCCTTGTCGAATCAACCAATGCATGAACATAAGAACATAAGAACATAAGAAGAGCCATGCTGGATCAGGCCAATGCCCATCTAGCCCAGCTTCCTGTATCTCACAGTGGCCCCACCAGGTGCATTTGGGAGCGCATGAGACTAGATATCTGTCTCCTGATACCACTCCCCTGCATCTGGCCCTTGAAGTACCCCAGTTTTAAGATCTCCCTCATGGTTTGTAACTTATGATGGACTTTTCCTCCAGGAATCTGTCCAATCCCCTTTTGAAGGAATCCAGGCCAGATGCCATCACCACATCCTGTGGCAGGGAATTCCACAGACTAACAATGTGCTGGGTGAAAAAACATTTTCTTTTATCTGTTCTTACTCTCCTAGCCCTCAATTTGAGTGTATTGCCTAGTTCTGGTATTTTGTGAGAGGGAGAAGAGCTTCCCTCTATCCACTTTACTCATGCCCTGCATTATTTTGTACTTCTCAATCATATCCCCCCTCAGGCACCTTTTTTCCAGACTAAAGAGCCCCAAATGTTTTAGCCTTTCCTCATAAGAGAGGTGTCCCAGCCCAGTAATCATTTTAGTCGCTCTCTTTTGCACATTTTCCAGTTCCACTATGTCTTTCTTGAGATGCAGTGACCAGAATTGTATACAATACTCCAGGTGGGGCCTTACTATTGCTTTTTATAATGGCATTATAATGTTGGCTGTTTTATTTTCAATGCCCTTTTTGATAATCCCTAGCATGGAGTTGGCCTTCTTCACCGCTGCCACACATTGGGTAGACATCTTCATGGAGCTGTCCACCAACACACCAAGATCTCTTTCCTGATCTGTCATAGATAACTCAGAGCCCATGAGTTGATAGATGAAGTTTGGATTTTTTGCCCCAATATGCATTACTTTACATTTGGCTACATGAAAACACATTTGCCATTTTGCAGCCCATTCCCCCAGTTTGGAGAGATCCTTCTGGAGCTCTTCACAATCTTCTCTGTTTTTTACCACACGGAAAAGTTTTGTGTCATCTGCAAACTTGGCCACCTTTGGGAACTTGATGTCATGGATTTGGTTAATTTTTGGTACATTTGTACCTTACCATGAGATGTATATTTTTTTTCAGATTTTTGCTCTTTCTGAGATATTACATTTTCAAAATTGCAAAAAAAAAATGCCAAAATTCACTAGCCACTATAACTTCAAATGTCATTTAATAGATACCTGTGATAGCTGGGACATGTGTCATTTTAAGTCTTATGAATAGGGCTTTTATTTGATATACAACATGATGCAATTGTATATATTCAAAACAATTACACATTTAAATGAATTTGAATTTTTGGAGAAGTGAATTTAAAATAAAAATTAAAAATTCATACTTAAAGATACATATTTTGCAGCCAGCCACTCAAAATTTCAGGATGGTATCTCAATGATATCATACAAAAGTTAAATTTTCTTATTGGCAGTGACAAGGTATTAAATTGACTTAGCTCCGAAAATTGACCAAAATTTCTATACCTAATGATTAAGAACCTTTTTTTTCCTTAGCTAGAATGCTGAATTCTTTTGTCATCTTCTGTGAGGTTAGCTGATATGTTCTCTCTCTCTCTC
>JAHTLZ010000010.1:54480993-54520993 GCA_023846285.1 Phrynocephalus versicolor | reverse complement strand
TATATATTTGCAGAAGTGGCAGCTATATCATCACCAGAGTCACAGTGTTTGCACAGTGCCCTTTTGAATCTCTGTAGCAACTGCACTTGCTTTTGCAATCACATATTTTATTTCCTCAGTTTTATGCCACATGTATTACATGCATTTTGAAATTATGAATTATGAATTTACAGTATTTGATGTGGAGTGAGGCTTCTGCGATATTGTTTACATATTAAACATGGTGTGGGCCTTGTCTTCAACTTAAAACATTTGATAAAATGGCTGTCTTAAATAAGAAGATTATTTAAAACACGACATTATAATATTTTAGAGCCACACACAGCTTTGTCAATTCAGTTTTGTTGTTTTATTACATGTCCACTCAGGATGCAAGAGTTTTCTCCCCCGCCCTCCAACCTCCATGTAAGTGTGACATCCATAATAAAACCTGAGTGAGAAAGGAAATTAGCATTAAGGTTTTATGTGGTTTTTCTATTAATCCTTCATTAGGCATTTTCAAGAGTCTGCTGCTAACACAGATGGGAACCATGGATACAGGAAATTAACTGCTCAAAGTTCTATGAAATTGAAATTGCATTTTAGTGGCTGTAACCCTGAAGGGGGAAACCAAACAAACTTTCCTTCATCTTCTTTAGGGATTTAATACATGACCTTTGCCCTGGTAAAATGATAAATTAGTTCTCTGAACATTACTCTGGTGTAATTTCACCATTCTTCTAATGAAGTGCTTGTAAATTGTGGGCTTTAGCCCAGAAATACTAAATGGAGCTTTTAATCCAAATAACATTTAAGCATTTTACATTTGAATGGAGACCTGTGCAGACCAAGAGAATCCCAAATGACATATATTTACACCGGGAAAAATGTTGTTGATAATACTAATTGGAAGGTACAATAGAGGCTCAAACTAAATCCATTTCTTTGTAAGGTCACATAAGAAAATCCCCTTACATTTGGGAAATCCTGGCTCAAATCTCTAAGCTGCTGTGAACTTCACTATGTAGCTTTGAAAATCCATTACCTCCCACCTTAAATCAACCTTTCAAGGTTGCTACATTGATGAAATATTTCAGTAAGAGACTTGGAACGAGTATAGTTTAGGATTATCGGTTCTCATGGTACCAAGAATAGTCTCAAGGAATCAGAACATTTGTGGATCCTGAAGAAACTACAGAGAATGGAAAGAAAGAACTACTCACATTTTAAAATGGATGGCACCCCAGGAAAACCTAGCTCCTAGATAAACAAAGACCTTACTAACATGGAAGTCACTTAATGGACTATGGACTATAGTTAGCAAATACAAACTGGTTTTTGCACCAAAAAGTCCTTTGTAAGTGCAGAGAATAACTTCACACCTGTGTTGGTGTACTCTATGTTAGCTGCCCCAAATGGGCAAAAATGGTCTTTATATTCATCAGCTGTAATGTACATGCTGCTGACATGACTAAGAAAGACTTACTGTTTTTTTACATTGCTCAAAGATTCATACCCTACAACAGTGTTGGTGAATCTATGGGTGCCAAAGGTGGCACGCAGAGCCCTTTCTGTGGGCACGTGACATCGCCCCCTCACAGCCACAGCAGTTCCCCCTCCGCTTGGTACATGCCACTGTGCTCCGTATAGAGAGCCGGGTGAAGGGAAGGCAGTGGTTTGTGGGCACCTTCGTAGCCCGTTTACTCTCCATCCATGCCACGTTTGGGATGCCCAGAGGGGCGTGGGTGGAGAGTAAACTGGGACTACGAACAAGCCCACAAGCCACCACCACTCTCCCCTGGCTTTTCTGATGGTGTAGCACCCCATCCACCTCTCAGTCCAAGGCAGAGAGGCAGGTGGGGTGCTACTCTTTGGGAAAGTGAGGCTGTTCCCATGGCCACAACAAGGGCACTATGGCCACAGGAAATTCAAAAGCCTGCTCTTCGAACCTTGCTTTCCCAAAGAGTAGCAACCCTTCTCTTCGATCCTCACTTTCCCGAAGTGTAGCGTTACCCTTCAAGAAAGCAAGGATTGAAGAACAGGTTTGTGAACCTTACAGAATAATGGGACATACAAATACTGTTTAGGAATAATTCCTGTATAATAGTAAACATAAGACTTATTTAAACTGTTTTAATCAGACAACTTGTTATGGATGTGTCTATTACACTTCATTAAAACAAACCTGTGTGGAGTAGTTCCGGGATCTTTTTTTTATTTATGGAAACCACTTCATGATTTGAAATATTAATATTAGTGCTACAATTTTGTTCAATTTTGCCTCTTTTATAGTTTCTGCATTCTAGCACTAGAATGGATAATGTTGGTTACCCATCAGAAGTTGAAAACTGGTTTTCCTTAGGATGCAGCAATTTATACCGATGAACAAATCCCTCCACCCCTTCTTCATCCAGAAACCTCTTGGAATTTCAGAGTGTGGGAACGGAAACAAATACAGTAACCTCCCCGTCTATCGCGGAGGTTACGGACCCACCCGACCCACGATCATTGAAAATCTGTGATATGCGGATGCAGGTTGGGTGGGGCACACAATTTTAAACATTGTGCACCACTTCTCAGCTCCTGGGGGTGCGGGCGAGCAGCGGGCAATCTTTAAAAAGGACTCTCGGCTGCAGTGCTTGGCTTCACGACCGAAAGCCCTTTAAACATCATGTGCCGCTTCCCAGCACTCCCAAGGGGGTGGGGAGAAGCAGCGCATGATAACTCCATGGAGGCAAGCCCCGGGCTCCAGCTGATTGGCACTGGGGTGGGGGAGAAAAACCTTTTGTTTCCCCACCCCAGCACCAATCAGGTAGAGCCTGGGGCTTGGGGAAAGGGGGAAAGGTTTTAAAAGCACCCCAACCTTCCCCCCTTCCCTCAAGCCCTTTTGGTGTACTGTGGTCCCGTGATATAGCGGGATCACAGTATATGAACCACCAAAGGGCAGGGGACCAGTGTAGCTGGCAAATTTTATGTCAAGAGCAGAAATTTATTTGGTTCACCTTTTAGGCAAATGGATGGAAATTTACATTTCCTGAAATATTTTATTTATTTATTTATTTGTGAATTTCTCTGACCTCAAACACACACATTGCATACATGCATTTGTGAAAAATGAATTCAAATTGTTTGTGAAATGTGACTTAGGAGAAAATTTTACACAAATTCGTAAAGATTTTTTGTTTATTTAAAATACCTGAATGAACATGTGCTTGGGGGAGAGGGAAGTGCATTTGTTATGGAAAGTTAAACTAGTATCATTTCTCCTTCCTTCGGGGAGAAAGGTGGCATAGAAACAAAGTTGTTTGTTTGTTTGTTTGTTTGTTTATTTATTTATTTATTTATTTATTTATTTATTTATTTATTTATTTATTATTATTATTATTATTAGTAGTAGTAGTAGTAGTAGTAGTAGTAGTAGTAGTAGTAATACATCCCCAGTGCACGGTATTTGTGAGCAAAATTATCCACTGAAATTTCTATCTAATTAATCAAAGTAAGCTATTGACAAAAGACAGTGGCAGAATTTTGTCTCTGTAAAAGGAGACAATTTTAACCCCTAAATACTGTATACCCACAGCACTGGTTCCTTGTTTTGTGTGTTGTACAACTTTTATAGGAATATGATGAGGGAAATAAAAAGAAAATTGGTGAGCCATATTATTTTTAATGGTAATCTGTGGCAAGGCACCTTTTTCTGTATAAATTTAATAATAATGGGAAAAGCAATAATAACAGCAAACACAAGTAATCACCTTAGCATAATTAAATCCTGGTGGTCACATTGCTGTGCTAATCCACTTCCCCATTGTGAGTGAGAGGCCAAACCTTGGTATCACTGCCATCTTTCTCATTCTGCTGTATTATGAAATTTTGCATTCCCTTCAGCTATAAAATCTTACTGTTTCGTGCGTGCACAATACAACAAAACATATGTGTGTTTACTTAACATTAAAATGCCCAATATACGTCTCTGAATTGTTGCAGACTAAATGGATCATCAAGGGGAGAAGGAAACTCTATTATTTCCCTCATTAAAGTCAAGAGCTGAGAAACTTGCTTTTCAGTCTTATTCAATATTCAGATTTGTTACCCCAGAGATATACATTTGAGTACATCCTTGCCAAAAAAATTGATCAATGTCTCCTTCTAAGAGCATGTTTGATGAGGTCATGTATGCAATAAGCACCCATGCCTGTGATATACAACTGCATACAAAACAGCTGTCAGATAAATAGCCACTTCAATTACCACTATAGTAAACTAGGTTTGCCCTTAGCAGCTATAATCTTTCTTCCCCAAAATGGTTTCTTCTTGCTAGAACTTGAAAGTAACTTGGACATTACAAGCCCTTGTGGCCACTTGAAACCTGTGATGCAAGATGTCCTTCTACTGAATAATGAGATTTGTCCTTGTACCAAGGGCCACCAATGCCTTGGAACATATTGCTTAAGCTTCCCCAGGGATTTTGGTGTAAGGGATAGAAATAGGCAACCAAGTATAATATAAACAGGGCATCAGGTACAATGACAATTTCCCCCTATCTTTGTGGGAGATAAGAATATTTATGTTGTTTTTTATGGAACTTGGTCTAATTTCCACCTTTCATTTTCACTGAAAGTCATTCTTTTTCCTGGGCAGGTTTCTCCCCTCCTGCAGCGTCCTGGCAGTTTCAAGTTAGCACAATGGAATTTAGTTAATGTTTCTTCACTCAACATTCTTTCTGGACCAAGGAGGGCTGTAATGATCTTGGAAACTTGTGCAGAGATGCTGCAGAGTGTTTTCTAGTATAAGAACAAGGAGCCGTATCAAGGCTCTGCCTTTTTTCTTTCTGATCAGGCTGCTAATTGGATCTGTGAGCCTTGAAATAACCTTGTCTGGGTTTTGATTGGGCATTTAGAGGGGCACTCGTTAAAAGCTAGGCTTTCAAACAGGAGTGCCAGCATCATTGCAAGCACCTTTGGCCTTGCAGTAAAATCAGTCTATAATATTTGTAATATTAAATTTATTATGTGCAATAACATTTATCACTGCCATAGTGATTACCTTCCCTCAAATTAGAAAAGACGCAGGGAATCTATCAGCTGCAAGATGCAAGACAATTGAAAGTACCTAGTTAACCTTTTGTACAAAACAGTGACAGAAATCATACTTTTATAATAAATCTGTTTGCTCCTCGCCTGACAGCTGCAAGGTGACAAATAAAGAAAACTTATTAAAGTGGAATTGGAGGATTATTCTTGGACCAAATGTCATCATAAACAGGTGTTATTGATTAAAATATTTTAAGCAGGAATGTCTTGTGAGAGAAATTGTGAAGCTAGCTGCTTCATTGCAAAAGAAATATATTCCTCTGAGCTTCAGAGTGCTTCAACACCCTTTAAGACAAAAACCAGTCATTCCTTTCTCTCTCTCTCTCTCTCTCTCTCTCTCTCTCTTTTTTTTTTTTGGTCCCAACATGCATTCCTCAATTTAATCTGGAAACTGCATATCTGTCAGTTGCTTTTTCAGACTGCAGTTTCTCTCTGGGAATTTGAGTTAACTGCAGTACACAATACCTGGCCTAACATTGGGACTTTTCCATTTCTATTGGAACATTCCATCTCCTTTTCTTGATGAATATGACTCTAGAGCAGTGGTTCCCAACCTGGGGGTCAGGACCCCTTTGGGGGGTTGAACAACCATTTCACAGGGGTTGCCATGAGCCAGTGAAGAAAAAGGCACAAACAGCTTGGTTCTGGAGGAGGAGGGGGAGGAGGAAGGGGGGAAAGAGTGAGTTACAGCTTGATAGGTTGGAGGGGATGTCAGTCCATGGCACCAGAGGCTGCGATTGGCTGAGGGTGCCTGTAGAGAGAAGTTCTCTATGGCACCTGCAGCAGGGGCCTGGTAAAGCCTAATGCCTTTTCCAGGGGGATGGCTTCTGCGCAGAACCTCCAGCCCCTGCTCCTGTCTTAGGTGGGCTCCTTAATCACCCATAAGTTACTTCACTCCTGGCCTGGGCCCTATTCAGTGGAGTTGTCCACTCTTCCCACCCCCATCAGGAGGACACACATCCAAGATGTCACTGCTTCCCCCTTCAATCTTTGACGTCGGCTTCTTTGAACCAGATCAAGGTGGAGTCAGGTTCATATACTGTATACCATGAGTCCTGGCAGCAGCAGATGTATCAGCCAGACAGGCATCCTGCCTAGTGTCCAAGCACAAAAAAAGATGCAGGTGAGCAAGGCTCCATCTTCTCTAGAGGGGTGGGTGGGTAGGAGCTGCCCAGCCTCCTTCGCCCTCACTTCCTGTTCCTTCCTGTTTCGGGGGCGGGGGGAGGAATATTTGACAGTGCCAGAAGACTTTCCTCTGTGGCCTCTGCCTGAGTCACTCTCTAGCAGCCCATCTCTGTCCTGTCCTATTGGCATCAGCAGTTCACAGGTTGTCCTCCCATTCTCCCTCCTCTCCCTCCTCCCTCTCTCTTATCTCTCTCCCGGCAAAGGCTGAAGTTGTGCTAGCTGGGGTGCAGCTGCCTAGCAAGGTTTTGTGGCGCCCGGGGCCAAAGTTGTTTTTGTGCCCCCCCACCCTCCCCAACTCCATCCCATCCACCCAGAAATCCTGTGGGTGTGTGGGGGGGCGTGTGCATGTGTGTATGTGCATGCACGTTAGCATGTGCACACCTTACCTTTCTCACACGTGGCAACAAAGATGCAGCCACTGCTCTCACATGCCTGCCTGCATGCCTGCAGCTGAACTCGGAGATGGTGGGCAAGGGGGCGATTTGGCACCCCCTAATTGCTGTGCCTGGAGCGCCCCACCCCCTTGCCCTTCCCACACCACACCCCTGCTGGGTTGTGGCCAGTGTCTTCCCTGTGCAGGACCTGGGTGTCTTAGATACAAATTACATTCCTCTCACCCTTACCAAGGGGGCCTGACTGCTCAGGAACTCAGCCTTGGCTGGCCAGCTACTGGATCACAATAAGGTAATATATTTATAAGATGTTCAGTAATCAGCAACTCCCTACTTTTGCCCTGAAGCATCTGTATGAGTCATACATTTCATTGCTTGGAAAACATAGGACACAAAGAAGAGGCTCCCACACAATACTTGAAAACTAGACAAGATCTGGGACAAGCAGAAGCCTTTAGTTATTTAAAATTAGAGATGGGCACGAAATGAAGTTTTATTTCATTTTTTTATTCATTATTCATATTGTTACCTAACGAAATCAATAACGAACCCCAGAGTGAATTTAGAACAAAACAAAATGAACTGAAAAAAATTGGTTCATTTCATTTCATTTTGTTAATGGCAGCACCAGAGATGTCTTCAATCTAGAGATGGGCACGACTCAGAAAAAATTTTTCATTTTCGTTTTCGTTTTCGGCTAGGGTCCGTTTCGTTTCGTTTCCATTTTCATGAGCTAATTTCAAAATTTTTCGTTTTCGTTTCGTTACGTAACGAAAACGAAAAACGAAAACGAAAAATTTTTCGTTTCTCCCCATTTAGCTCCATTATGTGTTTTTCCAGTAACGAAAAACGAAAATTGGCTCAAAATTAGTCGTTTCGTTTCCGTTTTCGGTCCATTTTTGAACCGTTTTTCGTTTTCGTTTCGTTACGTAATGAAAACAAAAAAACGAAAACGAAAACGAAAATACCGCTAAGTCATGCCCATCTCTACTTCTATCTGGTGCTGGTCTTCCTGGTCCGCTTTTCCTGGCTGCAGGCAGAGGCGATCAGAAAAAAAGATGCCTACTGGCTGCGCTACAGCTGTAGCGTGGGCCACATGCTCGGAAGTAAAATAAAATAAAATAAAATAAAATAAAGGACCGCTGACCCAGCCCCAGTGGTGGCTGGGTGAGCACCCTAAAATAAAGAAAAAATATTAAAAATAAAAGAAGTGGCGACCCAGCCACAGGGGTTGTGCATTCAGCACTTGAAAAAAAATAATTAAAAAAATTAAAAAGCAGCGCTGACCTGGCTCCAGGGGTGGCCGGGTTGGCGCCCTATAATGAAAATATATATATTAAAAATAAAACCAGTGTCGACTGGGCCCCAGGGGCCATGCAGTCGGCACTTGGGGGGAAAAGCTGACTGCCCCGCGCTACAGCTGCAGCGCGGGCCACATGGTCAGACCCGGAAGTAAAAATAAAAATAAAAATAAAAATAAAAATAAAATAAAGGAGCACCAACCTGCCCCCAGGGGTGGCCGGCACCCTAAAATAAAGAAAAAAAATTAAAAATAAAACCAGTGCTGACCCGGCTCCAGGGGCCATGCAGTCAGCACTAAAAACAAACAAAAAAAACTGATCTGGCATGCAGGCCTGGTACTGGCCCACGAGCACCGGACCTGGCCTGTGGGCTGCAGAACCAGCCTGCCGCCAGCAAAAAAAGAGAGAGAAAGCTAACCGGCCCGCGGTACATGTGATCAGAGTAAAAAAAAACAATGAAAATAAAAGAAAATTAAATTTTAAAAAAATTAAAAAAGGAGCTCTGACCTGGGTTGACACCCTAAAATAAAGATAATAATATAAAAAATTGAAACCAGCGCTGACCCGGCCCCAGGGGCCGCATGGTCCGTGCTTGAAAAAAATAAAAGTAATAAAAATTAATAAAAATGGAGCGCCGACCAGGCCCCAGGAGTGGCCGCGTCAGTGCTCTAAAATCAAGAAAAAAATAAAGAAAAAGTGTCCACCTATCCCCAGGGGCCATGCCGTGGGCGCTTGAAAAAAAGAGGCACTGGCCCCATGCCAGCGCCTCAAAAAAACCCTGCCGCAGGGGCCAGGATCCGCCACTGCCACCACCAAGCCATCGCCACCACCGGTAAGAACCCGAACCGGTTTGAATCAATTGGGTTTGTATGATTTTTTTAAATTCGTACGAACCCGAACCCGAACCGAACCAAGGGTGGACCTGAACCAGATGAACCTGAGCCATGGGTTTTCTGATTCGTGCCCACCTCTATTTAAAACCTCTCATTGCTGGTGACATCACCATTCTTTTACATGTGCAGCATATGCAACAGGATTTTAGCCTGTTACTTGCTTGTATATACAGTATAAAGAGGGTCACCCTGAAGGATTTAAGGATTGTGGTTATAACATATGGTCAATGAGTTATTTGCATCTAAATGTGCTACTTGTATGGCTTGCTCTCATATCTTTCAGAAATATCACTTATATATCACTTGTTTCCAGTTGTTTGTACAGTCCTATAAAATTGTGGGAAGTACAAACCGTTCTGTACAAAATATGAAGGCATGGGGTAACTTTTTAACTCTGAGATTTCTTTTGCCACTTAGAAAAAAAAACTAAGTGATCCCATGTAAGGAAGAATCCCCTCCAGCCAAGGAGAATCTGTAGACCTGGCAACCCTAAGTCAAATAAAATACTTACCCATTTTTATTGACCTAATTTTAATTGGCCTAATTCACACAATGCTGCTATTTCTAATTCACATAATGCTGCTATTTCCACCAGTTCTCTGAAAATAGGAGGCTACAGGTGCCAATGGCTGCAGTACTTTCTCCAAGACATGTTTTCATGTCATATCCTATTCATTTGTCTGCCAGCTGATATTGTCAAGGACAGTAAACAATGAGGCACTTCAGAGCAAGTACCCATGCTTAGTTACCTACCCTATGGGAGAAAAGAAGAAATAAGGGCCAATTCTGGTCAATGGGTCATATTTAATAATGTAGCAGATTCACAGAGGCCTTCATGAAGACTCTGTTTACTGCATAATCAATCAAGGTTCAGGACCTTCTCTAAGCCCAGGACCAGTTGTAGAATTCTCCTCAAGTCTTCAACAAAACATCAAAAAGTGGAGGCTCTGGGCAGTTGCCACAATCCACTTTCTCCTTCCATCTGTCTGTCCATGTGTCATTTCATCTCTACTGTCTGGAGATGGACCTGGGAGATCTCATGGCATCTGGCTAGGAAGGAATCAAAGACCTGGCTTAAAATATATTTTCACACATTTTCTGCCTCCCGGACGCTTTCCTTTATTCATAGTATTCAGTTTTATTAATAGACCTCTGCAAAGGGTGGCATTTTTATGGGTTCATTGAGGGGAGTGAGGATATAAATGCCTGAAGCAGATCCTATCGCTTAATGCAGGTTCTCGTGGCTAACATATCTTGTGGTTTAATGCTCTTCAAGCGTGCCCTGCAGTGTAATGCATGCACAAAGAGGGTTATTTTAAGTGCAGTTGTTTGGCACACTGCCAATGCACTTTATTTCATTAGAAGATATCTCAGCAGTTTTAATATCCTAGGAAGCACCTAGGCTTTGGCATTAGCCAACAAGAGCGATGTTGCTCCACATTCATACAATTCGGTAAATCTGCCCACATACATACCAAGAATGCACAGGAACTTGAGGAAATAGTTATTTACCTTTATTTGCCAAATTTTCTCTTGTTCATCATCCTTACTATTTTGGCAATTATGAAACATCTCTCCACTTCAAAGAGGAGTTATGTGATGTTCGGCCAGGGTAACTTGCCAAATGCATTCAGGGTCAAGAAAATAAAGGTGTGGTCATATAGATAAATAGCTCACATTTTAGACTTCTTGTAGTCCAATGTGAGCTATCACAAACCAGTCCAACTGTATTCCATGGCCAAGCTGGATCTTGGGCATGGAAGCTTGCTGCTATGAATGAATATTTGCTTGTAATTTTGCACATGTGCCAAGCCATTGAGGATTTTCTATTCCTGTTAACTGGATTGCCAACCACACAAGCTTGGTGGCAGGCAAGGAATATAAGCCAACCCAAATATAACCCCTCAACTTATACTGGAGTTAATATGTTTTAACAGTTTTTTGTGGTAAAAAAAAAAAACGCCCTCAACTTATATTCAGGTCGACTTATATTCAAGTATATGTGGTATCTTCAGATAAGAGCATTCACTCTTCTCTGTGGATTTCAGTATCCATGGGGCAGCCTGGAACCAATCCCCCATGGATATGGGGGTCCTACTGTATTACCATAAGTCAGAATTGATGAAATATGAGTTAACTGTGAGTAAGATGCCACTGTTAAGTTACCCTGTTTGTCTTCTGCAAGCATAATATGTGCCAGGACATTTTCCTCTGACCTTTAAGTTTGTTTCTTTCTTTAATGAATTTATTGATGGCATTGTATCTTCCAAACAGAGAACTGTTTTGTGGCAATTTATGAAAGTTTAAAATAACATATAATTAAAATATCAATAATATGAAAATAAAACTTTTAGCCCCGATAGCAAAAGCCCATCAACCATTGTAATTCAACTAAGTTTCAAATAAAAAGCATATCAAAGCAATAAAAGGTCTTACGGCTCCTGTCCCTTTCTGAGGGAGAGAGTTCTGCAGTCACTTGGACACCAATGAAAAGATCCTGTCTGGTGTGGCAACCAGCATGGTAGATTCTACTATAATGAGAATCTCCATATCCAGTTGAAGGCATATATACCTACAGGCGGTCCTGAAATATGCAAAGCTGCTAGAGGCTTCAAAGGCAACAATCAACACTTTGAATTCAGTGGGAAATACATTGGCACAGCCAGTATGGGTATCATACACTTAATGGAAGAACAAACATTGCAAAAACGATAGCATAATGTCTGCAAATGAAAGTCTGGCTCTAGCAATCTTTTAGAAATATTTGGATGCACAGTAGATAGAAATGATCCAGTAGGTAACTTCATACTTCAAGTTGTGGAGCAAAGCATAAGAAGAGTGTTTGATGTTTCTAGAAGAATTGCAACTGGAATGAATCAACACAGATGTCACTAAGCTGGTTGATAACACCAAGCTATTTGTATGGGGGAAATCCAAACTATATTGTCAAAAGCTCCAAAATAGTTATTCACACTGGATGAATAGACAATGAAATAAGAACATGATACTCAATACAGCAAAAACTCCAAATGCACTCTGTATCACTATTCACCATAAATGCCATTTTTTTTACTACATTGCTTTATTTAACTATTACTCTTATCATATCCTTCGTGCTTGCAAACTGCCCAGAGTAGCCTTGGTCCTAGATTGTTGGTCTAGAAATACAATGAATGAATGAATGAATGAATGAAGAGTGCACAAGCCTAGGGGATCTCATCTTTCTTAAATAATAAACAAATAATCACCGAATGCAAGTAAAATAGGCTCAGCCCTGATGCCTTTGTCTGATGTAGGGCAAGAGGCACCTGTGAAAAGAATTGTAGGGCAAGAGACACTGGGCATGGTGGCAGCAACATGACGGAGGAGAAGCCTGGCAAGCAGCAAAAACTCTTCTGGCTAGGTGTCATTCAGTGAAAGGGAGTGACATATCTTCTTTTCCATAGTTAGATGGTTATTGCATCTGTCATCCTTCCTTATCCATGCTAGAACGTGTTAGATGGTGCATCTGTTACAAGGGAGAGAAGAAGCACTTTCCTCTAGAGATGGGCACGACTTAGCAGTATTCCCGTTTCCATTTCCGTTACTCGGTTCCGTTACTCAACGGAAACGGTAACGGGAATTACTCCGCCAGAATTCGAGCTCGAACTGATGAACGAACAATTTGGTCTGATTTGTTGTGGTCGTTCCTGGCATCGCGGCGATCCCGCGATGCCCAGCGGCACAGAAAAAAAGTTTTTAAAAGTTAAAAAAAACCCAATTCCCGGCCAAAAAGCAGGCGGAAAAATGCCTGCCGTGCCTCAGGGCACCTACCAGAGGGGTGGTTTCTGGAGGGGTCCCCGGCCTCCCCCCCTCCTCCATCCTGGGCTGCTCTGGTGGGACTCGCCGCAGGCTCGCAGCAACAAGCTGCACGAGTCTCACTGCCGGCCGCCGCAATTCAAGCGCAAGCGGCACGGCACAGGAAAAAACTTTTAAACTCTCCCCCCACCCATTCCCGGGCAAAAAAGCAGGTGGAAAAATGCCTGCCGTGCCTCAGGGCACCTACCAGAGGGGTGGTTTCTGGAGGGGGGGTCCCGGCTTCCCCCCCTCTCCTGTCCTGGGCAGCCGGACTCGAGTCGCCATGCCATGCGGTGTGAGCGGGGGATCCAAAATGGGGCGGCGACCGCAATATTTTTTTCGATATCGTGGTCCAAAAACACACAAGCACCACAGAAACATGCGAAAATTGCTATAAACTGCCAGATTTTTTACAGTAGCAGTGGGTTTTTTCTTGCAACAAAATGTCTCTCCTCTCCTCCTCTGTCCTCCATTGATTTTATTTTATTTTATTTTATTTACACCTGCGCAATGATGGGCTGGCCGAGTGGCCATGTGGGAGTGGACCATGCAAATTTTTGGAGCCATCCGACCAATCGCATGGCCACTTGGCCACTGAGACTTCTGGGATGTGCCAAAAAGCCCACTAAACCCTGCCCTAGCCCCCTAACCCTAACCCTAATCCTTGACTCCTTACCCCTACGTCACAGTAAACTGTCTTCTTAGTGGATCAGAGAGGCACCCAGAGGTGCAACCCACTAGCCCACCCTAACCTTACCCGTCACTAGCCTAACCCTAGCCCTTGCACTAACCCATCTTAACCCTAAGCCGGATCTACTTGCATTGCACTGCGCAAGTACGATTCCCTTATTTGTGGGACACGGCGGCTACAAGAGCCTTAGGCATCATCCTATGCAGGGTTCTGCCTGTCCACACAGGTCTCATAGTCTGCAACTGGTATGCATATCCATATGGCTATGCATGCCCTTTTGCAGCAGCAGGTGAGGAGAGGAGACCCCCATGTTGAGGGGTCTCTTGGAGCCTGCTTTCCCTTCCTAGTGGGTGAGGATAGGAGGCACCCATGGGTGCCTCCAGGAACCCGCTTTCCCTTCCTAGCGGGCCAGAGGAGGCACCCACCCCACAGAGGTGCCTCCAGGAGCCCGCTACCCCACCAAAAAAAACAGTACTAACGAAAACAAAAAAATGAAAAAATGAACCGACTAATTTTTGCGAATTTTCGCGAAAAAAAGGAAACGAGCCGAAACGGGCTGCCTCCGACACACGACAACTCGAAAACGTCATTTTCCCTAGTTGTGCCCATCTCTACTTTCCTCTAATGTGATCTCCCTTGCTCTCTCTCTTTCTCTCTCTCTCTCTCTCTCTCTCTCTGACACACGCGCACACACACACACACACACACACACACACACACACACAGAGAGAGAGAGAGAGAGAGAGAGATAACATAGGCAAACTACTCTTCCCCCTCCACAAGTCTGAGCCCATTATGCTGCCAAAATAAATAAACCTGCATGGTGATGAATATCCTAGGAAAAACCATGGGCGCAACCCTTTCCTTCCATTGTTTTTACAAACATGTGGAACCTGGAAAGCAACTTAGAGGGGCAAATACAATGGCATGCCTTTGCTCCAGAAAAAAAGTAATATTCTTTTGAAACAAAAAGAAACTCTTTAGGCACACCAATGACTGGCAATTTTTATTTGTGTGCTATTGGTTTATGACGATCCCAGAAAAATATATGCCGAATAAAATTATAGCCTTTGTAGCACCACAAGACTCTTTGTTGTTTATACTGACATTCTCAAAGCTGTCCCAACACAGCTCAGTTAGAGAAGGATTAGTATATCCTTATAATGTATCTATTTGTCTTAAACATAATTTGAATGTTTTTTGCATGCATGAGAAGGGCAAATATATCTAGGCCAAAATAAGCTGTTTATTCCAGCACCTGCTTCGCTACCTATTCCAAGCTTTATTCCATCTTGAATCAGTGTGAGGTTTTGTAACAAGATGGGTATTTTGCTGGAGGAGTCTAAGAAGTGGAGTTTCTTGTGCTGTTTTAAACAGTTGGAAAACAGTTTTTGAGCCAAGACTACACAGCTAGTAGACCAGCCAGCTGACTGAAGCTCACTCAGGTTTATGTGGTGATTTTTCTATCAAGTCTTTACAGGCTTCCCGTTGTATTTTTTTTTTTTTACTATAGAAATAAGGAACATTTGGTTAGACATCAAGTCATATAATCATCCATTAATTGCTTTGCTGGTTATGCCTGATGGAATTACAGTCCAATGACATATGGAAGCCTACATGCGTTCCACATCTTGCTGTGGAATATGATAAATGGATCCTGATCTCCATTCAGCTTGAAATGCCACAAATGCTGCAGGTTTAGGTTTCTGCCTCACAGTAAAAGCTACCGCCAGAAATTTGTGATCTTTGCAAGAACTGAACAAGAAGGGCCAGAATGCAGTGGTGGCCATGATGATGGCAGTAGCCCTAGCAGAAATAGCAAGCCAGGGGGCTGCCCCTTCTGTTGCCTGCAGCATCATTTCCTTTCTCAGAGATCCAATCACATGCCTAGGAAAATGAGATGGTGTAGTCAGAGTGAAAGCACGAAGGGGGGATGGGTCAGAAGAGCACTCAGAACAGAAGATGGAGCACCACTACAAACTGAAAGCCAAGCAAGTCTGAAGAGGAGTTTGAACTGGAAGGTTTTTCTCCCCAGCCTGCCTTGTAGAACGTTAATAATAAAAAGCCCAATGCATTTCCATTAAAATCTTGCCTAAGGGCAACAGAGTCTGGGCGACACAGTTTTCTTCTTCTTTTTCAAAGAGAAGTCTCTAGAGGTCCTTTCTCTGAATTTTCATTATTCTCATTCCTTAAGAAAGAACTTTAAAATTAAATTTGAGTTTCATGCTCACTTCTCTCCTTTACTTCTTTTTCTTCTTGGGTTTTATAAATTGCAGCTGTGCAGATCAGTGGATATATGAACTAGACTAGTGTGTGTGTGTGTGTGTGTGTGTGTGTTTTGAATGGAGGTGATGCATTGCTAGTTCAGGAGACTCCTAGATACACTGATGCTATGGCTTGTTCTATGTTAAAATGCTGACGAGATACTTGATTCACAGCACATGAAAGAGATTGATTGATGGCAAACAAATCTTTAAAAGAAGATCAGGGCTCTTATGGGTTTTACTTACTGGGGTGGTGGAAGTCTTTCTTTTCCAGAAAATGCCACTGCTAATTTTGTTGGAACAATGATTGTTTGATTCAGTGGTACCTCAATTTATCAGTACCTTGGCTTATTAGTATATTGATAAATGAGCAAAAATTCCTGTTGAATTTTGCCTTGATCAATGAGCAATGTCTTGCAAAACAAATACTGGTGGTGCTCATTTTGCCACCATCAGCACTTCCCCCTCACCACCGCACACCCCCTCTTCACCTACACCCACCTTGCCTCAACCACAGATTCCATTGCTGCCACAGCTGCACTTCCGGCTTCTGAGGTCACCAGCCTCTTGTTTCCCCATACATTCTAAGGGGAACCTTCCTGGGCAGCGTTGCTGGCTCCAGCTATCTCGCTGCTGGCTCCTCCTCCATGAGTCTGGTGATCAAACAGAAGAGGAGAAATGGAGAGAAAGAAGAAATGCTGGGGTGAGGAAAAATACAAATACAAAACAAAACAAAAAAAATCTGCATGCACATGCATACTTCTTCATCTTGCCAAGCCCACCTGCCTCCCTGCTAGAGATGGGCACGAAACAATTTTTTCATTTCATTTTTCATTTTTCATTTTGTTACAGAATGAAATGAAAAATGAAGTGCCAAAATAAATAATAAAAATAAGTTCCAGACACCCCACGGGCCAGCTGGTCAGTGCAAGACTAAATAATAATAATAATAATAATATAATAAAAAAGCACCAACCCAGCCCGCAGGCTAGATGGTTGGCGTAAGATAAAAAAATTAAAACATTTAAAAATTTAAAAGTGCCGACCCGGTCCATGGGCCAGCTGGTTGGCACTGGGTTAAAAAAAATATTAAAGCACCTACCGGCTTGGCTGGCTAGTCAACTGTAACATTTAAAAAATGGAAAAAAAAATGAAACAAACAAAAAACAAAATGATTTTTTTTAAAAAATTATTTCATTACAAATGAAATGAAATAATAAAAACAAAACAAAAATGAACTGAAATGCCCGGCCTATCCCTTTGAGGCAGCAGATGGAACTGCCACCTACCTTTGAAACCAGCCCACCTCCTGTTCTCCAGACAGAGAAACTTCCTCACCCCCACCCCCACCAACAAGCTGCAGAAACATTTAAAGAGAGAGGTGCCGTGGCTTAATTCTCCCAACTGTATCCCAACAAAGCCAATTTTTAGAGAGAGATAAAGGCAACTTTCAGTGCTGTTGCTTGCCATCCGTGCTCCTCCTGTATTAAACACCATAGGGTTCTTCCCCAGAACTGTCTCTAAAAGGTGGATTGTGGAGTGTTGGGAGAAAACAAGCTGGTTTGAAAGGCAGACAGCAGCTCCAGCTGCTACCTCTGAGGGATAGGCAAAGCAAATTGTTCTGCTTATATACCATCCCATACCACTTCAAGGAGTCTCTGGGCGGTTTACAGTTATAATTACAGTATGCAGGCTACAAATGCCCCCCCCCCCAGCAAGCTGGGTACTCATTTTACCAACCTCGGAAGGATGTAAGGCTGAGTCAACCATGACCCTACTACCTCGGATTGAACCCCAGGTCATGAGCACAGTTTTACCTGCAGTACAGGCATTTAACCACTGCACCATGAGGCAGGGAGGCAAGTGGGCTCAGCAAGAGGAAGATGTGTGTCTGTGCATGTGTATTTTTTTGTTTGTTTATTTTTCCCTTCCCAAAACCTTTCTTCTCCCCCTCTGTTTCTCCTCTTCTGCTTGGTCACTAGAGATCCAGTGGCTGAGCTCATGGGCCGTTACTTCACGAGGTGCCTCGCTTCGAACCGACCTTGCCTTCGCTGTGAATTCGGTGGCGGTCACGTGTTCTCCCTTCGATCCCACCCCTGTTTATCAGTCCTCATGCACCGCATTTTTAACACCGAATCGATTACTACCTCACGTGCTCCCTTCACATTAGGACGCCGCTTTCCAACGTTCGCTTTTCCCAATCCCTTTAAAAAAAAAAACTCGGCGTATCGATGCATCAATACGTGGCTGTCATACTACCTCCTCCAAAGGAGTTGCAAGATTCCCTTGGTAACCACTGGCCTTTTTCTTGATATGCTGATTAAGGCAGGCACTGGTGTGAAAACATGTTGTCTCTTTTAAAGAATTCTCCCTAACAGTACACATTTTTTCTGGTACATAGGTGGTGATACTGAGGGTAAGGGAAATCTTTCCTTACCCTTTTCCCTTAATAGTCACTTGTTTTTACCAGCTTGCTTACAAGAAGGGGCCCCTTTGTAAACATCCAACCATCATTCCCTTGGTAACCAAGCACCTTTCTCTTGATATGCTGATTAAGGCAGACAGAGGTGCATCGATGTTCCGGCTTGAATGTAATTTAAAAAATAAAATAAAAAAACCCGAGTCCACACGTCACGTTGGGAGCGAAGCGGCATGCGAAGCGAAAAGATTCCCGGCCTCTGGCAGGGTCACCACTCGCCCCGGTTGGAGCACGGTAAAGGGGGCGTGGTCGGGGTGGCATCGCAGCCAAAAAGGAGGGGCATGCAGACTGAAACGATCGATTCGCACAGAAAGGGGGGGTTGCCGCGAAGCGAGCGGTTTGTGAAGTAACGGCCATGGAGGAGGAGACAGCGGCTTCAACTATTGCTTGACTCATTCTCCTCCTCCCCAAGTCCCTCCTCTTCCTTCCCCTCCCTCATGCAGTCACCCACCCCTGACCCCAGCAACCAATCACCTTCATGTTGTTGATGATGATGAAGTTCAAATTCCATGTGGAGCTGGACAAGCAATCTTCCATTATTATCACCAGAGATACCTTGCTCGAAGTACTGGAGATTGCATCTGAAATGATTGCTTCATGGTTGTAGCACTGTTTTCCTGCCCACAGGCTTTTGATTTAACCTAAATTACAGTTTTCAGATAGGTTCTTCCTACCTTCCTTGTTTATTTGTATAGTTTGTAAATATGTGTATGAAATTTAGATGGCAATACTTGTAAACCTCTGTGATAGTAACATGGTATAATATAAGGCCACAAACCAGATGCTTTCTGGGGTATGACCAACTGGATCTTGGCAGAATGAAGCTTAGATTGAGAGTTTTTGCTTTAAAAGCCCAACTGGAGAGTATGCAAATTAATGAGAACTGCACATTTTTCTTCAATAACCAAATTTTTAAAAGGGATGCCTGCATTCATGTCCTGGTCCTGGTAATATTGCACCGAAGTTTTTCAGTAATCCATGGACCATTAGCTACCAAAGTTTCCCCAGCTGCTTTTTGTCCAGGGTGCTAAGTCAGTAGAAACTGAAAAAGTTCTGTGACATCTGTTGAACTTGCAGGTGCGTTTCACTGTATTTTGTTTTCAAGCTAGAAGAGGGATTTGCAATAGCATCTGCAGCATTTCATTTCTGGGGCACTACTGTACCATCCAGGTCAGTGAAGTTGCCTGTCAAACAGTTCACATTTTCTTTCACATACTCTGTGTTCAATTACTGGCTATTTTTCTGTGGGGCTACTATATCCTGCCACAGATCTTAGCAGAGAAAACTGTGGTGTATTTGTTTGAAATAGTATTTTATCCTGATTCCAATGCTAAAGAGTCAAGATCTGACTCTACACAATGAATTTCTGTTACCATTGCTGTAATCAATGAGCAAGTATTTCTCAAGAAATCTGTTGGAGTAATGTACCTCAGATGTACCTGTTTCAAAATGCAAAGCTGCTAAATTCCCTGTCCTTGGTGACGGGTAGCCCCTTGGACTTGGGACAACTGTATATGGGCACATGATTTTCTCTTTAAACTACAAAAGAATTCCTGTCTGTTCTTGCGGCTCCTTTTTAAAAAAACTGAGAAAGTATGGATGTGTTCAGAACAAAATCTTGTATTGCTTCTTCTGCCAAAGAGTCTTCGTGTGAGCAGAGGGAAGACTGAAAATTTTGTCTGTGGATTGTCCACCTTAGTTTTCTCTCCTAATACACTCTGTCCTGTTTTTAGACTTGATTTTATATTTTGTTTTTTACAGCTCCTTTGGTGAAACATTTTTAAAAAGTTTAGTAAAAACTAACTAAATAATAATAATCAGGTGCCATCAATCGAATTTTGACTTATGATGACCCCTTTCAGGATTTTCCAGGTAGAGAACATGAGTCAGAAGTAGAGATGGGCACAAATTGAATTTTTAATTCATTTTGTTGTTCATTATTCATTTCATTCCATAATGAAACGAATAGCGAACCACACTCTGGAAGAGAAAGGAAATTTCTGTCTCGTTCCGTTCCGTTGCATTTTGTTTCATTTCTCTATAGGAATGCATTAGCCCATTCGTATGGGGAAAACGTGTTCCCCCCATGCCCCAGCAATCACCTGTAGTGCGGGCCCCCTGATGGGCTTGCAGGGAAAAAATAAATAAAAATAAAACTAAATTTTTAAAAAAGCTCCGAGCATGGGGTGCGCTAGAGCTGGACAGGGCTTTTTTTAAAAAAAAAACAATCAGCTGTAGTGTGCCCCCCCTGCTGGTCTTGCAGGAAAAAAACAAATAAAAAATAAAAATAAAAATAAAAATAAAAATAAATTTTAAAAAAAGCACCAAGCATGGGTGCACTAGAGCTTGTTGGGGCTTTTTTTAAAAAAACCCTGATCAGCTGTAGTGCAGGCCTCCTGCTGGATGCTTGCAGTAATAAAAAATAAAAATAATAGAAATAAAAAAGCCATGGGAAGTCCAAAAAACAAAAAAATAAATGAAATGAACTGGGGTGAGGAGAAACAAAAAACAAAATGAAATGCCATTTTGGCATTTCGTGCCCATGTCTAGTCAGAAGCACTTTACCATTCCCTTCCTTCGGGGGGGGTGCCCAGGACTGGGCCGCTTGCCCATGGCCATACAGACTGGCTTTAGTCAGAGGAGCCACAGCGGAGCATCCAACTGCCACCCTCTGGCTCTGCGGCCAGATACCTAAACCAGCCAACTGTGATAATGCAATCCTCATCTTGTATACCAGATGCATTGGTCCTTCCCTGAACCGCAAGGAACTATTAATGACCCAAGCCACTGTGTAATAAGATAAGTGATATTATACAAATGCCATCAATACTGCAGTGTTGGAAATGCATCATGAATTTACTTTCAAGATTATCATTCTTAATCATTCTGCATTCTCAGTATATTAGGCCAGTAGGAATATTAGCATGATTAATGTGTATTTAAAACTCTAGGGAATTTAAACAAGTAGTCATAGTAAATAAATGTGGAGTAAATATGTTAATTGGTTTTAGCAGGTGCTGCTTACTTGTCATAATCTGGGAATTCAAACTTTTTATAAGTAGCGTTGCACAAAATGTGGGTGGTTGGCACCGTCACATCAAATGAGGCTTATTTTCTACCACCACATAAGAGAACAATTCAATGTGTGGTGATGTTACTGTGTCTTGCTCATATTTCTACAACAAAATCAGGAAGTGACATCCTGTTAAAACAATCTATCATAAAAATGTTGTGCTTCAGATTCTCACATCCCACCTCATGGAATTTCCCTTTTTTGTTGTGGTGATGGTTTAAACTGTTTTGGTAGTTTCCTGAACAGTTAAACAAAAGCCTTTTAGGTTTGCACAGATGCAGAGAGTCCTTCAAATTACCTTACACCTAAAATGAATGGGTGAGAATAAAATGTAAAAATAGAATGAATGTTTACCATATATATACAGATGATGATAATGATGATGATCCTGTCTTGCTTGACTTATTTTCCTCTCTTTATTATTAAAAAAAGAAGGAAAATATTCCAGGATCTATGTGCATTTCTCAAAATGGTACTGTGTGTGGTCGAGAGAAAAAGAAACACATTTCATAGCTTGTTTCAGAGAGGGTAGCCGTGTTAGTCATTTCAAAAACTGCAGGCAAAAATCAAATAAAAACACAACAAAAGACACAAAACATGTGGCACCTTAAAGACTAACTGTCATATTTTAATGTAACGTTTCATGGACAGCGGTGCACTTCTTCAGACATAGAGCAGCAGAATGAGCTGTGTAATATAATATGTGATGAGGGACACATTTCATACCAGATGTTCATTGGTGGATAGGGGAGGAGGGAGAGGAGGGAGAGATTATTAGTTGTGGAAGTGGTGGGAGGATTTGGCCAGGGGTCATAGATATGTTAAGCATTGCTAATGGGTCTGTGGAGAATGAAGATTTGGAGTCTCAAAAGCGGTGCACTCCACCCTAAAAATCCAGGCATAAAATGCTTGTGCTGCACACATGTGGTGTCCAGCATCACACACATTATTTTATTTATTTTAGAGTATTTTTGCCCCACCTTTCTCCTTGGAAAAGGGCCCAAGGCGGCTTACAGGAATGTGGGATAATATACAGTCCAATACAATTAAGACATGTTTAAGTATTTTTTTAAAAAAATATATTTTATTATTATAGATAAAGGGTAAATAGGGAAGAATAATTTGGGATAGAGAAAAAAGGGGGGAATGCTGGTTGGGCAGAACACTTAACAATATCAGAGTCATCTTACAATTATAAACAGTTCAATTCAGGTATATGTGTACATAAAAATAACCAAAACAGTGTTAGCTTTTGTCATATTTTCAATTTAACTTTGTCTTTTTTGTAACCACATATAAAACTTGTCCCAACATTCCTGGTGTTTCACCTTTCGGTGTACTTCTAACCTTTCTCACAATTTGTCCATTTCTGAAGTCTCAAGAATTGTAGTTATCAACTCCTGTTCATTTGGTATTCCTGATTCTTTCCAGTGTTTTGCAAAAACTATTCTCACTGCTGTTGTGATATGAATTGCTAGATATACACTTTGCTGATCCATTGTATCTGGCATTTTGTTTAGCAAAAAGAATTCAGGTTTTGGATCTATTGGGTTTGCTAGAACATCTCGCAATAGCTGTCTAATCTTACTTCAATATTTTTGAGCTTTTTTACACAGCCACCACATATGGTATCGTGAACCTTCTTTTTGTTTGCATTTCCAGCAAGCATTCGATATCTGAGTGTTCATTTTAGCTAGATTTGTTGGCCATGTATAGAACACTTTGTAGATGTTTTCTTTGAATACCACTGATTTAGTAAGTTTTATATTGTTTTTCCATACATTTTTTCATTGTTCTACCTCAATATTATTGCCTATATTTTGAGCCCATTTCACCATACATTCTTTTACCATCTCATCTTTTGTGTCAAAACGTAACAGAAAGTTGTATAGTTGCTTAATATGTTTTTTCTTTACCTCTAACAAAATTCTGTCAAAAGGTGTATTTTCCAAGTAAACCCCTTTTTGTTTATCTTTGGAATACCTAGAATATATCTGGGACCAAGCCCACTAGTCTAAATCAACTCATGTTTAAGTATTGAGAACAAGGAATTGAGGGACATCTTAGAGCATTAATAGACAACATTACATTAAAGCTATAAACCTACAAGGTTATAGATAGTTATAAACACAAAGTCTATGTGAACCTATAGAGTTATATAAAAGAAACATAATGGTAGTCCATCAATCAGGGAAAGCTAGCATGAAGAGAAAGGTCTTTGCCTGTTTCCGGAAAGACAACAGAGATGAGGTAGCCCTGGTCTCTAGTGGGAGGGAGTTCCAGAGTCTGGGTGTAGGAGTTGAAAAGGCCCTTTCATGGGTTCCCTTGAAATGTACCTATGAGGGTGGTACCTGTGGGCCTCTCCTGATGACCTTAACACCTGAGTCAATTCATGCTGTGAGATTCGATCTTTGAGGTAGCTAGGACCCAGGCCATGTAGTGCTTTGTAGATCAAGGCCGGCACCTTGAATTGTGCCCAATAGCTGATTGGCAGCCAGTGGAGCTGTTTTAATACCACTGCTCTTAGGCATTCCTACTTTGTGTAGCAACTGACTGGGCTTAGATAAACCAAATACATAAACATGTGTCTCTGTGTGATAAAACTACAGGTTTAGATAACATTTATTGGGCTCTTTCAGCTTCTCTTTACTATATTTCCTTGCATAATCTCTGTTCTGCAGGTTTCCTTCTCAGGTCATTTCCAACCTGGAGTAACACCCAGGTTGCCACATCTAAAGTAAAACAAACAAAATCAGCTAAGGAAGCATCTCCTAGTTTAACTTTTGCCACCTGTTCCCACATCTGAAATTCAAGGTGCACGGCTGTCTGTCTAAGTGTAGAGAGCTCTACATCCAAATGTGTAATTTATAACTGATTTGGGTGTCAGCAGCTGTGCATTCTCAGATAAAATACTGATTGAAACTGCTGACTTGTGGTCCTTATAGCATATATTGTAGCATATTTGAAGTAGGATCCCCCCTAGTTTTAGGGGATCTTTTAGAAATTGTAATATATTTCTTTTTCTGAAGCCCCAACAGATGAACATATGAACCATGCAATTGTAGCAGGAGGATGCAAAAATCTAGTGCTGAGTAACTGAGCAATTATTAAAATTCTGCAAAATATTTTTCCCCCACTGGCAAGTTCTATCTAACTTTTGTGCTGAACGGTAATTCTACTGAGTGGCATTAAACTTTTACTAAGATAGAAGCCCAGCCCTTTATTATTCACAGTTTTATCCCCACCATAAATGGAAAGTATCTCTAAAATTTCAAATGCTACCTTAGGGATTTGGAACCAATTATTTTTATTATTAAGAAAGAATGGGAATTATGCATCTACTTCCCTTAGGTGCCTTTCATAATGTCAGCATATAGTATCCCACCTGGATATTGTTAAAAGACTGTTTTATTCATTAAACTTCCAGTTTTATTAAATCTGATAATCATTATTTACTTGCCGTAGTCAAGTTAGCATCTTCCAAACTTAAAAATGTTATACCCAAAGGTTTCAGAATGACACAAAATGACATCCTTAAATTTAGAGAATGATAGTGGTAGAGAAGTTTCACATTTGTTGGTACAACTTTTGCTTCTCCTGGAAAACTTTAGAAAGAATAATTAACCTTCTCACACAAAATAATATTTCCCTCATAAACCATAAAGATTGCTCCAGGATTTTAGCTTCTTGTGGTCCTTAAAGGATTTCCCATCCACTGTCTTATAATGGCAAAAAGGAAAACCAAATACAGTACCTATTTCACCCACCATCGATAAAATAAAACTACACCATCCCACATGCCTCAATAATCTTTCTTAATTACTTCACTAGCCAAGAGATAACTGTACTGGATTCAGACAAAATGGATACTGTACTTTGCCAAGTCTTTAAACCAGCTAGCTGATCCAGATCCGGATATGGACCTCTGTTGTTTATGGGAGAGGGTTGTCCTTCCAAATGCATTAGGACTGCAATTTTCACACTGACACAACACTGACCATGCCATATGGAATTTCTGGGAACTGACGCTCAAAAACATCATGGCAACCAGCTTCCTCATCCCTGTTTCATAAACAGTCAGTACAACCTCAGTGTACAGTTATTTCTCAAACAAGATATAGATGTAGATTTTATTTATTTACACAATCATTCATTTGTTCTATTTATAATCCCACCTCTATTCCAGTATGCTCCAGGTGGCACCTCTGACTTCCCTCATTTTTCAGTGTCCAACTATTGTTTACTTGCCGTTTACTATAATAATGATGCCGTCGAAAGCAGGACTTGAGGCAGTTGGAAAGTCTGCAGGAAAAAAATAGCTTTTCTGTGTATCCCATGGCACAGGAGACAGTGTGGGTTGGTTCATCAGATAAATGCCACCACATAAGCACACACTTCCATATGACATGTATTATGAACACTTGTGGCATTCAGCATTTTGAGCTCCAACACAACACAGGCCTACCTTTGACAAGCTCTGTCTTACAATCTGCTGCTGAACTTTACTCCTGGCTGCCAGCACTGAAAATGCAGTATTGTGCAATACAATAGACCAGTGTTGGCGAATCTATGGCACCGGTGCCAAAGGTGGCACTTGGAGCCCTTTCTGTGGGCACCCAACATCACCTTTTCACCTGTATTTCAGGTTAAATTGTTGTATTGGTACTTTGTGAAAAATTAGTGGGTTTTGAATCGCAGTTTGGGCACCCAGTCTCTAAAAGATTCCCTATCACTGCAACAGACCATTTAAAAATGCTAATCTAGCACATCCAACTTCGTTTATCTATTCTACCACCACCATTCCTTAGTTCATAACTCAGTTGGTTTGGTGGATGAATTTGCTTCATTAAAATGACACATTAAAGATTTATGAAAGGTCATAATTTATAAAGAAAGGCTGGAACACTTTGAATGTGTCAACTGAAACACCTTTTATAGGTACAGGGCTTAAAGTAATTTTCAATATATCATTAAAGAAGCTAGTTAAATCATCCAAAGTATGTTCAGGATCTTCTTTCCAAATACCCATGTCAAATTATAGGTGTAATGAGCTATAACTACACATAAATGATGTGATTGCACCAAGCATGTTCTATTGGTTCCATATTAATATTCTTAAGTTTTCCTGAGCACAAAGCATTGAAGAATAATAATAGTGAAACACTTAGAACAGCTTCTCATAAGCTGCTAAGTCCATCAGACGTGATACCCAGCAAACACATTTCTTTCCACTAGATCAGTTTTACGATATACAGGACACACCAATAGCAATAAAATCAAAGCTATCATAAACTTGATAGCTAGCTCTTAAATTACATTAGAACAGATATTTGTTGTCTTGAAAGGAGTGCTCAGAAACTTGTTGAAAAGAATGCACTCAACCAAGGTCAATTCAAGAACAATTTGCAAGCTTATAGTTTAGTTACACTGTGAGCACTAAAAATGCTCTGTCTTTTGATGATAACCCTAATAGTTCTGGATCATTAAGCTAACTGGAATGTTTTCAAATATCACACACACACAAACACACACACACACCAATAATTTGAAATAAAAGGCATTGTCAAAAATAAGAATTCTCTCAAATTGTGTTGTATACAGGAAACATTTTTGCTCAATATTAAGCAATTAAGAACTGTCCTGATCACAGCACTCAGTCTTGAGTTAGCATTAAACTGGGGGAAGGTACTACTTCTACCTCGCTTGAATAAGAGATATGGTGGCATTTCCATTCAAAGCCAAATGCTTCCATGTGTTTCTTGAAAAACTGGTGTTGTCTTTTAGTTTTATATTTAACAAACAACTCTAGCTGTTCGTTGTGATATAGTATTTGACAGATGTTGGGGTGGGTGTGAATAATTCCTTAATCTCCACAACTTCCAAGGACTTCCTTCATATGTACATGGTTGGTCCTCTGGAATCCCATATCCCAATTTAGTTATGTTTTCAACAGAAAACCATGTGTCTAGTGAGGTGATAGGCAGAAAAGTATCTGAGAATTAGAGTACTCCTTGTTGGTTTCCTATAGCCATGGGGGTGACCATTATGGAACAAAATGGTGGCCCAACACCACTTCCCATGTTTCCTTTAAAATTGGCTCTGCAGGACAACTAAGAGGGTCAAAATCTACTACTGGCTAGAGATGTGAAGGCCCAGGGGGAAAAAACAGAACAATTGTGTGTGTGTGTGTGTGTGTGTGTGTTTTCTCGTTTTTTTAAAAAAAATTCGGAAAATTGAAAAAAGAAAAATATTATTATGGAATGTTTTATTTTAATTATGAATAAAATATTTTAAGACAGGGTGTTCAAATATTTTCCAAATCATTTCTAAAAAGCATGCATTGTATCAGATTATTCTGATTTTTGTGCATTGTACATTTCCCCATTCTTCAATTCTTTTTATGAGAATGAGGTTTTTATTTTATTTTTATTTAACACTGTGGAGATGAAATATGAATAATTAATAATAATAATTCTGGATTTTTAAACATTGTTTAACAGAGTTTTTTTTTTGTTCCACATAAACTAGTAAACTGTTCAGGATATTTCTGTGAAGATTCTCAGCCATCCAGGTGAATTTATCTGGAAGTAAAATAAAGAAATAAAGTTGAGTTATGGCAACTGGACTTCTTTTCTTGAAAGACTGAAACATTTTGCTGCTCATCCAAACAGCTTCACCAGTGTGAGCAATGCTAGTTGCAAGTCCTCCATTTTATAGTTCACTTTGACCTCATGTCACCCTGGTCTGAAATAGACTCATAAGATGAACAATGGCCTGGAAAAACTCATTAGATGAACAATAGCCTCAATAGTTCAGGATATTGTTACTCCATTTGTTACAATTACAAATAAGTATTATTTAAAAAGTAAATTTTAATAACTGTTTGGGTATGGTATATTTTAATATGCTAGTTGTGATAATTTTATGCCAAGTCAAATTGTCCATAGTCATATTTTATGTTCCAAAAGTAATGGAATGACTTTCAAGCTGTAAAAGTGTGTGTTCGCACTAATGTAATTTTTTACTTTTATTCTTTATATTTTTATTTTTTTCCAAAACTTTCTGCTTTATTCCAAGGGAGGGAAGAATTGGGGGGGGGGCAAGGTTCTGAGCTTCAAATTTTCCAGAAATTGCAAGACTTGCATGACTGTTAACCAGAATATATAACACAAGCAAGAGGAACAGGTCTATAGTGTCCCAAAATGTGTGCCTCACCCATTAGCTTCAACATTGTGATGGAAATCTGGAGAAAAGTTCTACTCTTATTTGCTTGAATGTGAGTAAAAATCTCAGTATTGAGAGAGAGATTTGCTCTAGGCAATAGGTAAAAGCAAAAGCAAAACAAAAAAAACCACATGTTCTTCTCATATTACACCCCATAGTACTTAAAGCACTCTCTGGGCAGTTTATAATTTAATTTTGCAGGCTTTACATCCCCCCCCCACACACACACACACTCCACAAGCTGGGTACTCATTTTACCAACCTCGGAAGGATGGAAGGCTGAGTGAATCATGAGCCAACTACCTGGGATTAAATCCCAGGTTATGAGGACAGTTTTAGCTGCAGCACATGTATTATGTTATGCACAGGATGGGACTACACAGCAAGGGAAATACAATTTCAGTCTTATTTGTTTGTTGTGAAGCTGCACTAGAAAATTGAAGTTTCCCTAAGTCTCTCCACATTAATTCGCCATACAAGAAGACACAGAAAGCCTTGTTTTAAATACACCAGGAGGTGGTACAATTAAAAGGGAACTGCCTTTTAATTGCAAAAATCTGTAATCAAACACAAGAGACATTGCCCTTACTTGTTTTTAAGGAAAAGCAAAGCAAAATTACAGAATACACCAGGCGACTAAACTCAGGAAAGGAACAGCAATTTTCTTTCATTCTCAAATAAGGGACCAAACTGCATTGCTAAATGAATGCTCCAGCCTTCTTTGTCTTGAGGTGCAAAGGCTTTGGGAAAAGGAAATATTTTGCCCAATGGACTTGCCCGCCATTCTCTCAGCCCAAAGAGGGAGAAGTTGTAATTAAAAACAACGAGTCCAGGAGGAGAGGGGGGTTGTGTCCTTAAATGCAGTTCGTCCTCTTCAAAAGGCAAAGGGTGAGGGAGAAGGTGAATGTGTGAGAGAGCACTGCACATATCGCTTGTCTTCCTTTTTCTGCATCTGTTTAGGCAATCACATGCCCGAACTGATCTGAATAGATTTCATTTTTCAAAGAGTAGAAGCCCTAGAGGCGAACAGGAAAAAGGAAGGGAAGGGAGTGATTGACATCTCCCTATACAGTGGTATTAATTAACGAAATTACTGTGTATACTTGAATATAAGCCTAGTTTTTCAGCCCTAATTTTGGGCTGAAAAAAGAGGTCCTTGGCTTATATTCGGGTCAATACTTTTAGCCACTGAGGCAAGTTTGGGTCAGTGGCTAAAAGTCATTTTAAACATTGTGTGCCACTTCTCCTGACCGCCCCATGTTTAAAATGACTTTTAGCCACCAACTCAAGCACTTGCCTCGGTGGCTAAAAGTCATTTTAAACATCACACACATCCCCAGCTCACAAAGGAGGAGTAGCCAGGCCCTGCTGCATTTCCCACCCTAGGCTTATACTTGAGTCAATAAATTTTCCCAGTTTTTTGGGTTTAAATTAGGGGCCCCGACTTATACTCAGGTCGACTTATGCTCGAGTATATACGGTAATTCATTCTGTGGGTCATTTCACTAACTGAAAATTTTGTTATCCAAAACGTGATTTTCCATCGAAATGAATGGTAAAGCAATTAATCTGTTCAGGAGGTCAGATTAATTGACAGTCACCTCTGCGGTGGCCAGCGAGGGAAAAGAAGTGTTGGCTCTAGCTGAACCTAGCAATGAGGAAACTTTGGGGTGCCTGATCCCCAGTTCAAACCTTCCTGGGCAGTAGACCCAATCCACGGCTCTGCTCAGCCACAAGGGTGGTGTGGCTGGGCAGATCGGTGGATCGGGTGCTGTACTGCTTGGCTGCCACCCTGGAAGTTTGAACGGCTGAACCCAGTCATTTGAACTTCCCGGGCACCACCGTTGTCACCTGCCGCTGCTTGTTTTCACCCCCCCCCAGGTATGTAGCAAGCAGTGGCGGGTGGATCTTACCCACTCCTGAAAAGAAGGCACTCAAAAAGTGGGTGCCTTTTTTTCGGGAGTGGGTAAGGACAAGTGTGCGGAGGTGATGAATGATGCACCCAAAACCTGAAGGCACTTGCTCACCAGCAAGTGGCTTCATTCCTGCTGGCCAGTTTCCAATGGGGTGCACCCAAAAGTCGTAAACCTAGACACTCCATTGGAATTTTTCATTAACTGAAACATCCCTATTCTGGGAAATTCTGTTTTGTTAACCGATTTTTTCATTAACAGAGACATTCGTTATCTGAGGTATTACTGTATTTTTTTAACCTATATATGAATCAGCCTGTACTTCCCTCATTTTTTTTTTTGCTGTGTAACCGGACTCTTTGTCAGAAACAGAAGTCTCACCAGGGTCACTTCCTGGTCTAAGATTTATGGACAGGCCCCTTGCCTCCAAAGTTTGGAATAACTCATCCCCTCATACGATAGGAGGCATATGTGCTTTCCTATAGATCACAGGTTTCCAAAAGTATCCTTTCCATCTCCATTCTCTATATGCTGGCTTACTTCCAAGACAGAATGAGTGACCTCCAAAAATAGAAAATCATATATAGTGAGTTGTGGGTAAATAAGGATGGAGAAGAGGGTGATCTGTGGAACCACATCCTGCTCATTTCAGAGAAAAATAAAGATGCATTTCAGGTGCCTATACATTTTTAATCTTCCTGCTGACTGCAACAAAAGGAGTATTTTGAATTGAAAGGGGTGAGGGAAACTTGCAAAGTGTTTGAAAGTGTTAAAAACCAGTTCTGAACCTTCTCTCCCTGCTTAGAGCTTAGGGTGGAATTGTGACTTCCCAGAGAAGACAATTCCATTTATAAGGCTTTGTGCCCTTTGGGATGTTTCGTTAATCAGCAATTTCTTTCTTCATGTGTTTCATAAAGTCTATAACTTTTCCAAGGGGGAAAACGAAAGAACTGTTTGCTTCTTATGTTCATAATCAGCACCATAAATACCTGTTGTCATTTGATCATAGACTAGTATTTTAGGGCTTAGTTATATATGATGTTAAATAATGTAGGACAACTTCATCCACAGGGGATCGCTTACAGGACCTTCCACCGATAGCAAAATATGTAGATTAGAGCAAACCCTCTTATATGAGGATAATAGTGGCAGCAGGGGTGGTGGGGTGTCAAGGTGAAAGCTTTCACCCCCAACATCCCCAAAATGCTGGCCAGCGGCGGTGGCAGTGAGGGGGGGACTTAATAATGCTGAGCCCTCCTTGCCACCACCATTGGCCAGTCACCTTCTTCACCTCCAGGCTCAATGGCCGACAGTGGCAGTGGTGAGGAGGGTTGGCATAGGTAAATTTTCTCCCCCCCCCCCTTGCCACCACACCTGGCCTGTGGGGCCAGCAGCAGTGGTGGCAATGGGGGGGGGAGAAAAACTTACTGATGCTGAGCCCTCCTCACTGCACGCTGCCTGCCCTCTGGAGGGGTGGTGAGGGGACTTAAGAGGACCCACCTGGCCAACTGGCATTTGAAATTCCAACTCAGGTCCTGGGCATAGGACCGGAAGTTTGAACTTGAGCGGGAAGTTAAAAACTTACGATCCAAGTTCAAAAGTGTCTCTGCACTGGCAAACCCGGAAGTGAAAAAATAAAATAAAATAAAAATCGATTATTTTTTTTTAAAGGAGTGCCGACAGGGCCCCAAGGGTGGCCTGGTCGACTCGGCACCTTAAAATAAAGGGGAAAAATAAAAAAACCAGTGCCGACCGGGCCCCAGGGGCCATGCAGTGGGCTCTGGGGAAAGGTAAAAATGAAAAATGAATTAATGAAACAACAAAACATTTTTTCCGCAAAAATTCACAAAATATGAAACGAAACAAAATGAACTCCTTAACGAAACAAAACAAAACACCATTTTTTCTATTTGTGCCCATCTCTAAAGGTTAGTCCAGATTTCTAAGACCCCAAGGCTACCAGAATTTGGGATTTAGCCTATCTGCAGATGGTTTACCTTTGTTTCATCTACCCTCAACTAGTTAGGCATATACATTCAGCAACATTTCGACTTTGACCAAGACTTTAAAAAGAAGGTATTGAACTAGGTATGATGTCTTCTGGGGGAAAATGCTTTTGTGGTTACAGCTCCTGGATTTCACAAGGTTTAGCTGGTACCTTTCATAACTGGACTGTCTTATTCCCGGGGGGGGGGAGGAGAAGGATATTAACTCCATAGGCAGAGCAGTAAGTGTTTCAAGTACTGATTCAAGTAATATTCTCCATGTTTTCTCGAAGGCTTTCACAGGGATCAACTATTCTCCATGTTAGTGTTGCAAGGTATGCTCAATTATACAATGAATGATTTAATGTTATTAGGAAAGGAAGGGTACATAAATTAAAACATTTTAGAATCCATTTTACCAAATGCCCAGTAGGTATATATTAAGTCTTACTTAATGAAAGTCAGGCAGCATTGGGGAACATGCAAGTTATAATTTAAGTAACACATTATATGAATTAGAAATAACAAGCCAACCAAACGGCTCCATTAATGCCCTAAAGCTTTCAAATGCTTTTAAAATGTGTTCTAAATGATAAGTAATAGATAGTTTACTATGGCTTTCCTTTAAAAACAGAAAGAAGGTAGCTTTGGTCCTTCCTATTTACGTGGGCAATTTCGCCAGACTGCAATTACTTCAACTGAACGATTATTACTTGTTAGGCCTTAATTGTTACAGGGAAGTGTGTCTTCGTATCGAGAATGAAGGTATAGCTATGTCTCAGTTCCTTCACAATTCAAAACCCACTTACAAGTGGTAGCACCCAAGAGCATTCCCAAAACAAAACACACTGGCTTGTATTCTCTGGCTGAAAGGCCCCTATGGTCAGGCTGTGTGAGGGACAAGCAGTTGACAGAGGTGTTTGTGCCACATGATGTGGACTGCATTCCCTAATCACGTGGGCCCCGTGCCTTTACCTGTGATGAATTAGCATTCAACTGTCAGCAATCTTCTGGGGTGGGTTGCCTTTGTTAGCCCTGTTGGGTTGCAGACCGGTTTCTTCCAAAGCTCAGAATGGTCTTGATCAAACTCTTCATGATTCCTTTGCAGGTCATGTAAACTATTTGAAATGCAGATATATTTTTATATATATACAGTGCTGCCTTGAGATACGAATACCCCTAGTTATGAAATATCTCAGATATGAAAGAAAAACCATAGGGATGGGATACTTCAAGAAACAAAAATTTAACCCTGTTTTTTGAGATATGAAAAATATGAAAAAATCTTCCCAGGATGCATTGTGCTTGAGAGGTTTCCAAGGACAGCCCCCTCTCGAGAGAGATTTGGAGCCATTTTGGAAAGTGCTTGCAGTGGATTTCTGTGGTTTTAGAGAGATTTTGATGCATTTCTCAAGCAGTGGAAAGGTAGGAGCTGATCTTCACTATTTCCCTGCTTTTTTCTCATTGTTTGCCTGGCATTTCATTGGCTTGTGGAGTAGGGGTATCTTACCTTTGCAATTGCGTTTTTTTTCTGCTTTGCATGATTTTAAAGTGCGCCTTATAAAGAGGTTTGAAGACAAAAAAATCTTTGATTGCCTTTTTCAAGACCTCTGGAATGGATTAATTCATTTTCAATGCATTTCTATGGGAAACTGTGTTTCAAGATATGAAAATTTGGGGATAAGAAAATTCCCATTGAATGGATTAATTTCGTATCTCGAGGGACCACTGTATGTCTACATGCGTAAATACCCTGTGGCATGTGATTAACAAACAAGATGCCTGTCTCATTTCTCATGCCCATGAAAACATTAAAACACATAGATCTGAGACTATGTCTAAAATCCTGTTACTTAGCATATTAAATAATACTAGTGAGGGCTCATTAAATCAATGCTGATTTGAGTCAACTCCTCTATGAATGTGATTGCTTCTAATAGGCCTATTCTAACTGTGATTTAGAATCATAGAATCATAGAATTGGGAGAGACCTCAAGGGCCATCCAGTCCAACCCTCTGCCATGCAGGAACCCCCATCACAGTGCTCCCAACAGATGGCCATCCAGCCTCTGCTTTAAAACCTCCAAAGAAGGAGACTCCTCCACCCTCCGTGGCAGCATATTCCACTGTCAAATAGTTCTAACTGTCAAGAAGTTCTTCCTAGTGAATTGAGCAGTTAAGAGAAGGCCCATTTGAATCTATGTAACTTTTGGAATGCTGACTTACAACCTCCACTGATTCAGTGGACCTATGATAGGATGATTCGTTATGGAAAATAATAGGATTTTTCTCCACTCAACACTTTCCAAATGTACCACTGACCAATATATGATCAATTCTCTTCTAACCAACCATCCATTTTTGCTGAAAATTATGGAAGCTTCTGAATTATTTTATTTGCATGCAGAATGCTCTGTCCCAATTGAAGCATAAATGTTTTACTGCCATGGGCTGGGAATGGGCACTTGCAAAGTGATTCCATACAATGGTAATAATTTTCCTCTTGGAAATACTAGCAATGGTTTAATAGTCTATGTTGCATTTTGTAATATGTACAGTTTTTAAAATGCAACCAAGAGTTAATATTGCACATGAATTATTATTGATAAATATCAATTATTATTCCTTTTATGTTTCTCCTGGGGTTATCGTTAGCCAGGCTTTTACCCTCATCTTAAACTGTAGTGTACAGCTGGATTGGTGTCAGTTTTATAAATAAGTCGATGTGCAATATTTGTGATTGCATGTTAAAAGGTTTGCTGACATCCATGTGAGTAGTAAAAGCCTGGATGTATACCTGAACTCAGCACCTGGCCTTGTTCACCATGGTTTATTTCCTGATGTATTTCTCCATCAGACCTGGGCTTGTTCAATTAGATCTTAGAGCAGTGAGTTCCTTCAGTATCTTTGATGGTCCAGGCCCAGGTATAAATTTCATTCCTTTTTCTGCTCTTGTATTCATGGAGAGGCACCATGCTACTTCATGCTATGGGAATGTGCTGAAGAATTCCAAAATCTTTGCCACCAACAGCCTGAGGAGGTTGAGGTGGGATTAAAAATAAGACTAACATGGTAAATTGTGCCTTTGACTCTCTCTCTCTCTCTCTCTCTCTCTCGCTCTCTCTCTCTTGCATTAGGGTTGTTGTTTTTGTTTACTATCATGCCTTTCAAAAAAAATTGAGGCTAATTTTCCTTGCTTCCCCCAATTCATGCAGTAACATGAACAGAAGAGTGGAGCAGGAAAAGTGGTCACTAGCTGAATTTCCTTGCATGTTTCAGGAGATAACTTTCAGGTTTATCTGCCTCAGGATAATTCTCTGAGTGAATCTATTGATTTCCATGGGTCTTTTGAGAGCATTCCAAGTCTGGATCTAACTGATTCCATTTTCAGTAATTTACAATTATAGGGAAAGGCTGAACATGTGTTTTTAAGTGTGTTTCCTCATATTTTAAAAGGTGTTTTAAAAATAGGAGAAAGTATGAGCAAACATATTGCTTGTCTCCTGTCGTGTTACCAATTCAATCACATTTTTCCCAATATTTGAGCCCAGTATAATATATATATATCCTTTCCCAGCTTAAATGAACGTATTTTCATACTTAGTTTCCCTTACTATCTCTTCCATATTCTATCTAATTTAATTCCATCTATTTTTAATACAAAGCATATAGCTTATTTTATTTCAACAATTTATTCAATCTCACTATTTAGCTCTTCGATACTAAGGAATTAAGGATAGATTTGGCTAAGTATATATATTCTATATATCATCCACAGTATATTTACCCATTCTTCCAAAAAGTGCCTAATTTCAGCAATCATCTCTAATTCAAGTTAATACTTTATGAGAGCTACCTCCTGGTCTATATATTTCACTTTATGTGTAGACATTCTTGTCTATACCTAACTTCCTCTATTCTTTTAAAAAATTAATAGATTAACATTTATTTATATATCAGGTTTGTCTTCACATTTCCATTTTCCATTTCCCATATCACACCAATTAGCCAGTAGCTTTAGACAATCAGAATACTGAACGCATTTTTATGTAATAAATTCACTCAGCCAGAAGTTCTCCCTCCCCCATTTTTCCTTTTCCTGCCAAGTCCCCCATCTTCACAGATTGCTTCCCCCTTGCCAAATCCATCATCCATATGGGTTGTTGTATTATTTTGATAGCAATCTTGATGGCTACTATGCCACTGAAAAAGTCCCAAAATTTCCAAATTACACATCTCCATCATGGTTTGTAATCCGTGATGGACTTTTCCTCCAGGAATCTGTCCAATCCCCCTTTGAAGGCATCCAGGCCAGATGACATCACCACATCATGTGGCAGGGAGTCTACTCTCCTAATGGCATTGCTCTCAGCTCAAACCGCTTCACCATATTAAGGTAGGCATCCAAGAAGGAGTGTGTATTTACACATACAGATGAAAATTCTGAGATGATTGATAGCATTTTAATCTTAAAGAACACAATTTGCCATCCAATTACTTTGTATGTTTGTCACCATATGGTAAATAAGAAAATGCATGGACACAAAAGTCTATGTGCTGTAAGATAGAAATTTCATTTTAAATTTTGTCAGATGAAATTTGCAGTTTCATTATTGTTTTTTGCAGCCTGATGTAAAATGTGCAATGTTGGAAAATGTGTTTCCTTCTTACACAAATGAGCAAACACAATATTTGATGGGTGATATTTGTCTTTTTGATCAACCAGACTGCCATTTTATGTTTGCTCTGTGTTTGCATGCATGTGTAGGATTATTGACTACACATGCGACACAGGATTTGAGCTACAATCATTTCTTGGTCGCAGGCATGAATCTCTCTGTGTTTCTCTTCATGGCCCTCTGTGTGTGTGTGTGTCTGTGTGTGTGTGAGAGTGTGTGTGAGAGAGTATGAGAGAGTGTCTCACTTTGTACCCAAGGCTTTTTATTGGTCACAATAAACACATACAATGCATACATCACAATAGGGCTGGAGTGAAGAAGCATCCTGACTGTGGTCACGTATGAATTCCATTGGGGGGGGAGGGAAATGAGGGTCTTGGACCGACCTGTGGCTTCTCCTTATCTAGGAGGACATGCTTGCCAGTGGGGAATCATTGATAGGGGAGAAGAAGGAGCTTCAGGCTGGTCACAGACCAGATGTCGTCAGATTATCCTGATATCGGGGTAGCCACTGTTTCCCCTGACCACCTGTTGGGACTGACCTCTGCCCAGCTTCAGGGTCATCCAGAGCTTGCTCTGGCCTGGTCTTCTCCACGCCTGGCCATGCCCTTTTCTGTGGGTGATCTCATCCCCTGGGCTAATGGCTCGGTTCAGTGGTTTTCCAGGGCCTATTGGGGTACATGGAATTCCCCACATGCATGTTCATCCATATATGCTTTACCTTGCAAAATGAAAGGCACCGATTTTAGGCTGAGACAGTTTGGGTGGAAGGTAAAAAGGAGAAGCATTTGTTGTCCAGCTGTCCCACACTCGTGGATTATGCACTGAATGCTGCTGGAGCGAAGTACTAATTCCTATTTTTGTTACGGAAGCACAGTGAACAAGCATTGTCTGCTTGTTTGTTGTTGTAATTGTTAAGTTGGGTGCTGCTGTTCCTTTCCCCCCATCTTCCCTCCAAGGGTATCACACCACTTCTTTCTGACACTGTGAGACCTTGTTTTAACCCTCTACATAGGAAATTGTGTCTTAAAATCATCACAGTAATACATATGTTTTTCTTCACTAATCTTCCCTCAGTAATCTCTTCCTTTTTTGTTGCCACCAACCTTTAATGCTCTTATGTGTGTGTATGTTTGCTTCTTCACTCAAGCTGTTATAATGCTCTCCACATAGCCATTCCTCAGGTACTGAACTCAGCACTACTCAGCTTGAATAGAACAATTTGAGGTTTAAAAACAACATTGTTAAAAGAAGTTGATTTATTCCTAAATTTTGTTCAGTACAATCCTTAACTGTATTTTTATTGCACCTTCCCCTTCCATCTCTCTGTCTCTGACTTCGCTCTCAACCCCAGAAACCAAAACCATTCTTACCGGTATCCCATGCTCCTGACCTATTCCCACAGCCAGCATGAGCAGGGAGATGGATTACTCTATTTGGATTCAAGCTGAAGTCATGTGGACTTTAGATCAAATGCCAACTTTGGAGGTCTGCATCACCATGGCCTCCAGGCAGCTGGAGTCAGGATCAGCTGTGCCCTGCGCAAGGAGATGAGGTTGCAAGTAAGATAGCCAGATGGGTGGGAGAGCAAGGGAGGGTGGATGTGAGCGAGTAGAGATGGGCACGACTCAGGAAAAAAACTTCGTTTTCGTTTTCTTTTTCGGCTAGGGTCCGAGTCGTTTCGTTTCCGTTTTCGCGAAAAATCGGAAAAAAATAGTCGTTTCGTTTTTTGTTTTTTCGTTATCGTTATACTGGTTTTTTGGGGGGGGTAGCGGGCTCCTGGAGGCACCTCTGTGGGGTGGGTGCCTCCGCCGGCCCGCTATAAAGGAAGGGACAGCAGCAGCAGGCTCCAAGAGACCCCTCAACATGGGGGTCTCCCATCCTCACCTGCTGCTGCTGCAAAATGGCATGCACAACCATATGGTTATGCATACCATTTGCAGGCAGAGTGAGACCTGCTCGAGTACTTGATACCCTGGTACGAGCGTGTCGCCAGCCATTTGCAGGCCAGGCAGTGCCACTGCACCTGCTCAAGCACCTTGTCCCACGAGCGGGTCGCACCTGCCATGTCCCACAAAGAAGGGAATCGTACTTGCGTGTGTAGTGCAATGCAAGTCGATCTGGCTATGGGCTAAGGTGGATTAGGGTTAGGGCTAGGGTTAGGCTAATGACGGGTAAGGTTATGGTGGGCTATTGGGTTGCACCTCTGGGTGCCTCTCTGACCCACTAAGAAGACAGTCTGTGACGTATGGGTAAGGAGTCAAGGATTAGGGTTAGCGGGTTAGGGGGCTAGGGCAAGTTTTAGGGGGCTTTTTGGCACATCCCAGAAGTCTCAGTGGCCAAGTGGCCATGCGATTGGTGAGATGGCTCCAAAAATTTGCATGGTCGTCCCCTCCCACATGGCTGGCCAGGCCACTGGGCCAGCCCATCATTGCACACTGCGCAGGTGTAAAAAAAAATAAAATAAAATAAAATCAATGGAGGACACAGGAGGAGAGGAGAGACATTTTGTTGCAAGAAAAAACCCACTGCTACTGTGAAAAATCTGGCAGTTCATACATTTCCGCGTGTTTCTGTTGTGCTTGTGTGTTTTTGGACCACGATTTCAAAAACAATATTGCATTCGCCGCCCCATTTTCGATCCCCCGCCCGCACCGCATGGCATGGCGACGAGGCGACTCGAGTCCGGCTGCCCAGGACGGGGAAAGCCGGGACACCCCCCTCCAGACCAGAAACCCCCCCTCCGGTAGGTGCCCTACTGAGTGAGTGCCCTTAGTCAAGCGGGCATTTTCCGCCTGCTTTTTGGCCCGGGAATGGGTGGGGGGGAGACCCGGGGGAGAGTTTAAAAAAGTTTTTTCCTGCGCCGTCCGTGCCGTTTGTGTTTGCGGCGGCCGTCGGCGTCTCGGCGAGAGTGGGCTTTTTGCGAGCCTGCGGCGAGTCCCACCAGACCAGAGCAGCCCAGGACGGAGGGGGGGAAGCCGGGACACCCCCCCTCCAGACCAGAAACCCCCC
>JAHTLZ010000010.1:54462026-54480983 GCA_023846285.1 Phrynocephalus versicolor | reverse complement strand
GCTTTGGCGGCCGGCGGCGAGACTGGGCTTTTTGCGGCGGGCGAGTCCCACCACCACACCAGAGCATCCCAGGACGGAGGAGGGGGGGAGGCCGGGCGGGGACCTCCAGAAACCACCCCTCTGGTAGGTGCCCTGAGGCACGGCAGGCATTTTTCCGCCTTTTTGGCCGGGAACCGGGCTTTTTAACTTTTAAAAACTTTTTTTTCTGTGCCGCTTGGCATCGCGCGCGATCGCGCGATGCAAGTAACGAGCACGACAAATCAGACCAAATTGTTCGTTCGTCGGTTCGAGCTCGAAGTCTGGCGGAGTAATTCCCGTTTCCGTTTCCGTAGAGTAACGGAAACGAGTTACGGAAACGGAAACGGAAATACCGCTAAGTCGTGCCCATCTCTATGAGCGAGCAAGGCAAGGAGGTTGAATGAGCAAGCAAAGGGCAGGGAGGGTGAAGAAGTAGTGGATGGTCAACTGGGCAGTTTCATCTTGGTCATTGCTCAAAAAATACTACACACAGGTGGGGAAGGGGGAAACAGAATGAAGTGTGTGTGTGTTGGGTCTTACAGTCGTGACTGACTCTTCGTGACCCCGTGTCCATGTAGTTTTTTTGGCAGGAATACTGGAGTGGCTTGCCAGTTCCTACTCCAGGTGCCTACAATACCTGTTATTTCCTGGTGGTCTCCCATCCATATTAACCAGGCCCAACCCTGCTTAGCTTCCGAAATCAGGCGAGATCAGATGTGCTTAGGGCATCTAGGCAGCTATCTAGTACAGTGGACCCTCGTATAACAGTTTATATAACATAAAATCTGTACAACATAAAAAATTCCAGAGATAGGGGAAACTTGCTTAACACAATCACCTATGGGCTGAAACTGTACAACATAAAATGGTTGTGATTAGGGATTACTCTGTTTTCAATGCATTCCTATGGGAACTTTGCATAAAGGAAAATTTGCTTAACATAATTTCATTTGGAACAAATTAATTCCTTTATACAAGGTACCACTCTATAGCACTATATCAGATAGCTGGAAAAAATAAGGCAGTTAGGGGCCTTCACAAGGACTGATTCCACGTCCACACTAAAATAAATTCTCTGTCACAAACAAACAAACAAATCCAAGTTAATCTACACCTACATGTACATTATGTAAACACCCACATTTAAATCAATGCAAAAGATGCTAAACCCAATTTAAATAGAGAGGTTTTTAAGTAGTGGAATTGTGCTCTTAGTTAAGTTCAAATTAATAGCCAATGGGCCACTTTGGAATAGTCTCTCCTCAGCATCCAGTTTCACATGATTTTACTGATAAAGAAAGAATAAAGGCACCATCCTGGGCAGTGCTGGAACCCCCTGACAATGAAACAAGACATCTAGTCCAAAAAGTACCTGATTGTGCCATTGCCTTCAACTCTCTACAGATCAAAAATAACATACTGTGGTAATCCCTTGGTTCTCCGAATGCTATTCTGGAACATAACAAGGCACATTTGCACTTTAATAAGGAAACGGACCAACATAGATATACCACCGTAGGTGTGGTACTTAGGGGTACACTTAGGTGGTATATCCCTCCATTCTGTCCCATTCACTACCTCCCTTAAATTTTTACAAGACATCTCCTTTCCACTTCCCAAGAGTACTTCACTGTTTTCATAAACCTTTCCCTGATTTTCCCAGCCTCCTCTGAGTCTTTTTGTTGTGAAAACCAGAATTCCCTGTGGAAACTAAATCCACTGAAACATCAAGCTAGGATGTCTTTGAAATGCTGATTCATTATTTTCTTAAAAGCCTGTGTCGCTGCCAAGAATCAAATATAAAGTCTCATGAATTACTTCCTCCCTTTTTTGCAGAGATGTCAAAGGTCCTTAACTTCAGGAGTTCCAGCTTTAAAAGACTTAATAGCAGCAGAAACGAAGAGCAACATTAGATGTGCTGATAAAATGAATCCTATGGATTTTTGGGGGGAATTATGGTTCTTTCATCTCTTGTTTTTCTCTGGCCCTTGGTGTTTTACTCTTCGTCTTTAATACCAACAGGTTTCTTTGTAATATTTCCATTATTTAGGGTTTTCTCTATCCCTCTCATGAGGCGTGGTGGCTCAGCGGGTGAGAGTACTGAAAGCTATCAGCTGCAAGTACGGCAACTCAGCAGTTTGAATCCCAAGTTCCATGCAGCAGAGCGAGCTCCTGCTATTAACCCCAGTTCCTGCCAACCTAGCAGTTCAAAAGCGTGTAAATGCAAGTAGATAATTAGGTACCGCCGTAAAAGTGGGAAGGTACAACAGTGTTTCCTTGCAGCCATGCCAGCCACATGACCACGGACTTGTACAACACTAGCTCTTCAGTTTGAATATGGAGATGAGCACTGCCCCTAGAGTCAGACACAACTAGCACACATGAGTGGAGGGGGGGACATTTACCTTTACCTTTACCTATCCTTCTCATTTTACAACTGCCAGTATTTAAAACAAAACACACAATTTTTCTTCTGACATAGCATTGTGATTTGGAGATTTACTGTTATACAAATTCAGTATTTAAAATCAATATGTTCATGAAATATGCTGCACATTTATTAAAACAAACGATAGTGATTTAAATCCAAGATTAGTTTTGTCTAGAGCAGAATCATCAAAATTAATGTGATAAGGTTGGCTATGACAAATGAATACAAATTATTTTGGTGAGCCTACTTTAGGACTAGAGATGGGGACAAATCAGAAAAATGGTCATTCATTTTGATTATGGTTTTCAAGGTCAATGAATCACAAAAACAAATTTATGTTTTTTGTTCTGATGAATCAATAAGTCAATTTGTACATTTATTTTTTTTAGTTAAAACTCTATACAGTGCCCCCCCAAGGCACCTAGAGATACCAAATTTGCAGGGGATCTTTCCATTACTTTCCTCTACAAACCCTCCAAATTTAGTGAACTTTAACCTTCAGACATGTGAGTTATACTCCCACAAATGCTCCCCCCTAGGGCATACCATTTAGAAACTGGCTTAGGAAAACCCAAATGTCACCAAACCTGGAAGAGTGCAGAGTCAGAGAAAGTTTCTGTGAATGTTTCCTGTCTCTAGGTACCTGGGAAAAGCTTTCTCCGGGGGTGCATAACTTGGAAAAATAGAAATTCAATCTTCCCACGAACTTGGAAGTATTATAGAAAAGATTCAGGGGAAGCTTCTCTACAAATATGGTGTCTTTAAGTGCCTTCGGAGTCATTGTACAGCCCAATGAATCAATAATAATTACAATTCATCAATTTGTATGAATAGTTCAGTTTGTATGAATATAAATCAATGAATTAGCAATTTTAATGAATTTTGCAATTCATTTTTTAAAATCCATGCCCATCTCCTTTTTATTGGACGTTGTTCATTACCACTTGAATATTACAACTTAAAACTTGCAACATTCAGAGGATTTTACTTGGTGTCCTATCTTTCAAAATATTCAGTTGAAAAGAAAATTACTTAAATATTCAGAATGCACCAAAATTTCAGAGAAGTTGAGTGAAACTTTAATTTATTCCCCAGCTGAAATCAGAATTTGTTCCCCAAATGAAATCAAAAGTCATTACTAGCAGTGAGGGGCTTGACTGCTAATAATGCTATTGGTTCAAACATTGCTGTACAATTTAGTAGGAATAGTGAACAAAATGGAATCATGGAGTAAACTGTATCCTCAGTTTGTTAACTATCAAATCATAGATGGGATATTTTCAAATGTCCATCATATTATTTATTTGTTATTTACTGGTTTTACTTGTGCAATTGCTTGTGCATTGCATAGATATACTGTATACAGAAAAGGAGTTGAATAATAGCCTTTCAAGACTAACCATAGATCTGAATGGATAATATCAGACTATTGTGGTGAACAAAGTTACTGGACCTAAGTAGCTTTAAAGCTGCCACATATTTCCTTCTTATACTTCTCAAATGCCCTTTGATTCCTGATTACTATATTTCCAAAATTACTTAATTAGATGTTACTGTAGTTCTAGTTAATGGTATGTTTATATGCTCATGGAAAATCTTAAAGATTTGTTCAGACTGGCTTTGAAAATTAACTGGCAATTAACATGGCACTTGAATTCCAATTCAGTATGCTGTTTTTAGTGCCCCAAATTAAAAAGGAGCAAAGCACTTCTTTTTTCAACAAGAGAAATGTTTATACCACATAATGGATATGTTCACCATAACTGGTAAAATTACAAAACAGTTCTTGTTGCCTATTATCCTCAGGTTATTTATGTTTTACTTTCTGTCTGATAAGTAATGGCCAAAACTCAGTGGTGTAATTTACACCAATATAGGGCAAATGATATCAAAACATGAGCAGACAACTGCTGATTTAAGACCTCACTGTGATTCCCCACATGTGATTCTTTGATATGTGTGGGTATCTTTGCACCTGACTCAGAATTTAAGTTAATTTTAATACAAGCTCTTCTGTTTCTCTTCCTTTGCTTTTCCTGAGTATGTTGCTGTGGCTTCTACATTAGAACCCCTCTTTCACAGGCTAGTGGTTTAGGTATCTAATGATAACCATGATGCAGAAAATCAGGATGAGGATCCAAGCAAAAGATGCAGCATCAGCTGTTGATAAAGACAATGATACTTTGTTTTCTGAGTATCTTGGATTGTGAGTTTTTCGCAATCTGAGCAAAATTTTTTAGCAAATTTGCAGGCGTTGTAATAATAATTTATTGTCATTGTGTGTATACAGTATATATTATGTATATACTGGGTATATACATAGAACAAAATGCACAGACACCCAGAGCCCAGACTCTAATACACACACACACACACACACACATACACACACACACAATCCCCTCAACTCTCTCTCTCTCTCTCTCTCTCTCTCTCACACACACACACACACACACAAACCCCTCCCTGAACATTCACCCACATGCCAAAATCCCCCCCCCAACAAACGCTTACTGCTGGTGGTCCTTAAGTTCATTACTAAGTGCAATTATAACTCTGGGATAGAAACTGTTGAGAAAACATGTGGTCCAAGTTTTAATTATTCTGTATCTTCTGCCAGAAGGCAAAAATTCAAAGAAATTATGAGCAGTTGCTCCAGTTTGTAAGCAAGGCTCATCTCATCATGGGCCCTGTACTGCTTGGAATCAGCCTCTGGGATGCACGGTGGGCACACACCAGGCTTCCAGGACTCGGTGTAGACTGGAAATGACTTCCAGGCTGCAGAATGGGCATGCATGGGGCCTCCAGAGCTCATCCCAGGCCGGAAGCTGCCTGGAATGGGCCTTTGGGCCATGCGGTGGACCCACACCAGGCTTCCCTGGCCTCAGCGCCAACTGGAAGTGACATCTTGTGCACTGGAGGTGACATCCAATGGACCAGAAGTGGCTTCCTGGGCTCTCTGCAGGTCCAGCGATGCCCAAAATGGGTCACCAAGTCATCCATTGGGCCCATGGTGGACCCACCACTGACCTGAAGTGACTTCCAGGTCATGTGGTGGGCCTGCACTGGGCTTCCGGAACTCACTCCAGGCCCAGCACTGCCTGTCCATGGCCTCCAAAGGTTGCCACAGGCCCGGCACTGCCCATCCACAGCCTCCAGACCTCACCCCGGACAATTCTGGGCCCAGGGCGAGCTCTAGAGGCTGCTGCGGCTCTGAGTCAAAGCCAATTTTCCCGTAGTAAATAATGGAAACTGCAACCCCATAATGGATCAGTTAAGTTTCCATTATTTCCTATTAGAAGTTTTGGAGAGGGTAGCTGTATTAGTCTTTTCAAGAATTCCAGACAAAAATCAAAGAAAAAATAAAGCAAAACAATAGATACAAAAGACACAAAACATGTGGCACCTTAAAGACTTAAATATGACGTATGAAATAGAGATGGGCACGACTCAGCGAAATTTTTGTTTCCGTTTTTGTTTTTTCGTTTTCGTTAGGTTTTCAAAAACAAAACGGAAACGGAAACGAAACGAAAAAATTTGCTTTGTTTTTCGTTTTCGTTGCGGCAAACACATTGAACTGAAAAGAATGCTAACGAAACAGAAATTTTTCTTTTTCGTTTTCGTTTTTCGTTTTCATTAGGTAACGAAACAAAAATGAAAAATTTGTGGGAAAACCCAACGAAAACGAAAACGAACCGAAATGGACCCCTCAACGAAAAACAAAAAACGAAAAACCATTGTTTTTGAGTCGTGCCCATCTCTAATATGAAATAAAAGATGAAAGTTAGTCTTTAAGGTGCCACATGTTTTCTGTCTTCTGTATCTTTGTTTAGTTTTATTTTTCCATTATTTCCTATGGGAAAATTTGCTTTGCTATGTGAGCATTTTGTTTTACGGTGCATAGTTTCAGAACTGATTATGCTCGTAAACCAAGGTGTCACTGCAATTGAAAGCCTTTTAAAGAGAAAATTGAGACATTGCTTAATGAGAGAAAGTAAGTAAAGTGGTTTTTGGTGGGAAGTACAGATAGGAGGTAGCAGTACGCCAGCATTAGGTGCACAATTACCCAAAGGCACAGGGAAAGATGGTAAAAGGGTGGTGGGAGACAGGGTATGTTTTGTTTTAAGTAAAAATGCCTTGGAGGCTGCAGCAACCATACTGTCTGGTTTGAATCATGCAGATTCCAAACAAACTGAATGATAAGCCTTTGAATGATCAGTCAAAATCTGGACCTCTGGTATAGATATAGATATTAGAGATGGGCACGGAACAAACATTTTTTCGTTTCCGTTACTGTTTGTCGTTTCCGTTACGTAACAAAATGACAAACGAAAATTGTGATAAAATGCAACGAAATGAACAGAACCACGAAAATTGTGGTTGTTACATTTTGTTTCCGTTAATGGCAATGCACAATGAAATGAGCTGTTTTAAATGTTAAAAACACCCTGGGGATCCGTAAAAACGCAGCAATAATTATTTATATTGTCTGATAATACCTAACAGGGGGGTTGGGGTCCTTAAAACATTTGTTTTTGTCTTCTCCCATTGCAATGTATTTTTCTTTTCCCTTTAAAATGGCTGTCGCACCAGCCACATAATGGAAGCAAGCCATGTGATGGGATCATGTTCAACTAATAGCATGCTCAGGATGCAGACTGGGAGAGCAGGTCTGGCAGCCACAGAGGGCATAAAAAGCTCTGGCAGCCCCCATCCTCCTTGCAGTCTCCGGTGGGAGTTAGGGTGGGACTGCTGTCTCTGCGACTCTAGCTTCAGTCCTGCAGCCTCCCTGTGTGCGTGCGTACTGCCCTCTCGGTGAGTACCCTCCCTTGCCCTGCAGTGCAGTCACTCTGCGGCTGCCTTGCACCCTGGGCAACGCCCGCCGCTGCCTCCTATACTGTGTCTCTGCCAGCATCCATTTTTTTAGTGTTTTCCCTCTGGTCTGGGGCGTTGGGGGATGCCTGAGCACGGAAATGCTTTTAAAATCGCGCAAAAAGTGGGTAGAATTGACAAATGAAAAAACGAAAAACGGTAATGAAATTTTTCCAAAAAATTCACGACAAACGGAAACTAACCGAAACAGACCTCTCAACGACAAACAAAAAACCGAAACACCATTTTTTTGTTTCGTGCCCATCTCTAATAGATATAAATTGGCGTTGGAGCTCCATTCTGTTGTTTCCTTGTATATGTTATATTCAGTTCTCTGAGGTTTCTGAAGTTTCATTCAGGAGATGGTATTTAGTAAGTGCAGAAGTGGATATCTAAGCAACAGTTTTGAATATCGCACACACACACACACACCACCAGCAGCACTCGGAAATAGTTATGGAAGCTGTTTGGCCATTAGCAGCTTTGTAATGTCAGTGAAAAATTGATAATGCATGGTCATGATTAAATTGAAGTGATTTATGGAAGTCGCATTTTCAAGGCAGACAGCTGTGTTGCCATAGTAACTAACAAAACTTTGCTGTATTGCCTCAGGCTACGGTACTGGGTAAAGAAAGAAGATAGGCATGGAGAAGGACAGTTAACCTATGAAGGAGAGGGAGAAATACAAAGTGGAACCACGACAATAAAAAAAAGGAAAACAGGAATTTCAAGAAACTACCGAGTTGTTCCTGCATCGTTGCTGGGCAACACTGGATTGCTTTTTAGGAGTGAAAGGCAGGTAGGTCTCCAAACATGGTGGGCACAGAGACATACACATGAGTCCCAGGCCCAATGTGCCCTCCTCCCTCTGTGTGCATTCAGCACAAGGGTCTGAAGAGGCGCTTAGAAGCGCATTCATTAGACTATGTGGTCCACTCTTTCTGGTACCATATGCAGGACCAGGACCCAAAGGCTTCCTGGGGATGATAGATATACCTAGGGGGTCTCCAGAAGCTGCAGGAGGGGTAAGATAGGGAGCTTTTTTTTCTCCTGAAACAGCTGTGGGATGGCCATGACTGATGATGTCATTGCCGTAACTTATGCAACAGGACTCCGGCCAATAACTGCCACACCTCACAACATTGATACCTCTTCACAAACAGTGCCACCTTCTAGGTAGGAGGAAATGAAAAGGAATTGATATTAAAGCTGTTATGGAGGCAGAAGCCTATACTGGCTAGAGAAGTCAAAGCAGGAGAAGAAAATCAGGATGGCGGCCTTTCGTTTTCCTCCCAAAACCTTCCTTCCCAATACACAAATAAAGCACCAGTGCCTTTTGCCACCCTCCTTCATCCACTGAGGTGCAAAGATTTTGCAGTCCTTCCCTTGTCTACAAAATGTTCCTGAAAAAGCTCAGCAGTACTAGCTGGCAATGTTGAGGGCTGGGCTGCATCAAACATATTTCTGGAGGGAAAGTAGACAGGACCAATTTTATACTTTCAGCATAAGATTAAGTATAGCGCAAAGATTCATAGCCTGTGGAGATCATGAGGGGGGGAAAACAGGGAGGAAAGCTTTAAGATGGCGAATTCTTTCTCGTGGCAATGAATATGGTCATGGCTTTTTATGACTCAGAAAACACCATTACTAATTTAGTGGAGAATTTACCATAAAACATGCTTTGAAGCAGTATGCCTGTGGTAGGCAGATGTGCATTACATTAATAATTTTAAATATAGCAATTTTAAAAATATAGCTACGATTAGCATGTTTCTTCCTAGGCTTTAAAAATCACATTCATTTTTTTGTTTCCCTTTAATCTACTGTGAGTGCTGGAAATGCACTACTGAAACTACATGTTAGTAGAACTGTGTGTAATAGGTTTGAATATGACTCTGACCTTGTTTTCCACAAGTAGCAGTGGTCATTTCATAAGGAAACTATTAACATATAAAATATATACAATCAGAAATATCTCTTTCTAAAAAGAATCCCATATCCATATCAAAATAGGTCCAGCTATGGAGCTAAGAGTACCATGCTTTTTATTATTTATATCTATTTTATTTAAAATATTTTACCTCACCTTTCTCCTTAAATAAAACCCAAGGGAGCTTACATCATTAAAGCATATTTAAATGCTATGAACAGTAATTATATCAGTATTTTAAAATAATTAAATAAATTCTATACTAAAAATTCTAAGCAAACACAAACACTTTCAAAGTAACAAGGCATAATACCACAGTAATTTAAAAATCTTGTCAGACAGCAAAGATAAGACAAACCTGGCCTCCTGTGGGATGGTGTTCCAGAGTTTGGGAGCAGCAACAGAAAAAGCCCTCTCCTATGTCCCCATCAAACATACCTGTGAATGTGGTGGGGCTGAAAGGTCTTCTTGATTATCCTGACAGCTGAGTAGGCTCATAATGGGAGACCTGTTCACTTTATGAGACTACTGTAATGACCTCAAGCTGTTTTGGATAAGAAGCATTTCAAGGAACATGGAAGAAACAAAAATCCAGAGATTTGCCTAGAACTTGGAATGCTTCACTTTAATGGCAGATTAAATTATATAGGGTTATTAGCAGGAGACATGCTGGCAAACTTCATTTGGGGAACTTCAGAAATTCATGATAATTGATACTGATGAATTATGAATCACAAGCAATCTCAATTTTTCAAGTTCATGTCCATCTCTATTTCCTATACATTCTGTCATGATAGAGCTTACTTGTGACTGCCAAGATTTTTTTTATTCTTCACATTGAAAACAGTAGAACCTATTGGTTTTGACTGATACAAAAGGGGGAGTGTTTCAATATGTGTATTAAATATTGTAGAAAACTCCAATTAATTTTTTTATATATTTAGGAAATAAAGAACTTTACCTTTAAAAAAAACTGCATGTGGGCAACAGAGAAACTGTAGTTTTCTTGTAACCTGATTTTGGAAGCTAAGCAGGGTTGGCCCTGGTTGGTACTTGGATGGGAGACCACCAGGAAATATGAGGTACTGTGGGCACCTGGAGTAGGAACTGGAAAACCACTCCAGTATGCCTGCCAAGAAAACTCCATGGACATGGGGTAATGAAGAGTCCGTCATGACTGTAATGATGCAACACACACACAATGGTTTGTAATCATCTTGGGTCTCCTGAAACTTGTATCTTGATTTCTTAGTAAATTCTCTCTTCGTTAATTGTTGACACAATGTTTTCAACTCCTGGCTATAATCCTATTACATAAAAGGTACAGAATAAACTTCAAGAAGAAGTACCGTATATACTCGAGTATAAGTTGACCCGAGTATAAGTCAAGCCCCCTAATTTAACCCCCCAAAACTGGGGAAACTTATTGACTCAAGTATAAATCTAGGGTGGAAAATGCAGCAGGGCCTGGCAGCTCCTCCTTTGTTGGCTGGGGGAGCGGCACACAATGTTTAAAATGACTTTTAGCCACCGAGGCAAGTGTTTGCCTCAGTGGCTAAAAGTCATTTTAAACATTGCACGCTGCTTCCCCGCGACGTGGGGGGGGGTTAGGAGAAGCAGCACACAATGTTTAAAATGACTTTTAGCTACCGACTTAAGCACTTGGCTCAGTGGCTGAAAGTATTGATCCGAATATAAGTCGAGGGCCCCTTTTTTCAGCTCAAAATTAGGGCTGAACCACTAGGATTATATTTGAGTATATAAACAGTATTCCCAATAAGTTAAAGAAACTATTTTAAGGATCAAAAGGCATCTGTGAGCAAATGTAAGAACATTACAAAGTAGTAACAGTATCCTAGAAAATGATATGTCCAGGGTTCATACTGAAAACATCTAATTAAAGATACAAAAAGGATTTGCAAAATGAAAATGAAATTCTCCATGTGCTGCTAAGTGTAAGAAAAGTAGAGTTTATGCCCAACATTTGCTATGTAAATTATCTCTAAGCCCTGATAAATCGGTGAGTTTTGTTCTGTAGATGCTCATTCCATGTTGCTCCCTGTAATGACCTCAATTATTCATGCCTTCATTGTGAAATTATTATTGCCATTGGTGGGCTGTAGATGACAGGGAAATGGTGATTTCCGTGATAAAATAGCACAAGTAGTAATACCTGTCCAAATTAGCATGCATGGCTTTCTGTAGAAGAGAGCACAGTACCTATTAAATCCCTGATTCAGAAAATAGAAAGAAAAAGAAAATATGAAGAAAGAGAGATGCAATAATTCATATAAATTAATATAAACTGAACAATTTCCAAAGCAGTCTACTTTATAAGTGTACTTTGTACTTTGTGATGCTATGGAGAAGTATTTACATGATATTATATGTTTTAAAAAATGACTGGATTTCTCAGAATTATTCCTTAAAGAAAAAATGCTATGCATAATTTTGCACATGGTTTTGTGGAGGCAGTTAGAAATACACGGTCCAGCTCAGCTGTCACCAGTTTTAGGCTCCCTCTGTTGGTGGGAAAGTTATATAGGGGAGCTTTATCTGCATCCTCTCAGTTTACTATTTTAGTGATACTGAGTAGAGATGGGCACGACTCAGAAAAATTGTTCATTTTCGTTTCCGTTTTCATCTAGGGGTCCGTTTCGGCTTGTTTCCGTTTTCGTGAGCTAATTTTCAAAATTTTTTGTTTTCGTTTCGTTGCATAACAAAAACGACAAACAAAAACGAAAACGAAAATTTTTTCGTTTCTTCCCATTTAGCTCCATTAAGTGCTTTTCCAGTAACGAAAAACGAAAATTGGCTCGAAATTAGTAATTTCATTTCCGTTTTTGTTCCAGTTTTGAGCCGTTTTTCGTTTTTCATTTCGTTACGTAACGGAAATGAAAAACAAAAACGGAAATGAAAATTCCGCTAAGTCGTGCCCATCTCTAATAGTGAGCACAAGGTTGGAAAGTCCTTACTCAGTCGAGTCAAGCCTGAACTCTCACTAGATCCAAAATACAAAAACTGAGCCTTTCCTACCATACATATAAAATGAGAATCCAGAACTGACCCCCCCCCCAAAAAAAATAGTATTGTTAAGGGTAGGGAGAGGCAGTAAGACAAGAGAAAGACCTAATATGAGATGCTGTTGGTTTACAAGATCTGAGCAGAGCTCTTAATGACAGGATACAGGCACCAAAACTCCAGTAACATCAAGTAAGACCATCCCCAGCCACAAAATTGAAAGATGTTACTTCCAGGCTAAATGAATGAGCTTTTCAATATTTGTTCTCTGTTCTTCTTCTTCTTCTTCTTCTTCTTCTTCTTCTTCTTCTTCTTCTTCTTCTTCTTCTTCTTCTTCTTCTTCTTCTTCTTCTTCTTCTTCTTCTTCTTCTTCTTCTTCTTCAAATATTATAGCCAGATCCAGAATCTTTTTGCAAGCACAATCCCTCCTTTGAGCAGTTAAAAACTTTGGATTGCCATCACCCACCTGACCTGGAGCTGATTCCCCCCCACCCCCGAAGATATGCGTCAGGAGCTTGGTCTCAGAAATCATTAAACAATGTTTATTGAAAACACTCAAGGTTGGACAAACACTCTGTGCTTTTTGTAATGCAGAAATATTTTGAATATGTCTTACAAAATTAGCAAAAAAAATGCTAATTCTCTGGAGATACATGACAAAATGCTGCCCTTTCTGGAGAACTGTCACTCTGTTACTTTCCTTAATATATATTTTCTATTTTATATGCCAATAAAGGTCAAGCACAAGTACTTTTCTTAAAGTAGCCTGTTCTTTTGACTCTTTTGACCAGGCACAGGCTGTAGTATTGACCAAAACTAATATTGTCAAATAGAGTAAAACTGAAAAAGGACATTAAAAGAAACATATTGCCAATATATATATTGATCAATGCTCCTGATGAGTTTAAATTCCATGGAAAGAGCATACAGTATTTTCATTACTAAATTCAATTAATTTTGCCTTAATAAATTCAGTTACATGAACCAGAACTGTTGGCTGAAATAAGAGGTATTATCGAAGAAGAATGCAAAAAGTGTATATTGTAGTAAAAAAGAAACACCTGAAATTATTAAGGACAAACAAGAAGCAAAAGGAAAAGGTAAGACAAGTAGCATCAGACTCCTCAATGCAACTTTTCAGCAACTATAATGTAGAGACAAAGAGAACTGTTATACTGGACAATACAAAGAAAGATATGAGAACACCAAAAGAAGAAAAGCAAAATATATCTTCCAGAAGATCCAAGATATTAAAGGAAAATTTAAACCTAGATTGGAGGTGCAGAAGATGAGCAGAAGAACATAGTGTCTGAACAAGACAAAACAAAGAAATTATGGAAACAATATACAGAAGAACTATCATTAAAAATGAATGATTCATCTGAAGAGTAATCTAATGATGAAGAATATGCACTTCAAGAAAGTGACATGAACACTGGGAAGAAAGCACTGGGGAAAAATAAATCACCAGGAACAGATGCAATAACAATAGAAATATTGCAAGCTATATAAGCTTCATCTGTCAAAATGCTAACAAGAATATACCAAAAAAGTAAAGCAATGCTCAAGGTGTTGTAAAAAAAAAAAAGATTTTGTTGTGTGTGGGGTGAGAATGGGGGGAATATATGAAGCAAGTAAATGCCCGGCATTCTAATTGGATTCTGAAAAGGCAGAGATATATATACTGCAGTATGTTGGCTGCTAGCTCCATAATATGATGCTTTATAGACTACAGCAGGGTTTTTGACTATGTGGATCATAAAAAGCTGTGGATTTTTCTGAAAGGAATGGGTGTGCCCCAGCACTTGATTTTCCTGATGCATAAGCTGTATTGTGGATAAGAAGCTACTGTTAATGTCGAAATGTGGAGAAACAGAATAGTTTCTCTTAAGCAGATGTTTCATACAAGGGTGTCCTTTATCTTCTTATCTATTCATTCTGTAAGCAGAATATATATGGAAAGCTAGAATAGTTCATTATGAAAGAGAACTAAAAATTGGTGAAGGAAACATGAGTCAAGACTAGGCATGGGCCTTTTGTTTTGGAATGGGTCCAGTTCTGAAGTGAATCATGGAAGCACAGGTACTGTTCTGAACTTGGACCCAACCTCCAAAATGAAAGCACCCATTGACCTACCTTGCCTTACCTCGCATGGGGCAGTACACTAACTAGGAAGAAGACTCTGATGTGTTATCGTTCTTTCTCCCTGGCACTGGCCAATCAGGAGCTGCGCAAGGACATGCATCATCCCACCTCCCTGTTTGATTGGCCAGCTCCAGGAATGTTGACACATGATCCACTCTGTAGTATTCCCAAGTACTAAATGTGGATGCGAAATACGAACAGTTAAGAAAACTTGTGGGGGGGATGATTTCTTTGAAATATGCTGCTGGAGGAAAATGTTGCCTGGACCACCATAAAGATAAACAATGAGGTGATAATCAAATCAAGCCTGAACTCTCCTTAGAAATGAAAATGATGGAATTGAAGCTGTCTTATATCATGTGAAGACAAGACCTGCTAAAGAAGACAGTAAAGTTAGGAGAAGCTGAAGGCAGCAGGGAAAGAGAAAGACCAAACAAAGATGGATTGACTCCATAAATGAAGATTGCTGAGTAGGGACGGGCATGAAATGGAAAAAATAATGTTTCATTTCATCTTGTTTCATGCTCACACCCGGTTTTTTTGTTTCTTTTTGTTACTTAAGATTTGTTTTTAAAAAATCATACGAAATGAAATGAAACAAAATGAATGGCTCCCCTGGGTCCTAGAGGTACCAGATTTGGTGCCCGGGGAGCTGCTGACAGCTCGGCAGCAGCCCAAAATGATGGAACAAAACAGTTTATTTCAATGGGAAAACAACCATTTCATTTCGTCTATAACGAAATGCTGCCTCCTCGTTTCTTTTCATTTTGTTTCATTTTGTTACGTGACGAAATGATGAAACAGCATTTCATTTTTCATTTCCTGCCCATCCCTATTGCTGAGCGAGGCAATTAAGGGGATTTTTTTGGGAGGGCATTCATTTATAGGGTTGCCATAAATTGTATGTGCCTTTACCGCACATTAAGGAAAACAGGGAAGGAAACAGATAGACATTCTCTTCTCATGCCCCATGGTCCACAAAATACTGTTTACAAAACAAAGGAAACATTTTGTGCCTTTTGATTGCATTCACAGAGTTAATGACATGTCAAATCTTACTTGCAACATACAAGTCCTTGAGGAGATTTGGTTCCATGAAATTATAATAAAAATTGTTTCATATTTCCACCCTGTGTTATTATTTGTGATGCTGAGTTGTCAAAGAGCACCAGTGATAAAAGTGGATTCATCTTTAGTTGCTAATTCTTATCTCCACTTTTAAACCATTATCATTTTCAAACTAGTGTCTTTGACGGCTGCTGTATCAGATACCAGGAGCTATCATATTTTATTGTGCTTTTTTACCAAGGGCAGAGATATTTCTGCAATGGCAATCTATCATGGTTAGAAACTATATTCTATCCATCTTACTGAGAGAAAAGACTATGGACATTCTTTAAAGGGGGACTTTTCTGGTGTAACAACAGAATCTAGGGCAGTCAGAAGGCGGAAATATCCTCTCTCTAGTGTTATCCCCTTTTCATCCCTTTTCATCCCTAAACAACACTGAGGGGGTGAAAATAGAAATGGACATGAATTGCACTTCTGTGGGTTGGACCAGCTCACTGCAGCACCTCCACAGGTGTTCAGGGGGCACTCCTCTGCATGCTCATCCGTTCCCCAGGCAGTGTGTGTTTGCCTCCCCACCTCCTCGGCACTCACCAGTCGTAGCAGATGCTTCCTCCTTCTTCCTCCTCTGACAGCCCCCCCCCCCACTTAAACAAAGAAATGAGGCAAGGAAGCTGGCAGCATTGCCTTTGAGTGGGGTGTCTTCTGGAGGAGGCAGAGGAGGGAAATGTATTCTGGAATTGCTGAATTGACAGTTATGCTGAGGGGAGAGGGAAGTGTGAGATGCCCACAGAACACTTGTGTGGATGCCACACCCTGCCCATCGTTAGCTGAGAAACCTTCTAGGGCAAATTTTCCAGCAGAATGGGGATCTTTGTGGGGTGGGTAAAGATGGCGAAAGAAATCCCACAGCACCAGAATATCATTAGGTTTAGGCTTATTGTTCACTACAACAGAACGCTCAAAAACTTGTACATGGAGAGGACAAAGGACCACCACACTATCCTCAACATAACCTTATCTTGTCTAATTTAAGAAGCTAAACAGAGATTGCTTGGTTATGAATTGGATGGGAGGCTACCCAATAAACAGGGATTAGGGGTGTGTTTTTTATTTTAGTTACTCCAAATCCCAGAATTTCCCAAGGAGAATTCTAGGAGGTCTATCCCACAAAGACAAACTTGCAGGCATCTTCATTTTACTCACTTTCAGAAAAGCCGAATCCTCCTTTCGTGTTGCAGTGCTTCCAATGGTAGTAATCTTGTTGTCTGTTATTGTCTATATAACAGTAGAAGGTACTTCCCCAAGAATCACCAACCCCAGGAAGCACTGCAACAGGAAATAAAGCCTAGAAAGAGGTCTGAGTATTTCTACAGGTCAGGTGGCGTGAGAGGATCTGCAGGCCTGCATTTCTGAGATGGATCTTCCAGAGTTTTGACTGGGCAATTCTTGGAGAACTCTGGGACTTGCACTCTAAGTAGAAGAAAAAATAAAATTCCAGAACAGTGCAAACAATCAGACAACAGACAGAACAATGAAAGGTGAACAAATGGCATATTGTTACACCTACATGTGAGTGAAGACAGAAGGAGCAAAAACAAATTTTTTGGACAGCTATAAAGATTATAGACATACATTTTAATTTAGAGTAGAAATGTTGGCTTCCACAGTCCAATGCTCTATTCCCATTCAGGGTAGTTTCTAGGGGGCTATCAGTCCATGTATAAGATCTTTATTCTCTCCTGAATTCCCTGTGACATATTGGTCCCCAGGTGCCTTATGTGTGCACATCCATAACGAAAGTTGTATGTTCCTGTTGAATTTGTTCCTGTTTCTGAATTGTCTTCTGCAGTGACATAACCATCACCGTATGAAACTGGGAGGGGGGGAGCATTGGAAACAGCTTTGTGATCAAAGACACGGCATAGCCCTGAAATAGGCAAAAAGCCAGGTCAGCTATTGTGTAGTAAAGTAAACTTGATATAACTGAATTTTACTTCCAAATGTGAACATGACATGCCAGTTAACCCAGTGTATAACGGCCAGTGGACAGGAATGCCTGGGTGCATGCCCTGAGGTCAGCAATCCAAATGCGCTTTGTGCTTCTTGAGAGAACAGCCAGCCAAGATCACCCGATGGGAAAAAATATCCTGCCATTCGTCTGGTCTTGGGAAATATCCTGCCATTTGTCTGGTCTTGGTCCCAGACAGCCATCAGGAGGAGGGACAGCTAAATCACCTCTGAGTACTTTGCAACACTTGATACCTAATAAAGCCTGCAAAGGTCACCTAAAGTTGGAATCAACATGACAGCACAAAGTGTTGTGGTTCGACTATTAGAATACAACTTGGTTCAAATTCTTGCTTGACCACGAAATTTATTGCTGTACCTTGGGTCAGTCACAATCTCACAGCATGATCTGTTCCACAGAATATTCTTCTCAGATGAGAGGTAGAGAATCATGTTCATCACCTTGAGCCTATTATAGGACAAGTGAGATAAAAATGTAGCAAAAAAAATGCTGTAACATAATGACACAGATACAACAATATTGGCCTATATTCACTTATTGGTCCGAGCTAGAATAGATCAATTGAATGAATGGGATTCATTAATTATACATTTCTTGTACTCTTACTGAATGAATTAATGGGTCTACTGTAGTTGGGACTCACAAATGGATTCAGTCCAATATATTTCTCACATCTGCTGTTCAGTTATCATAGAATAGAAGATAGTACATTGAGTATCATTTAAGGAATTATGTAAAGTAGGGCTGTACAACTTTGAACAGGCCAAGGTTTACTTTTTCCGGCCCAAAGTGCCTGAGGGTACTACACTAAAACCTCTACTTACGAATTTTATCTGTTCCGAGCACGTGCTCATAACTAAAAACTTTTGTAAGTAGAGCAGCGGTTTCCCATAGGAATGCATTGAAAACCAATGAACTGCCCCGCTCGTCTGAGACAGTGGGCTGGCAGACCCAGAGCTTTGCTGGGGCAGTGGCGGTCCTTGGGATCAGGGAGGGAGGGTGGAGAATTTATCCCCTCACTTTTTTAATTGATAGCCAGCGGGCTACTTTTGAACCCTTCACGGGCTACCAGTAGCCCGTGGTCTACCTGTTGGGCAGGCCTGATGTAGAGGAATAGTCATATGATACTGATACTGATAAAGCAGTATCAATATCTGCATCAATTCTTTAATAAATAATTATTACGCAGAGGCTGTGTTGCAATTTTTCCCCACTCATTGGGTGTGATCATCAGAGGTTTCTGTGGATGTTTGTCTTTCAGCAACTGTACTGTTTACTTTTTCTTTGCTAGTGTTATTTCTCTCTCCACCTCCCACTGTTCATTCAGTCTGTTCTCACAGTCCGACACCAACATACCAGGCAGAAGGAACTCCATTTTCATTCTCACTCCCTTTACATACATACATACATACATACATACATACATACATACATACATAC
>JAHTLZ010000010.1:54450437-54462016 GCA_023846285.1 Phrynocephalus versicolor | reverse complement strand
ATACATACATACATACATACATACATACATACATACATACATACATATAATTTAGGAAAACACAAATTTTGTTCAAAAGGTGCATTTACAGAAGAGGGATCTGTATTGTTCCAGGAGAAATAAATGGCACCAAGAGGCTAGAAATGAAGGCTTACAAAATACAGTGGAACCCTGTAAGACAAATGACCCATAAGACAAAAAACGTGTAAGACAAATGAAATTCCCAGGAATAGGCAGTTTTGTAAGACAAATGTTTCCCTATGGGTTAAATTCATCTTATGAGCTACCGTTACAGATCGGGTGCTGAAGAAGACCAAGCAGTGTGCAACACCCAATCCCTAGTAACTTGGTGGGCAAAGCAGGGACCAAGTGATCCTTGCCCAGCCCTGCTGCCGCACTTCCCTTGGCTTTCCTCCATTGCTGGGGCTTGTTTGGGAGGTAAGCGGTGATGGATCACCGCCACTGCCACTTACTTCATAACCATCATGGGCTGGATGAGGATCTCTGGGTCTCTGCTTTGCCCACCAACTGGGTGGGCAAAGCTGGGACCCAGTGATCCTCACCCAGCCTGGGCTGTTTGTGAGGGAAGCTTTTCCCCAGCCCCAACCCAGCAAAGAAGAAAGAAAGTCCCCCCCCCCTTTGCTGGGTTCACCAGTAGCAGAAGGCTGCTCCCGCACAGCCAACAGACAGCTTGGAGCTTGCTCATTCCCTCCCTTACCTCACCTGCAGCCACATGCCATCTATTTCATCTTCTGGGAGCCCTGAGTTCCCTGTTCTGCCTATTCCAGGAGGCAGCCACTGCATGTCCATGAAGGCAACACCCCCATCCTGCCTCTTCATCCAAGCGGCCAGCTGCCTGAGCAGGCAGGGCAGTGAAGCCTGGGGCGTTTATACACGACCCCTAAACTCCAGGGCAAATGGCTCCCAGCTCCGGAGCTTAAAAATGTTTCCCCACCAGCTCCGGAGTTTACAGGCAATTAAGTGTGACCACGCCCACTTTAGCGCGTTCCAGCGCACCTTTCAAGTACCTGCTCTCTGGAGGTGAAAATTATTTGATGTGGTGCAACGATAGTGAGTGCGGGGCTCTCCTCGCTTCTGTTTGCTGTTTTTTGGCTCCCGGCCCTTTAAGAGCTACTGGAATGTTGCCGCGGCAAGAGCTGGCAAGAGCGAGAGGCAGAACGGAGGTGAGCCACGGTCTTTCTTCCTTTGTTTTCTCCCTCCCCTCACACAGCCGGCAGCCAGGAAATGTGGAGGGGGTGGGAACACAGGAAGAGCAACAAGCCCCTAAGATCTCTGGTCCGAATTTAAGTGGCCAGCGGATCTTAGGGGTCATGTAAAAGCGCCCCTGGGCTCCCACATGGACTGGACAGCCAGCCATGAAGGGCAAGCAAGCTGGGGCATGGCAGCAGTGAGTGGAGGTACTAGTGGGGAGGTGGGGGGCATGGCAGGTTAGCAACAAGCAGCCCTTTCCTGCTCATTGGGGTGAGGGTGGGGTGGCAGACGAATTCTATCCATTGAGGATGGTCAATAATAAATAATCTTTCCTATGTTATCTGGATGCCCTAAGCACATCCGATCTCACCTGATTTTGGAAGCTAAGCAGGGGCAGCCCTGGTTAGTACTTGGATCGGAGACCACTAGGGAATACCAGGTGCTGTGGGCGCCTGGAGTAGTAACTGGCAAGCCACTCCAGCATTCCTGCCAAGAAAACTTCATGGACATGGGGTCACAAAGAGTTGGTCATGACTGTAATGACACAACACACGTTATCTGTAGCTTTGAATAAAGTATTTTGATGCTAAAGTGTGCTCTCACTATGTCAGCTTCACTGATGAGTGTTTTAACATGGCTACTTAATTCCTTTGGACATAAATAAAGGGGATGAATTGTGAGGCAGCAAAGGGTATGCAATTGGATTATCCAGTGGTTCAATCACTAAACAAAGTTCCGCTTAAAGGCTAATCAGTCTTGACACTTACAAAGAGGGAACTGGATATTCTCTCACGATTACCTTCCCTACAAATGCAAGGTTGCCTGAACTTTGAAGCTGGTGTTGTAAAATGTGTGCGTTCTGTGCAGTTAAGTTCCCCTGCCACCTGCCTACAGCCAACTTAAAGATATCTTGCATGTTTGGTTTGTCTAGTCTAGTGGCTTTTTCTAAACCACTACTGGCTTTGTTAAAATGAACAAAAATCCTAAATATTTAGTGGCACAAAAATATTGCCTTTCAAAAATTGTGCTTTTAAAGCTGCTCAATCCAGTCTTTGATCTCTCTTATGAATTTATGCATTTATTGTGTTAAATTTAATGCCTATCCTTCCTCACAGGAAACCATGGTATATAACAGTCTAAAAATGCAGACTAAACTGAAAATTACAGAAATCTCAAATCAAAGTGCATGCATATGAAAGTATAAAGTACAAAAATGTATGGTTCTAAACCATTCCTACAGCAGTCAAAATGCTGACTTATATGCCAGTCTGAACAGGTCCTTTGCTTGTTTGCTTTAGTTTTTAATTTAGCTCCCAAAGACCATAACAATGCTGGTGCAAAGAGCACATGAAGTCCAGGGATGTCATGCTTGCGGGTAATTATGTCTTGATGGGGTCAGTTTCTTTGGTAGCTATAGACTCAACATCATGCCAATGAAAGTATGTCATATACTGCCCCTTCCTTTAAAAATTCAGAACAAAGAAACCTTATGTTAATAGAATATTAATGCAAAAGTTTATCATGGAGGGTTGAAATGGAACATAATTCCCAGGATTTCTTTCTTTCTTTCTTTCTTTCTTTCTTTCTTTCTTTCTTTCTTTCCAAAGCATTCCACTGCTGAGCTGAAAAAAGGCATCTAGTGAATGATAAAATTGTGAAGGTTGAGGGTTCTGACAATGCATCTTGATTGCGCACTCTTTGCTGTCTCGAGTTGAAATGCTTAATAATAATGACTCCCTGTCATTGACAGCAATTCCGCCATCAAGTATCATACCTGCACGCACAGCCACACACACATAGCAAAGAGCTTGTTGTCATTTTCTACAACAGTTGGCTACGCAAATGATAATATGGATAGAGTGGCTTGGAGGGGAGAGAACGTACAGATGTCTGGATTATAATCAATGTGATTATCCTTGTGCAGGTGTTAATCAAAATATATAATGTTAAGGGGGAAAGAAGGAAACACTCCACAAGGCAAAAAAATCCGTTCATACAAACCAATTCAGAGTAGTTTTCAGCTTGACAAAAGACTCACAAGTTCCTCTCCCAGTGTAGGAAAAATTGTAGATGATCGACCTTATTTGGCCTGCACTACTCTGCATACCCCACTCAGACGATATTGGGATGTGATTGGAATAGGGAGATTTTGGAGTGAGAGGCTCCTCCACTCTCAATCACCACTTCTCTGTGTGTCCTCTATGCATTTATCACAGCTCTGGGGAAAGGACCACTGCAGGAGTGGAACTTTTCCCTGTCATGGCATCCTCATAACAGGGGCATAAGTGCATCCACTGATAGGGATACACATGGTGAAAATATCTAGTTTTGTTTCATTTGGGGTTCTTCCCCCCCTTTTCTTTTTTTGTGGGGGCTACTTCTTTCATTTTTGGGACCTGCATTCACTAGTTCTTTCCTTAAACCCGAAAGGGACGGCAAATTTAGGGTTCGCTCTCTCTCTTTTTGCTTTGTTTTTTTTTCTTCTTGTTTTAGCAGGGATGGTAGTATGAAAAAAGGAAACAAAACCAGAGGGGAAGAGCAGCAACAAGGTAACAAAGAATGAAACATACTGTTAATGCCTGCACTGCCAACTGCAAAGCAGGTGGCTCCAAAAGGTGCAAGCGGATGGTAGTGTTACTCTTCCAGCCTCTTCCGCTGGAGAATAGTTGATACATGCACGTGTATATGTCTTCTTCCACCCGTGTCACTTAGGAACTTAAACTATTGATCACCATCACATGCCTGGCGAGGAAGTCTCTCATTCATTGCCCTCCTGCTTGTTTTCATAGATCCTCCTTTGCCTTTTATGCCATTCAAAATGAAAAAGGAGAAAAGAACCAGGAAGGGAGGGAAGTGGACTAGGAGGAAGGAGCTCTTGCCTGCACTCTCATCCAGTTCTCTTCCTCCCCACAAGGGAGATGGAGAGGGAGAAAAAGAAATGGGAAAACTTCAAGTTGCTGAACTGAACTTTTTAACTACTGCAGGGAGAATAGCTGATACATGCTCCCAGGAAACTGATTTCATTTACATACTCAGTATTGAAAGAACTGAAGTCATGATGAGCCATGACTACCCTGTATCCCCCCAACACACACACACACACACACACACACACACATCCCATCAGCCCAGCAAACTTTGTTCAACTCCTACTTAGGCAGGACTACTAATGACATGTGTTTTTAAAAGGGGAAAGGAAAAAAGCTTTGTTGGGAAAGGAAAATAAAGTGTGGAGGAGAAGTTCTTACTATTTGTGCATGCTGCTTGCAGCCTCTGGGTCTCAGAGTTCTTGCAGGAAGTTTCCATGAAAACTTGAGCTGGAGCACACGGACATCCCAAGGGTATTTGGGGAAAGCCTGTTATTAAGAGGCTATGCTTTTATTCATCCCTGCTAGTGCAGCAAAGTGGGTGGGGAACAGCATTGCTATGGTTTGTTCTTGCTTTGCAGTCTCTTAAGTCTGGCTTGGATTTCTGCAGGTTTTAAATAGAAAGAGATGCTGGAAAGCTCCATGGTATAGGTAGCTGGCCGGGGAGCCAGAGGTTTGAAGATATATTCTCCCCAGTGTGTCTCCTTGGCAAGAGCTGGGCTTGAGGATCCATAGAGCCCGTTCCTGATCAGCGGATCTAAGATTTTATTATATTGTTCTATATTGTTATATATCACTGCTCTCTCCCAAATACTGAGACACCTCTCTAACAACCACGGATCACAGCTTAAAGAGTACTATGCACTCTTTGTACTATAATATGGATTTATTGAGGTATGTCTGCTTTCCAGTTCTTGTTCTAACACTGACCTTTTTTGCAGTTCTTCTTAGCTCTTGCTGAAGCCTGCTCAATCAACCTATGAAAAGGCCAGATCCATTCAGTGGATGCTGATGTTAATACGCTGTGTTTTTATTTTGACAGAGGTGGTCCAGCTCACACTCTCTGAAGAGGAGAAGGTCAGCATCACCACAGTAACAGTTGGGCTAAGCACTGTACTGACTTGTGCTGTTCGTGGACCTCTAAGGCCTCCAATCATCTGGAAACGAAATGGAGTCATGCTGAACTTTCTAGATCTGGAGGATATCAATGTAAGTCATCAACCATAAAAACAATCCTGTTTTAGCAAACTTAAGATGACCACGTAACTTTGGAATAATGAAAAGAAGACCCAATTAGATCATGACAATTATTTACGAAAAACATAGCAGCTCCTTGTGTCTGTGGCTAGATTTTATCTCTGAGCATTATATTGCCTTCCTCAGCAGGAATCATATGTGCGTGTGTGTAAATAGTTTATATTTTCATCATTACTTGTTAAAATGACAGCTATTTCACTTTAACTGTTTCAGAGTCATATTGGGGGAAAGTACTGCATTTATCAGATAACCCCCATTTTCCAACCCAAAAATACAGTTTCACCAACATGCAGTTCTCCCCTGACTTACTTCCACATGAGATGACCCTTAATTTTTAGTCTAACAATTTTAGAAAATAATATAGTCTAATATGTGAGAAAATACTCATTTTTGTTGATTAATATTTTATGATTTGGAGAAGAGGGGGAAATGAAATGAAAATTTTTCTTTCTTGTTACCATCCATGACTTCCTTTAAGCCTATCATAGCTGTGTTTAGTGCATGTATGCTTTCCATTTTCAAAGCATCCTTACTTCATAATTCCTTACCTAGGATTTCTGAAAACATTTATTTTAGGGAATGAGAGATTGAGGTGTACAGTAGGACCCCAGTATCCACTGGAGATTGGTTCCAAGCCTTCCTATGGATAATGAAAACCGTGGATAAGAGAGAATGTCAAAACTGCTGTTTTGGGGTAGTAACTTGCTTTACAGCTGCTGTTTTGCAACAGTAACTTGCTTTACAGCTGCTATTTGTGACAATAGCTTGCTTTGCGGTTGCTGAATTATTTACTTATTTTTTCCTCTGCCAACCATGGATAACTGAATCAGTGGATAATGAATCAGTGGATACAGCGGTCCTACTTGTCTTTACCTTGCCCTGTGATCGTGCCTGCCCTCAAGACAAGATGATCAGACTGCAGTTGGTGATGGCAGACTGTAGTTGGTGAAAGTAACCAAGTACAGAACATTGTCTTCTATGTCATCTTACCATGACCTACATTAATGGAGCAAGACACATTGCTATATGATATAAGAGTCTGCCCATTTCTGAATAAACTTTGTGAGTATTGGTGGCATATCTGGGACATTTGCCAGTTGGAAAGACTAGTGACGTCCATGTTAATGATTTTAAATATTTATGCTGCAGATGGATAAAGGTATTATTAGACAATCTGAAAATTGGACACTGTACTTCATGTATTTTACAATTCAAAAAATCCACATTGTTCAGTGGTCTATTTAAAGGTATGGAGGTGAGAGGGCAGTATGCTTCTTAATGTACTTGAAGTCAGTTAATTAAATTACTTTGTTCCTCACCCTTTTAGCATGCCTCAAGCAGCAACTCAATTGCATTTCCACTTTTCACAATAAGGTTAGCAGTTTAGTTAATTGGAAGTGCAACAGGAGATTTAACTCTGTTATCCCATGACCATTAAAATCCACTGCAAAGTACTCAAAGATGTGGTAGATGAAATCATTTCCCCACGGCCAGTGGAGTTTTTTTTTAAAAAACAATAAAGTGCGGTTACGCCCACTTTATCATGACCCAGTGGATTTTCCAAGTACCTGGTCGCTAGGTGGTAAAAAGTTTGTCTCAGTCCTGATGCAGATTTTTAATTGGTACTTGAGTCAGTGTGAACACAGAAAATCTGCACCAAAACCTTTTTGCCCCCATTATGGAGTCTTTGATGCAGATCCTGGTCGTGAGATCACAAAGGATGCAGATCTTTAAACTGCAACCGTGGAAACACAGGAACCGTGACTTCAACCATGTGACCTCTGCAGGGGATCTGCATTTTAGTTTGATATGGATTTTGCAGCCGTGGGATAGCAGCATAAGTGTGCCTTTCAGCTTCCAAGAAAATCCCCCTTCCTTCTGGCACAATCAAGATCATGTACAAGCTTAGAGAATTTTCAGCCACTATAAAAAGAAAAACCTACGTATCATATTTGAAATGGAGCTCTTTAAAACTGTGATCTAAAAAAATGATACCAAACTAAAAATGAGAATGTAGCAGAAAAGCTGATATTGCTGAGACTGCACCTTCTTGTCCTTATGTTGCATGAAGGGACACAAGTGATTTAAATCAAAATAGAAAGTGATAATGATGGATAACAAAAGAGCAACTAATCCTGAATATACATAGGAATTTAAACTAGGAGACAAATACTCCCTTGTTTTTTATGGCCTTTTCTCTTTTCTTTTCTTTTTTCTCTTTGTGCATGCTTTGATTGGCAACTAAAATTAATTATTTTTCCAGGCTCATTTAATGAAAAACTTTTATAAGCAACCCAGTAATTTCTCTTATCTGCTGACACCTTAACAGTTTCATCATATGGCTCTTACAAAGGGGCATTTGAATGGCACATGTAATTAAATCTATTTTTCCTGTCCCAAAATAATCTGTAATAGTAATAAGCACTATTGCTGCATAGGATGTGTTTTGTAGAAAAACGAACTTATCAATTTAAAATACAGAACAATGTTAACTCATTCTTGAACTGGTGATACCACACAAGATGCTGTCAAAAAAGATGGCAGACTTTGTTTTGCAAGTTCAGTAGCTAGCATTTGCTTCCCTACTAGCTTTTAGCTGATGAATAGGAAATAGGTATGTAAATAAAAAATTGTCCTGCTCTCACACGTAAGGAGAAGAGACTGCTAAATTGTTCTTTTCCCCCAGGAAAAAGTTCAGCTTCTTTGCAGTTGCCTCAAAAACAAAAAGGAACAAGATGGAAAAAAATAGCTTGCACAAATTGAGCAAATTCAAATCTTTAACACACATAATGCAAGTTGCATAAAACAACTTCTTTTACCAGGGGGAACTGTTGGTTTCTTTTAAGGGCCTAAAACCATCTGGGTGGGGGTAGCTGCATTATAAAAAATAAATAGAATATGTATCAAAGCAATAAGAAGAAAGTAACATATGCTAACATTATGAACTAAGAGCAAAATAAATTTAAAAATGCAAGCAAAACAATGACATGTAATAACTATTCTGTCTATGTGTGCATGTGTCTGTGTTTGCGTGCTTTGCTTCTGAAAGAGAACGGATACTGCTTTTGAGCAGAGAGAGGTTGTACAAAACAATTGGAGACCATGATTGGGGAGGGGGAAGCTTTTCTTACCTTGTTACCTGGAACACAGAATTGCATGAGACCCAAGAATTTCTTCTTGAGATACTGGTACATTGATAAATTGAAATAAGCAATATCTGGAATAGGAAAACATTTAGCAAGTGTGCTTTACACCCTCTGCAAGATGAACACCTGGTCATCACTGTAACCTGGGCATTGAGACTCAGAGATGAATCCGATAGTACTGCCAAACTGTGCACCTGTATTTTCCGAAAGAGTGTTACGCCATCTTGCAAAGGCTACATCCCTATTCCTTGATCTGCCTTTTGTCTGTCCAGGAGTGTCTCTGTCTTGTCTGGATTAAGTTTTCAGTTTAGTCACCCATATCCAGTCAATTATTGGGACCGGCCGCGGATCTGGAACTGATTTAGAACAGCTTCCTTAGATTTAAATGGAAATGAGAGATAGAGTTGAGTTTTATCTACCTATTAGTGACACTTATCCCCAAAACTCCAGATAACCTCTGGTTTGAAGCAGATGCCAAATAGTACAGGGACAAAACAGAACCCTAAGGCACACCACAACCAATGGCCAAGGGTCTCAAATTGGTGTTCCCTCCCCCAGACAAGATTATGCATTCTTTTCTCAGTGTCACCATAAAAAAATGCCTCTAAGTGTCATCCCAGAGAGATGGCCTGGAAGCAGAAATAGGCACAAACCTGGAAAATGGTGGTCCATAAAGGTTCCTGGTTAGCCACAAACCACATATCAACATGAACCAACTATAAAACTGAAGAGGTTCGTGGTTTGATTTTCATTCGTGCTCACTGTGTGTGTGAGGGGTGCTACCTGCTTCTGTTGAGCTGCTGCTGTTATCATCATGCTGCCACTGATGCCACGCCATTATTTTTGCATTGCTGCTGCCAGCATGCAGCACACTCCCATTGGTGCAGCAGCACTGGCAGCAGAGCTTCCCTTCCAAGGAGTCCTGTCGCTGTCTCTGATGATGGAGGCAGTAGAGCAGGAGGTGGTGGAGGCACCAGGATCAGGTAGGTAGGAGATAGGGGCAGGGGGGAGGGGGCAGGGGGCAGGCAGGTGTCTGTTTTGCAAGGCAAAACAAACCACCAAGGAGAAAACAAGTCTGCTGCTTTGTTTAGCTTTGGTAAAATAGGACCCCCAAAATGGGTTGCTCACCATAAAATGAACTAGCCCAATTCAATGGTATTGGGTTTGAACTAGAGATGGGCACAAACCGAAAAAATGGTGATTCGTTTCATTTCATTTCATTTAAGGTTTCGGTTCATTTCATTTCATTTAAGGTTTCGGTTCATTTCATTTCATTTTAGTGAATTTTTCCAAAAAAATTGTTTCATTGGTTTGTTGGCTCGTTATTTGTTTTTACCCACTTTGCACGATTTAATCCATTTGACCGTGCACGGGCATCCCATGCCCCAGGCCAAATGGAAAACATTTTTAAAAAGCAATCTGAGAAAACACATAAATGGACATTTTAAGTACTCCTCACCCCCTGCTAGGTATTATCAGGCAGAAAAAATAATTTTTGCTGGGTTTTTAAGTATATTCATGGTGTTTTAATACCTTAAAAATGCCATTCTGCACAGATTCACCACCATTAAAAAAAGTATGCAGCAGCCATTTTGTCCCCTTTTAAAAAAAGATCTCTTTAAAAACACATTTTTAGATGTTTTAAATCACTGGCATCATCCTAATAGCTATAATCAGGCATTTAAAAATTATATTTTTGAAGTGTTTCTCATCTGTTTAAAGTATTTAAAAACAGCTCATTTCTTCGTGCACCACCATTAACAAAACGAAACGTAATGAACAAATTTTTCCTGATTTGTTTCGTTTCGTTTAGATTTTGCTCCTAGGTTCATTATTCATTTTGCTACATAACAAAACAAATAACAAATAACAAAATTAATAAAAATGTGTTTTGTGCCTCCTTGAACCTTATTGCCTAACTCTGTGAAAATTTGTCTGAATGACCTGCACAGAAATCTTCAATGTGGTTGCTGTGTCACACCATGTTCTTCCTTCAGGTGTTGGGATGACAGGCTTGATAACATTTTGTTATTATTTTGGAAGTCTGCCAGATGTCCTTTATAACTCATCTACATAGGCCCCTGGTTTTCCGCTTATAAATCAAACAATGTTTGCTGCAATCAATCTTGTATATAACTCTTTTCATCATACACCTCCTCCCGCTGTGTTGTTATGGGGTTTACCGTGTCAGCCTGGTAGTTATGAAAGGATTTTTTCAAGATGTTCTGGCTTTTGTCATAACATATAACCCAAAGAACTTGAAAGGGTATTCCATATCCATTATTTTCCATCAGTTTTGCTGTTACTGTATTGTCATTCTGATAATTCTCCACTGCCACTCTCTCAGGTCTACAGAACATTGTATTTTCAGCCTGCCTTTTAATTATCATGAAGCATTCAGACCTACTATTCAATAGTATATTCCTTTTCATTGATTTCCTATACTGTTTGTTTTCCAGCTTCCCATTATAAATTAGCCATATTTAATCATGCTTTAAAGAAGATAGAGTTCATGCTAGCCCTGCTTCCTCCAGCATCACTTTAATCATGGAAACACAACTGTCTGAAGAGCAGGAGGCTGCTCTACCCAGGTAACCTCTTCACACGAGAGAACCCCTTTTGCTGTAAGGGATTTTCCTGACACATATATTGAAAATGGTGCATCTCCCTCCCGCCCAAAATTGTTTCATAATGTCTAGTTGAGCCAGGACATAATTTACCAATGAAATTAACATAGTTGCAATTAGCCATCAGGCTGGGAAAACCTAGCCTGAGAATAAGGAAGCACAAACATTTATTTCCCGCAGCGAACTTTTAAATCCCCACAGATTGTCTGCCAGTATCAATCAGTGTGTTGTGGAATTTGCAAGAACATTTTTTGTGCAAATTATGTGATCATGGAGAATTACAACAGCTGCCCCCTTCCTGCATGGACTTCTAAAACGTGGAAGCATTAAATGATTGTTCAGGACTTTTCATCAATCAGCCAGTCCACAGGAAACCCTTTTCTACTTGCTACCATTCACACTTGTTGCTTTGGAACATGGATATCTTCTTCTTCTTCTTCTTCTTCTTCTTCTTCTTCTTCTTCTTCTTC
>JAHTLZ010000010.1:54425396-54441354 GCA_023846285.1 Phrynocephalus versicolor | reverse complement strand
TTTAGTCTATCCTTACAGATTTTTCTCTTCCAGGTGTCCTATAATTTGTCAAGCCAGACTCCTTTTCCTTTTGGAGTCCTGACCTCCAGACACTCTAACAGGCCCACCAAAGAAAAATCAGATAGTACTACAGGGTTTTAAAGTCTGAATTCCTCTCTCACACACAGGGCTTCCAAGGAACTGAAATTAGCTTCACCTAATTCTCAGTCCTAACCCCTTTCCAGAGGAACTTCCACAGACTACCTACAACACTTGAGGGCTAACTTTTACTAAAGGCTTTTTAAACTCCCAGTTTCAATTTCTTCACAGGGTACAGGCTAAATATTTTGAGCTGGTGACTTTTTCCCTCAGGCAAACTGGATATATTCGAGATCCCACCGCTGCCCACCAAATTGTGACGATCCCCCTTTCCAGACACTGAATTGTGATGGGAATGGTACCGCTGCCACCTTTTATTTACTTAGTACTGCTGCCACCTTTTAAACTCGTCGCCTCATGAATTGGGACTGACTCAGAGATATATAATAAAACAATGATGAAGTTTATTGAGAAGATAATAACTATAACAATATCTGATGTTGGTATGCGTTGCCTTTAACATATACTGTAACAGATCTAATCAGCTCCACAAGCCTCCCTGCCTTAAATAGCTAGTAAACAGTGTAGCCCTCACTGCCTGACAGAACTCTCAGAGAGCAGTGCTCTCCCAACACTCACTCTCAACTTAACTGCACTTTACTCAACTGTATAGGCTCCACCCTTTTTATATCCTACCATTCCCCGCCCTCCTGCTGGGATTGGCTGATGATTTGTATATTCATCACTCTTGTCTGCAGGGTTTGTCACACTGGGCTATTGCCAGGCTGGCTCCAGTGGCTGCAGCAGCTGCATGAGAGAGTGGAGAGAGAAAGAGAACTTAGAGAGAGAGAGAGAAGGAGAGGGAGAGAGAGAGAAGGAGAGAGAAGGAGGCGACGGGGCTATCGCTAGGCTGGCTCCAGTGGCTGCAGCAGCCCCATGAGAGGAGAGAGAGAAAGAGAGAGAAGGAGGCGGCTGGGCTATTGCCAGGCTGGGGCAGCCCTTAGGGATGAGATTGTGGTGCTGTGCTGCAGCTTCGTCTGTCCCCTCCCCACTGCACCTGGGCAAGGAAGAGCCATGGAGGAGGTGGAGGAGGTGGGCACTGTGCCCCACAGGTGGCAAGCCTTTGCTCCAGTGGACGCAGCAGCTCCAAGCAGTCACCCAGCCCCAGGGGAGGAAAGGTGGTGGTAGTGCTTGCGCCTCTGAACTGAACAGCACAGCTTGGTTTGCTTGCTCGCTCTGGGTGCTGTTTGTTTCAAAGCAGCAAGGCACGCCTCCCAAAAGGACTCCTGGAGACTGCAGCCACAAAATCCTCCAGCCCAGTAGGGCTGTGTTCACCCCATAAAACGCACAGACATTTCCCTTCCTTTTGAGGGGGTGAAATTGCGTCTTATAGGGTGAAAAATACAGTGAATAATGATGAATGAATGAATAGCTTTATTATGGTCAAAGACCAAAAACATCAAACAATCCACAATAAACATAAATTTGAAATTGGAATAGGTACAAAATTATACAGTCTTCCATTAAAATAATAATAAATAAACCCTTACTTACAGGTTCATAAATTACATACTCAACTAAGCTGAGTCTATATCCTTAAAATAAGATAAAACCATGGCCAGGTTAATGGTATAGAAGTATTATTATCTATCTTGGATGCAACCCAAACAACTGTTTGCGAGTCATTATTGTGCCGCACAGAATTTAGCCACTTTTCTAGTAATGTGATGGATTTTGTCAAAAAGTAGCAATTGTACATAAAATTCCTCTGTTCTTCCTGGAAATTTGCAGATAATAGGAGATAGGAGCTCCATGTGGATATCCTGATAGCAGGAATAATATAAGAACACATGTTCAACTGTTTCAACTTAGTCACTATTGCATGGGCAAATACAGTCTGATGGAAGCAAACCTTGAAACCTTCCCTCCAAAAGCTTGGAAGGTAGTGCATTGAATGTAGCCCTTCTGGCATTAGATGAAATAAGACTGGCTAAGTATGGGGAGATAGTAAAAGCAGATTTCAAAAGGTAGTTGCATTTCCCCAACTGGCCAGCAGTAAAGAATAATGGGGAAGGTGGGCAACCTTGCCTCATGCCTTTTGATATCTTTATTGTTTTAGTTAAGTCCCCTTTGAGATCTACTTTCATACTTTGATATTGGTATGTACTGTAGCTGAGATTACTCTTCCATATGTTCCCCCAAAGTCCATTATTCTAAGTTGTTTGTGTAGAAATGCCCAAATGCTTTTTCTGCATCCAGAAAGATCTATGTAGCAGATTTATCAACTTTCTCTTCATAGTATTCCAAAGAACTGAGTGCAATTCTTATGTTGTGGCTGAACTGTCTTCTAGGTAGGAAGTGATTTTGGTATTTAAGGATAAAATTAGGTAAGACGCCTTTCAATCTATCTACCATGATTGATGCAAAAATTTTGTAATTAACATTTAGTAGAGAGATTTGTCTGTAGTTTTAGAAGAAATGATTGCTTGTCTTGCAAAACGCTCTTGAACCAAGTTACTCTTAAACCAAGGTATTACTGTACAATAGGACCCTGTATCCACTAATTCAGTTACAGTCATTCCCCGCCATTTCGCGGTTCATATACTGCAGTCCTGGTATATCGCGGGACCACAGTATACGAAATGCAAGGCCCCCCGGGGCAAGCTGCTTGGGCCTGTTTGAGGCCTCCTGCACTTACCCCAAGCCATTGTGCTGCTGGAACAAGCCTCCAACAGGCTTCCCAGGCCTGTTGAATGCTTCAGAAGTGGTTTCCGGTGAACCAGAAGTGACTTCTAGATCACCAGAAACCACTTCTGGGGTGTCTGACAGGCCTGGGAAGCCCATGGGAGGCCTGTTCAAAGCAGCGCCAGGCCTCAGGTAAGTGTAGGAGGCCCCAGCGAGCCCCCCCATCTCAACCCAGCCCAGCATCCACATATTGTGGATTTTCAATTATTGTGGGTTGAGTCGGGTCCCTAACCCCCGCAATAGGTGGGGGATTACTGTATCCATGGTTGGCAGAGGAAAAAATAAATAAATAATTCAGCAACCACAAAGCAAGCTGCTGTCACAACTAGCAGTTTGGGGTGGTGGTGTTCTCTCTTATCCACAATTTTCATTATCCATGGGAAAGCATGAAACTGATCCCCAGTGGATACCAGGGTCCTACTGTATTCCAATCTTGAAACAACATAAGATAAAGAGTTAAAAATAATCCATATCCCTTTCCGCCATGAGACCTAGCAAGGAAACACTGATGAAAATACTTCATTGGCCCCAAAGTGACCAGGTTGGTCAAAAAAGTAGGGTAGGTACTGCAAGAGCCTTAAATTGTCTTGGCTCTGTACCAGCATTGCCAGTATCATGATGCTAAGTGTCACAATGTTCTATGTCAAGAATTTTGGCAACAGGGGCAGACAGAATCTCTGCAACAGGCCCAGGCTCTCCCCCCCCCATAGCCTTGAATTTGCTCTAATACTTCTTGAACTTACCCGTTTTGAATGGGAGCAAATTTCAGGAAGGGGCATTTGTTTCAGTCTATTAGAAACATATTACATAATAGTTACATCATGAAAAAATAGAATAAATTAGTCATATAGAGTGGGACTGTTCGTTCCTGAGTCCAGTTTTGAATTTTGCCAGTGGATGCAGTTTTAATGTAGTTCTTCTGTCTACTTGAATCTTAATGGAAGCAAGGTGTTTGACAAGATCCCTCATGACATTCTTATGGCCATGTTGGTAAAATGTGAGCTGGGCAATGATACTGTTACATGGATTCCTAGTTGGGTAACAGGCCAGAGTCAAAGAGAACTCACCAGTGGTTCATCATCCTTCTGGAGGATAGTGACAAGTGAGATCATTACAGTAAGAGTTCATTCCTATGCCTGGTATTGCTCAGTATCTTTATAAATGACTTGCACAAAGCAAAGTGACGTTCACACATGACACCAGACATTGAGGGTAGTTTGTAAGACAAGATGAGAATTCAAAATGACTTTCACATATTAGAAAATTGGAGTAATACAAATACAATTAGTTTCAAATTGCATTCAGAAATGTGGCATGCTGCATTTGAACAGGAAAAATCAGATGCCAATACTGTGTATAGGATGGATGAAAGCTGGTTTGGAAGCAGTATGTGTGAAAGGGATCTAATTATTTGGAAGGCTGTCATGTGACAAATGGAATGGGTTTGTTATTTGCAACTGAAAGGATAGGATCAGAAGTAATGAATTCAAGTTACAGGAAGGGATTTTTTTGACTGAACAGTGTGACCTGCCAAACAGCTAGGACTTTTCTAACAGTGATGGGTATTGGACGGTGGTATTGACTGTCACAGAGATGGTGGGCTCTCCTTCATTGGAGACCTTCAACTGGAAATTGAACAGCTCTCAGGGATGCTTTCAAATGGTGACTTCCTCCAGGGGACTGAGCTCAATTACTTTTGGGATCCCTTCGAGCTCTGACATTCTATGATACGTCGATCATTGACTCATGTAAATAAATTCCTCCTTAAGAAGCACACCAGGAAAGGGGGGATCATGATGGGGAAATCTATGGGGTCATATTTTGTTTTTATCTTTTCATTGTATGTCAGTAATTTAAACTGACACAAAAATCATGCAAGTCACATAAATACTTATTATCATTTCCTCCTGCAAAGTTGGAATAAACATGGGATTGAAGTTGCACAAAATTTGAACACATCATTTGAGTCTTGTCAAATGCATGTTAGCTAAATGAAACCAGGTCACGATGGGTGAAAGAGAGAAAAAAATATCCATACTGGTCTTTGAAGTATTGCAATTTTCTCAAAAGAATGACAGGCTAAATGCCAATACATCTTTTGATGGAATTAAGGTGTCTAAAAAGATTAATTTTCCCTGTATCATTGATGTATCAATAGGTGCCATTACTCTTTAGAGAACTGAAGCGAGTGTACTTGAACTGGATTTGGAAGGCTGCAAAAATAAGTCACAGTTTCAGTAGATCTATTTGAACAGAGCCTCGTGGCACAGTTCTAAAACTGTTGTACTGCAGCCATAACTGTGCTCAAAACCTGGGGTTCAGTTCCAGGTAGTGGGCACAAGGTTCACTCAGCCTTCCAAATTTGGTAAAATGAGTAACAACCTAACTTGAGGAGAGAAAATATGTAGCCTCTGTTCGTGTGTGGGGGTGTGGGGGTGGGTGGTGAGGGGGGTGTAGGGGGGTGCACGCGTGTGTGTATGTGTGTGTTGCATCATTACAGTTGTGATCGACTCTTTTGACCCCATGTCCATGGAGTTTTCCTGGCAGAAATACTGGAGTGGTTTGCCTGTTCCTACTCCAGGCGCTTACAGCACCTGTATTCCCTGGTGGTCTCCCATCCAAGTACTAAGCAAGGCCGTCCCTGCTTAGCTTCTGAAATCAGGTGAGATTGGATGTGTTTAAAAAGTGCTTTAAGTACTATGGGATAGTATATAATCAGCACACTATGCTTTGCTTTGAATGAATGACATTTATTGAAGAGATCACTCACCAAACCCCTGTTAATTCAGTAGGCCTGTGCTGCTGTGAATTACTACACTAAGTGACAAGATAATGATAATAACAATTCTGAGACCACACTCAGTGTCATAATGGAAACAGGTTTTGCAGGTCAAAGCAGGAGTTTTGAATGAGCTGAAATGATGGCAACTAGGGCACGAAATGAACTTTTGATTTGTTTCGTTATACATTATTCATTTCGTTATGTAGCGAAATGAATAACGAATGGCCCCCTCTAAGAAAAACAAAACAGAAATTTTCATTTCGTTATGGTTCGCTTTTCGTTCCCTGCCGGTGTCTCCTACCTGACTGGTGGTGGTCTGGTGGATGTCCCTCCTCTGGCTGCAGCTGCTGCCCCCAGCCCCCAGGGAGGGGGCTTCCAGAAAAAAAAATTACAAAGCTGACCAGTCTGCACTACAGCTGGTAGGCAGGCCACATGGTCAGCCAGTTTAAAAAAAATAAAAATAAGGAAAAATATGTTTTTAATTTTTTTTTAAAAAAAACCCAATCCAGCCTATGGGCCACCGCTCCAGCCCACGAGCACCGGACCTGACCCACGGGCCAGCAGACTGTTTTTTTCAAAGCTGACCAGCCCACACTACAGCTCTTAGGCAGGCCATGTGGTTGGCCATTTTTTAAAAAAATAAATAAAATTAAAAATAAAATAAAATAAAATAAAATAAAATAAAAATAAATTAAATTTAAAAAACAGCAATTACAGTCGGTGCAGAATGTGGCAGACAGGTTGGTGGTTGGTGAGGTCAGATTTGGCCACATCACCCAATTCTGGTTCACCTGCATTGGCTGCCCGTTGCCTCCTGAATAAGGTCCAAGATGCTGGTTTTGGTTTACAAAACCCTCTATGGTTTAGGACCTGAATAGCTAGCAGAATGCATCTCCCAAAAGTCAGCTTCATTGGCATTCTCGCTCCGGGTGGCCACCCCAAGGAGGCCCTTAAGGTTGCCACATGCAATTGGGCCTTCTCCAAGGCTGGCCTGGCTACTTGGAACAAATTGCCTAGCAAGATTCGCCAAGCTCCACCCCTAGAAGCCTTCAAAAAAAGTGATTAAAAAAGGCTATTCATAGAAGCATTTGGCAATCGCTAATGTCTGTTTTGTATTCCCCGTGTTTTGATTTTGTTGGTTATTATTTTGTTTCTGCCTCTTGCTGGGTTATTTGTCTGTTTATTTGGTTGTCTTTATTGTATTATTGGTTTGATTTGTATTTTTATTTTTATTTACGTGTTATTCACATATTGGTTTTATTGTACACGTATGGTTTTCTGTATAAACCACCCAGAGTTGCCATTGGGAAATCAGATGTGGTATAGAAATAAATAAATAAATAAATAAATAAATAAATAAATAAATAAATAAATAAATAAATAGCTACAATCAATCTGAAATAATATTTTGTAATAGCAAATACATACATGGGTTAAGACATTAGCCTCTGTGTTTAGACTTTACTTGTTAGCTTGACTAGGAAGACGAACTCCTGCATGTCACTACATTACTGATGATCATCAGAATGGAAAAATAAGATTCCAGTGTGGAAATGAGGCAATAATGTTGGGAAAAGTTGAAGGCAGAAAAAGAGGAAGACAAAATATGTGGCAGCTTGACTCTCTAAAGGAAGCCTCAGGCCTACATTTATAGGAACTGGGCAGGCATGTAGAGGACAGGACATTTTGGAGGTAACATATTCATAGGGTTGCCCTAAGTCAAAGGTGGCTTGACAGTATGTAATAACAATAAGGCATTTGATGATGTCATATCTCATCATTCACAATGACATAATAAAGAACACAAGATTCATATCCACTTTGCTGCATCTAAAACCCTGCTGAGAAATTTAAATAATCTTAGCAAGATTCTTTTGCCTCCTTTTTTAAATTCGTGAGATATTCCACAGAAGAATTCTAAATTTCACATTAGGTAAAATCTGGAAATGTCCCCAATACCATCTCCTACACACAAGGATCTGTAGAGAATGCTGCTACCTGTCCTCTCACACCAACTCCCTCTGAAATATCTCTGCCTGTTGTTTTCTATATGGTATGTCATTCAAAATAGTATAGTTACAAATTTAAATATGCCATTGCATATTTTACACTTTTAAAAGCCATTGGCATTAATTCTTTCCTTAAATTACAGGAATAATAAACAAGGTTAAATTCAAGGACAGACAAAGCTAATGACATTTGTCCTGCTTTTCTGAATAAATTCTTAGAAGGACCAAAGAAAATAAATTAGGAATTTGTGACTAATGCAGGCATTTATTGTATCCAGCCGAAACAAAAGAGAAAGAGAAATAAAGAAGCCAAAGCATCCTGACACCTTCAAGCCTAACTGCTGTATTTTAATGTGAGCTTTTTTCATGATAAGCTAACACAGACTAGCATAGCTCTCTCTTCTAAAACTACTACTATGGAATGTATTTGTCAGGATCAGGGTCGTTTGACTCTGCTTTTTTTTAGAATTTAGGGTCCACTCAGGCTGAGGCAAGCAGGGAGTACAACTGGTGGGGCTTGCTACTAGCACTCCCTACCCTTTGCCACAGCAACATGAGATCTCCCTGTTGGACTGTGTTTGCTGTGTTCTGAAACTGGACTGGCTGACAGCGTGCTCTGTGTCTCTCGGCCCTGGACTGTTTGACCACACTTCTGAAAACTCCCTGGTCCTGGCCTTCTGCTGATAGCCTTGTTGTTGCCCATGCCCTGGCTGTTACAGTATTTATTGGTGAATTTTGCATTAATCACCTATGAACTTACTATAAAAATTGAGAAATAGGGACATTTTTATTAATATGGAGAAAGCGATAGACACTGTAAGTGTGCATACATCAAATCTAACTACAATGGGAATCTTTGTATCTATATCCTGTAAGTAGTATCAACCAAATAATTCAGTACCATGAGGAATTTTACATTTCAAGAATAAAATCAACCACTTGTTAGTTATGCCATAGTATAATTTCATTCCACTGTAGTGCCTGCAATGAAAAACATGCTTGCCTTTATGACAATTTTCATACCAAGAAAAAAAATTGATCTGGCTTTTTGGAGAGGATTCATTTAGGCATAGAATTTCCAGTCCAAGAGATGTTTCATATATCAAAGTAGCTACAGTAACCCCCCACCTATCGTGGGGGTTAGGGACCCACCTGACCCGCGATGACTGAAAATCCGTGATATGCGGAAGTGGGTTGGGTGGAGCCTGGGGGCAGTGGGCAATCAGATCCCCCTGCCTTCACCTGCCTGTACCACCCCGAGGTTTGTTGGACCAGCGCACGCCAGCAGTGTTGGGGGATCTGACCTCCCGCCACTGCACGCTCGTGCCATCCTGAGACTTCTCGGACCAGCGCAGCCTGGCGGCATTGGGGGATCTGACCTCCCTCCGCCATGCGCCCATGCCATCCCAAGACTTCTCGGACCAGGCCGTGCCAGCGGCATTGGGGGATCTTTCCCGGGAGGTGTCCGGGGAGTCCAGGGCTGTCTCCATTGAAATGCATTGGCTCAATGCATTTCAATGGAGAACTTTTTCCCCATTGGAATGCATTGGCACAATGCATTTCAATGGAAATTTTTCCCCCTTTGGAATGCATTGGCTCAAAGCATTTCAATTGAGAAATTTTTCCCCTTTGGAACACATTGGTTCAATGCATTCCAATGGGGGAAACATTCTCCATTGAAATGCTTTGAGCCAATACATTTCAATGGAGATTGCAGGGCAGCGCTGGCCCCAAGCCCCAGGGGACGGCAATCTACCCCATGCTGTTCAACATCTATATGAGACCACTGGCTGAGTTCATTAGGGTATTTAGAGTGTGCTGTCATCAATACGCTGATGACACACAGATCTATCTCTCCTTTTCCACCTCTGTAGTGCAGGCAGTGCGGTCCCTTGACCTGTGCCTGGAGGCAGTCATGGAATGGACCAGGACCAACAGACTTAAGCTCAACCCAAGAAGACCAAGGTTCTGTTCTTGGGGCACCCTTTACTGGGTACGGTGGTCCTCTCCCCAGTCTGGGGGGCATTACCCTCCAGCTGGTGGATAGGGTAAGGAATCTGGGAGTGGTCCAGGATCTGGCTTTATCCCTGGAAGCCCAGGTGGTGACCGTTTCCAGGACCGCCTTTTTCCATCTATGACAGATCATCCAGATTTGCCCGTACTTCAATGAGGCCTCCCTGAGAACAGCTGTGCAGGTGCTCGTGATTTCAAGGATAGATTACTGCAATGCTCTCTATGTGGAGTTGTCCTTCACCTTGACTGGAGACTTCAACGGGTACAAAATGCAGCAGCCAGACTGGTGGTGGGTGCGGGCAGATATGACCGCATCACCCCAGTTCTGGCCTGCTTGCACTAGTTGCCCATTGCATCCCGGATAAGGTTCAAGGTGTGTGTGTGTGTGTTGTGTCGTTACAGTTGTGACCGACTCTACGTGACTCCATGTCCATGGAGTTTTCTTGGCAGGAATACTGGATTGGCTTGCCAGTTCCTACTCCAGGCGCCTACAGCACCTGGTATTCCCTGGTGGTCGCCCATCCAAGTACTAACCAGGGCCGACCCTGCTTAGCTTCCGAAATCAAGCGAGATCGGATGTGCTTAGGGCATCTAGGCAGCTAAGTTTCAAGGTACTGGTTTCAATTTACAAAACCCTCCACAGCTTGGGACTTGAATACATGGTGGAGCCTATCTTCCAGATATCAACTGAGGGCCGGCCCACTAGAATGTCACAGGCACTCTCACTTTGGTTGGCCACACCCAGGGAGGTAACCCAAAACTGAGCCTTCTCTGTAGCTGGCCCCTAGCTTTGGAACCAACTTCCAAGTGAGTTGCACCTAGCACAGTTCCTGCCGGCCTTCAAAATAGCACTCAAAACTCTGCTTTTCTAAGAGGCATCCAGCGACTTTTAGTTAGTTTCCCCCCCCCTAACTCTGTGCTACCATCTTGCCAATTATCTTGCCTACTATCTTGTCAATTATTTTTCATTTTTATTTTATCTTATTTCATTTTCCCTCTGTTGTCTGTTGTATTGTGTGTTTGATATTTGTTATTGTTTACTGCCATTGTTAACCCACCCGGAGTTCCTTTGATAAATAAATTTTATTTATAACTCTATTTTTTAGCAATTATATTTTATGACTATTTTATAAACTGCCTCAGGTAATGCAGTTTGCACTAAGGGGGTGGCATAGAAATTAATTAAATAAATAAATAAATAAATAAATAAATATTATAGTGGCATTTTCCCTCCAATATTAAAATATGTATTTTATCCAGCTAAACAGTGATGTTACATTGTTACAGTTGTAAACAGAAAATCTCTAAGGTTTCAGAGTCTCTAAGATTTGCAAAGACTAGCTTTCTGAGGCATACTGAAAAAATGGCCATGACTAGCTTTCCGACGCAAATCTGACAGTTCACAAGTTTTCTACACTTCTTGCATGTGGGATGCATCTTATCAAATCAGTTTTGAGAGACCAAAAATCTACACTGATAGCGTTAGCTGTGATTGACAACACCCTTTTGACAGCTGCTGATAATTAATGGCCATAGGGATACATGATAATCAAACGGGGCATTGACAAAGTGGTTTGTGTCAGCATTCAAGCAGATATTTATCAGCTGCTGAATGCTGATTTGAAGTGTGTGTGTGTGTGTGTGTGTGTGTGTGTGTGTGTGTGAGAGAGAGAGAGAGAGAGAGAGAAATGAGGGACACATGTTAAGAAGACCACTGGATGTACCCTCTATACAAATCTTTCACTACAGCCAGCCACAAAGTGAATCAGAACAAGATCCATAAGATAAGGGCCATGCAGTCATACCACAGTCTATATCTGTGGTACCCACCGGAAGAGACTACATGACAAACCCACTCGTGCAAAGTTTCTGCACTTCAGGGACCAGGCACATTTTGTGTTACAAAACCCACATACTGATAAGTAACTCTGAAAACAACAAAGAAATGTGCAGATAAAATATACATTCAGATTTGTAATGCACGGCTTAAATGTGCTTCAATGCAATGGATGGAATGCATTCATGCAATGCATGCAGTTTGAAACATTCACAACAGGACATAAGCTCATGGGAGAGGGAGGACAATCCAAAAAAGGGGGATAGATTTCATCCATTTAAAAAAATTACAGTTGGGTGCAGACTGGATGTGCAGGAAGAAAAGGCAAAGTTCCTAGATGGGTGGGGAAACTTACTCTGTGCAGACCTTAACTGATCCAGGTATGTTTCACAATATACAGAGGACCACTGCTTGAATCTTGTTCTGTGCACTGTCTGTCTTTAATTCTCTGATCAAGTCATATGCCCGTAATAAATGTGTGGCACAGAAAAAAATCAAGTAGTCGTTGGAAACAGAGGAATGAGGAAATCTATGTATGTGACATTCCTTCCTTCCAGCTATTCCACAGTAAAGGGGGATGCATGAACTCTACTAGAAATGCATTAAAACACCAACAACTAATAGACAAGAGAGAGAAAACAGGCAGGCCATAGAATAAGCAGGAAATGTCTTGAAGTGTTGGTCATCCAGGGACAGAGCAGTAGGAAATGCTTAACTCTTAACATATCAGGGCTGGCATCAACCTGCTCAGTCCACAAGCCATTACTCCCACTGCCTTGTTAGACAGCAGTCCCCAGGAGCAACTGCAAAACCAAAAGCTACACAACAAACCTGTCAGGTAGTTAGACATGGTTTTCTTCCTCAAATTGCCTGTGTATCATGGTGGCTTTTACAGGGTTATTGAGTGCAAAAGTAGTTTTTCTGGTTTGTTTCCTCAATTGTGTTTACTCACATGTGCCAAGTTAAATTTGTCACTCCGAAGTTGCCTTTAGGGAACACCCAAGCCTGTTCCACAACCCAACATATTTTGCACAAACGTTTGTTATGAAGGGCCAGTTCTGTCTCAGCCTAGCTTTCACCTGGAGCAGTAAAGCAAAACAAATTGGGGGGGTGGAGGCTTTGCTTCATGGATACAAGGCAATTTTGAATCCTGGACAGGTGGCTTCTATCTTAGCCAGTGGTCAGTCGTGCTGGGTCGTTGTGTATGCTTATGGAGATCTCATTTTGTTAATAATCATTAACTTCACCATTTTCACCTGTCTTGGCGCTCTTGATCAGTGTCATGCCAAGATTATGAACTTTCCAACCCACACAAGACATCATCCTAAGTAGAAGAGTAAGACCAGTGGGGTTATTTTCTCTGTCCATTTTTTTATTTTTAATTTTTATTTTTTTATTTTTTTGCAAAATTCTGCCAGGTTAATTTATACCAAGCTAGTGTCTTTTCCCTTTAAGAAACAAATAAAACACACTGCAAGCAGAGGATTGTTTTAAAAGATTCAAGGAAACCATTCCAGGCTTTAGAAGAGTTTTAAAGTCTATGAAACAAATGAGTAGTTGTCAGAATTGGTGGAATTTCCACAAAACCGTGCAGTCAATAATACCTTTCAGAAAGGGAAAGGAAAATTGCTATTCCTTATTCTTGTCCATGAGGATGAGAAACCTACATATTAGCTAGCAGGATAGCTCAGTGAATTAGGTTAAAACTAAGGAGACAGATGTTGTGATACTTCATGGTGTGTCCCAGAAAAAAAAACAGCCTGTGTAGCCTTGGACAATCTCACAGCATCCACAGCAGAATGGAATGGTAGACCACTTCTGAATACTCTGTAGCCAGGGAACCCTGGGTGAGGTTGCCAGAAGTCAGAATCCTTATAGCATATCATCATTACTAGAGATGGGCACGAATAAAAAAAATGGCATTTTGTTTGTCGTTTGTCGTTTAGGGGGTCTGTTTCGGTTTGTATCTGTTTTTCGCAAATTTTTGCAAAAAAATGTTTTCATTTTCATTCGTTTTGTTACCATTTTGTTACCATTTATTTCAATTTTTGTGATTTTTTTAGGATTTTAAGCAATTTACTCATATTGCAGTAATAGAAACGAAACGCACGACAAAATTTCCAGTGTTTCTGTTCGTTTCGTTTCATTTTATAGACAAAATTTGTTTGTCATTTCATTACGTAACAAAATGAAAAAACGAAAACAGAAATGAAAAATTGTTCGTTTCGTGCCCATCTCTAATCATTACTATTATTATTGGACTAGCAAATTGATGTTTTTCTCATGTCTCTTTCCTACGCTCCCATGTGTGGAGCACTGATGCCGAAAACAGGCATTTCTAATCCCAGGGGAGGGATGCTCCAAATAAGACTTATTTAAATCTGTCATCTCTAATAAAGAATATTTGTTCTGTAAGTACAGTTTTGTATAAGTACTGCAGATATATAAACTACTGTATTACGGTAGTTGCAAAGTATTAGAAGAATAGAACTTAAATATCATAAATGATGGTACAGTACATAGGGGAAAATCTCTTTCTTACATGGAAAGAAAATAATAAAAAGGAGTATTTCATCTTTCAGAAATGTCTTTGCATACCATGCATCAGAGTGAAATAGATCATCCATAAAAAAGACAATTTTAGAGCACCAACCAAGTGTTCATAACATTAATCAGAGATGTCTATTAGGAAGCAACACATGAATGACAGAGGATTTTTATTGCTCTGTTTTTCTTCAACTCTTTTATAAATCATCCCATAAAAGTAGCCATCTAGTTTTTATTGATCTAAATTCAATCTCAGTAACAATATCTCAAGCACAAAAAAATATAAAGCCTGATAATATTAGTATTTCAGCCGAAGGCTGTTTGCCATTACTCTTCCTTGAAGAGCTGGATGTCACTCAAAAGATTGCCATACTGCTTATTCCATGTTCAGTATGTGAGCCACCTAAATGAAAGAGGATATTATCCATTGAATAAGTACTATGCATCTGTCATGACATGGAAAGGAGTAAGTAAACCTCAGTCTTCATGTCACATTTTCTTTTTAGAATCTAGAACTATGAGTTTGACCACAGAATCACAGTACTGTTGGCTTCCATGTGCAGAAATCTAAGGGGTGTGCAGGGTACAACCACTAGGAAGAATTCAGTACTTTGGGGGAGGGGGGATAAGAATTAAATCATCATTCTTTTGATAGCTCTTATATGTCATGCCTTTGAAAAGCAGAACTGTGAGGATATATTTATGGTGATGCTGCTGGAAGCAATGACATTGGCAAATTAAGGGGTAATTTAAGGATAGCTGGCCATTAGAGATGGGCACGACTAGGGAAAATGACGTTTTTGAGTTGTCGTGTGTCGGAGGCAGCCCGTGTCGGCTCGTTTCCGTTTTTCGCGAAACTTTGCAAAAATTAGTCGGTTCGTTTTTTCGTTTTTTCGTTGTCGTTATACTGGTTTTTGGGGGGGTAGCGGGCTCCTGGAGGCACCTCTGTGGGGTGGGTGCCTCCGCCGGCCCGCTATAAAGGGAAAGTGGGCTCCTGAAGGCACCCGTGGGTGCCTTCTATCCTCACCCACTAGGAAGGGGCAGCAGCAGGCTCCAAGAGACCCCTCAACATGGGGGTCTCCCCTCCTCACCTGCTGCTGCAAAATGGCATGCATAACCATATATGGATATGCATACCATTTGCAGACAGTGAGACCACCTGGTCCATTGGTACGACCCTCCGAGGAGTGGGTCGCACCTGCCATGTCCCACAAAGAAGGGAATCGTACTTGCGTGTACTGCAATGCAAGTAGATCTGGTTTAGGGTTAAGGTGGGTTAGTGCAAGGGCTAGGGTTAGGCTACTGACGGGTAAGGTTACGGTGGGCTATTGGGTTGCACCTCTGGGTGCCTCTCTGACCCACTAAGAAGACAGTCTGTGATGCATGGGTAGGAGTCAAGGATTAGGGTTAGGGGGTTAGGGGGCTAGGGCAGGTTTTAGGGGGCTTTTTGGCACATCCCAGAAGTCTCCATGGCCAAGTGGCCATGCGATTGGTGGGATGGCTCCAAAAAATTGCATGGTCGTCCCCTCCCACATGGCTGGCCAGGCCACTGGGCCAGCCCATCATTGCGCACTGTGCAGGTGTAAAAAAAATAAAAAAAAATAAAATCAATGGAGGACAGAGGAGGAGAGGAGAGACATTTTGTTGCAAGAAAAAACCCACTGCTACTGTGAAAAATCTGGCAGTTTATACATTTCCGCGTGTTTCTGTTGTGCTTGTGTGTTTTTGGACCACGATTTAAAAAACAATATTGTGTTCGCTGCCCCATTTTGGATCCCCCGCCCGCACCGCATGGCATAGCGAGTCCGGCTGCCCAGGACGGGGGGGAGGCGGGACCCCTCCTCCAGACCAGAAACCCCCCCTCAGGTAGGTGCCCTGAGGCACGGCAGGCGTTTTCCGTCTGCTTTTTGGCCCGGGAATGGGTGGGGGGAGAGTTTAAAAGTTTTT
>JAHTLZ010000010.1:54412214-54422228 GCA_023846285.1 Phrynocephalus versicolor | reverse complement strand
CCCAGAGCATTCGGTGCCATCGCTTGGAGTTCTGGCACCGGGGGGGGGCATACCAGTAGCACTGGGGGAGGGAGAAGGGATTGAAAGGGGTACAAGGGTGGAGAGAGTGAATGAGAGGCAAAAGTAGGGTGTTGGCTGCTGCCACCTTTTCAGGAAACTTTGCTTCAAATGTTCTGCTTTAGGGCAAGTTAACCAAGATGATGCTAACTGACCAGTTGCAGGCACTCTTGGAAGAAACTGTTAGCCTTGATCCATTTCAACTGGGTTTCAGGCCAGAGCATGGCCCTGAAACAGGATTGGTGGCCTCGCAAGAGGATGGCAGATTGGGGGAGTGTAACCTGGTTATCCTGGATCTTTTTGCAGTCTTTGATATCATGGCATGCTTCTGGAAATACCGGTGAAACTCAACAAATTAGAATATCGTGCAAATGTTCATTTAATTCAGTAAGTCAACTCAAAAGGTGAAACTAATATATGAGATACATTCATTTTACATGCAAAGCAAGATATGCAAAGCCTTACTTTGGTATAATTGTGATGATTATGGCGTACAGCGTATGAAAACCCCAAATTCACAATCTCAGAAAATTAGAGTCTATCTCATATATTAGTTTCACCCTTTGAGTTGACTTACTGAAATAAATGAACATTTGCACGATATTCTAATCTTTGTACGATCAAGACATTCCTTAATTGGGGACTCTGCTTGCCACTGGTTCCATTTTTTTCTGGATGGCCGATCATCAAAGGTACAGTTTAGGGATGCCATCTCCACCCCTTGATATGTCTCACAAGGGTTGCCCATCTCCCTAATTCTTTTGAATTGAAGTCAAAGTCAAAAGGTGATTTGGATGTTTTTAGAGAAAAACCAAAAATTATGTTAATGGAGGTGTTCATAAACCAAGGTATGCCTGTATATATATCTTCAGAATCGGACACTTTGTACGGGCCTCAAGAATTGGCCCTGCCCAGGAATACTATTAGAAATACTTATTAATAGTGATTTATGCGTTGATAATCTCGAAATAAACTGTAAAGCTCTCTACATAGGGCGGCCCTTGAAAAGAGTATAAAATTTCAGCAGGTCCAAAAAACAGCCAGACTGATTTCTGGGGCTAGTAAATTAAGTTATATATCCCAAGAAAATGCCAAGTCATCTATCTTGGAGTGACTTCATTGCCCCTCTTTTAGTTTCCATGCTTGATTCAGGATGCTGGTTAAGGCCTATGAAGCCCTTAACAATTTAGGCCTTCAATACTTGTTGGAACGTTGCTCTTAAAAATCATCTACCAATTTCACCTGCCGCTCTCAAGAGGCACTTGAGATCATATTGCAGATACTTGCTGCCTACTGGAGAGCACCAAAGAATTTCAGAAGATCAGCCTTTGCAGTAAAGCCTAGTACTGTGGAGATCATGAGAAAGTATAGGCTATTCTGAAATAAATAAGTGTGCCGCAGCACTTGATTGCTCTTATAACTTGCATTGTGAACAAGAAGCTACTGTTCAGGCAAAATATTGAGACACAGAAATATTTTTATAGGCAAAGTTACCAAACTAGGATGCCTTTTATCCCCTTATCTGTTCAACATGTATGTTTAAAAAAACCAGAACGGATTCATATGAAGGAGGAGTGAAAACTGATGGAAGAAAACATCACCAATTTAAAATGTCCAGGTGACACCATGTTACTGGCAAAAAACAGCAATGACTTGAAATGACTGTTAGGGAAAGGGAAAGAAGAAACTGCTAAAGCAGGATTGCAGTTGAATGTTAAGACATAATCATGACTATAAAAGAACTATCCAACTGTAACAATGACTATGAAGAAATTGAAATAGAGATTTTTTAAATACCTTGGTTCAATCATCAGTCCAAATGTAATCTGCAGTCAATCAGAAGAAGGCGGGGATTAGGAAGGGTAGCAAGGAAGAAACTACAGAAGATAATCTAGGATGTTTCACTGGAGACCAAGATCAAGATCATCCTCACTCTTGTGTTTCTAATCATTATTTGCAGGTGTGGAAGCTAGACAGTTAAGAAAGCTGACTGGAAAGAATTGATTAGTTTAGAGATGGGTGTTTCATTTTGGAAGTGGTCCGGTTCCCAAATGAAATGCAGGAGCCCGGCTGGCATTTGGAACCTGTCCAACCCTCCGGAATGAAATCAGCCAATCCCTTACCTTGCTCTGGGGTTACAAGGGGCTAAACTCCAATGAGGAAGAAGCCTTGGATGTCATCTTTCCTTCTCTTGCATGCTGGCCAATCAGGAGCTGTGCAGGGAAATGCATCATCCCGCCTCACTGTCTGATTGGCTAGCATCACTTCCAAAATGAAACGCCCATATCTAATTAGTTTCATAGATGATGCTGAAGGAGAGCTTTGCAGAAAACCTGGTTTGCCAGAAAGACAAACGGGTGGATCTTAGATCAAATCAAACCCGAGTCTTCTTTGGAGGCACAAATTTTGCAACTGAGGTTGTCCTAGCTTTTGTACATCATGAGAAGACAGGATTCCCTGTGATAGGGATGGATGATCATGTACGGAGTCAAGATGTATTGTAAGCAGACCCAAATATGCTGACAGGGTACAGGGTCAGGTTAACCCAGCAAAACTTAGCATAACAGCAAAACTTGTCATAACAGCTGGGAGCTGGCATGATATCTTACTGTACGTGGGCGCCAGTCTATGAAGAACAGCAAATATTTTGTGGTTAGCCGAGCTAGCAAGACTAGGTCACGATGGCCCATGTAGGCACTATAGTGCCGAGGTATCGTTTTGCTGAGAACAACATATGGCAGTTAGCCAGTAATGGGGAACCAGCTTTGAACTGGGAAATAGTGTCAGATCATTCTAGCCTTGATGGCCAAATGGCTATAAGCCAAGAACATTAGCAAGCACATGAAGGCACGTGTATGCGTACTAAATACGTCAGTCTTAGATCATGAAAACTATAAAAACCATCAGAAGCCATTACTCCCTTGTCCAGGACAGCAGGGCCATCTGGCCTGTGCTATGCCTTGGAACCTTAAGGGGCTCTTGTATCCTTAAGCTAACCTATTCTCTGTACTGTATGTGTTCTGTGCTTTATCTCTATCTGTCTTTAATAAACCTTTTGCTATATAACTAACTCAGCGTGGCAATTTTGATGAACCATCAATGCTGCATTGATAATTTATATTGGTGCATAACCAAATACTTGACTTTATCACCTGGAAAAGGCAATAATGCTGGAAAAGGTGGAAGGCAGCAGGAAAAGAGGAAGACCACATATGAGATGATCTGACTCTATAAAAGAGATCACGTTCTTGAGTTGTAAGATTTGGGCAAGCTGGCAGAGGACAGGACAGTTTTCTAAGTGCTTAGTCATAGGCTTGCCATGGATCAGAGGCAACTTGGCAGCCAATAACAACAACATGGCCTTGGACAACAAAGAAGAAATTAAGAATGGCTGATTTAGAGAATTTAGAGAACCAGACTCCACATTTGTGAAATATGGTGGTATAGCAGCTTAATTAACAAGGCTGTGCAGGGCTCTCAGGACTAGAGATGGGCACGACTAGGGAAAATGACGTTTTCGAGTTGTCGTGTGTCGGAGGCAGCCTGTTTCGGCTCGTTTCCGTTTTTCGCAAAAATTTGCAAAAATTAGTTGGTTTGTTTTTTTTGTTTTTTCGTTGTCGTTAGTACTGGTTTGGGGGGGTAGCGGGCTCCTGGAGGCAGCTGCAAGAGTCAGCCAGAGCCACAAGTGACGGACTGGCAGACTCTTTGCACCCGCTGCATCTCACATACTTGCATGTAGTGCAATGCAAGTAGATCTGGCTTAGGGTTAAGATGGGTTAGCGCAAGGGCTAGGGTTAGGCTAGTTACGGGTGAGGTTAGGGTGAGTATTGGGGTGCACCTCTGGGTGCCTCTCTGACCCACTTAGAAGGACAGTGTACTGGCGTATGGGTTAGGCTTAGGCTTAGGGTTCAGGTTCGGGCTATGATTAGTGGGCTGTTTATGCCCGATTGGCACATCCCAGAAGTCTCTGTGGTCAACCTGGCCAAGTGGCCATGCGATTGGTGGAAAATTTGCATGGTCCACTCCCATGGGCGAGCCCATCATTGCGAATGTGCAGGTGTAAAAAAATAAAATAAAATAAAATAAAATCAACGGAGACGGTTTTTTTGCAAGAAAAACCCACTGCTGCTACTGTAAAAATTCAAGCATTTAAAATAGCTAATTTTCGCATGTTTCTGTGGTGCTTTGGTGGGGTTTTGGGCAACGATTTCAAAAAAAAAATATTGCGGTCGCCATTTTGGATCCCCCCGCACTGCATGGCAAATGGATGCGCCCTCCCAGCCTGGTACCAGCAGTGCAGCAGTAGCAATAGCCAAGGAGAGGGGGGGCAGGGAACACCCCCCCCCCAAATTAAACATCCTTCTGGCCTGGTAGGTGCCCTCAGACAGTTTTCGCCTGCTTTTAGGGCCAGGAATTGGGTTTTTTTTAACTTTTACAAACTTTTTTTCTGTGCCTCTTGGCATTGCGCGATCGCGCGATGCCAGGAACGACCACGACAAATCAGACCAAATTATTCATTCATCGGTTCGAGTTCGAGTTCTGCCGGAGTAATTCCTGTTACCGTTTCCGTTGAGTAACGGAAACGAGTAATGGAAACGGAAACAGGAATACCGCTAAGTCGTGCCCATCTCTACTCAGGACTGACCAGTTGCAAGTTTTCTTCAAAGCCAGGTAAAGAAAAGAAAAGGCTGGGATAGCGCAAAATTAAACCTTATGCCTAAACTCTATACATTGTTTCAATTTATGTGAGGATGTACAGCTTAATGATTTGAGCATATCCTCATATACATGTAGCTTGATAGGTTATTCTACACTTTTCACTGAAGAAAACCGATTTCCCTCCTCTGACTATGTGGCAGTGGGAGACAAGAAAAGCAACACAGTTTATTCTTCTGTATGTATTCTGAGACATATCGGTATATTTGAATGTCAGGTGGCAATGTAGCTCATTGTTTGTTATTCCCAAAAATAAAAACACCAAAGGCTTTGAAACTTAGGCCAAACTTCAAAGAAGATCACATAGAATCGGATACAGTAGACAGTAGATCAAATCAGAAGCCTACTCCAAGTTGTCATTTCAAATAAAACAAGTTGGTAAAGGAATACATGTTCTTTGTAGATGAAAGCAGAGGCAAGTATGTTTGGGGTTTTTTAAAAAAAAAATCCCTGGGAGGCATCTTAATATCAAAAGAAAACCATATTATTACAAATGTTCTTCTGTGTTTTGCTTGTAATATGCCCTAAAAGCCACCAAGTGCTAGGAAGCATGTCAAATGACTGGGCATACGTTTTCAAAGAACCTACTGTGCAGTTTGAAGAAAATATTTGCAGTGGGGAGGTTTCCTGTATTGTCTTCTGAGATTTTCCCCTCAAGCCATTGCACCTCTTAATGTGCCTTGCTCCTTTCATTTCTGTGTTCACTCCAGGGATAATTTATTTTGGCAACTGTTGTGTCAGGGCAGTGCTTCCAGGAAATTCACATTAAGGAAAATGTGTATTCCTGGTGATTGGCCCATTTTCCTTTTTACAGTCCATTTCCTCATACTGTAGATAAGTGTTTCAGGAATCCAACTCACAAATGAACCCATGTTTACCTCCCAATGACCAATCACGAGACAAAGCATGGCAGAATGAAGGCCACAGAGTCACATCTTAAAGTTTGCCAAGGAGTTTGAACGAAGCTCTAGAAAAAGTCTGACTCTATTAGTGTGTAAGCCTAGGTATCCACGATGTAACAGTTGATAAAAATTTGAGTACTGGGCTTACTACCTTTCAGTAATAGGAAAAAAAAGTGCCCTGCCTAGTAAAAACCATAGTAAAAAACAAAGGGATCATGCAACCTACAAAAAGGCAGAGACATGTCAGACCTCACAGGACTGGGAGGCTGTCATATATGTTTTATTTGTCACAAGAACTGTATAGTCTTCCATCAGCTCAGGAAGATGGCTGGGGTTGGGTTAGTACTCAAGAAAGTACTCGTTTCATATCTGTTTCACTCCCAGTAAGTAAACATCTACTGATCATTCTTCCCCACTAATCAGTTTTTGTAGAGCTGGGTGAGTTTTCTGGATGGCAACTCTGAGTGCTCCCAGAAACATTGTCAGTGATGACAACTGGAGCCATCCTTGCAGGTGGCCAAGCTAGTCATTAGGGCACCAATCTGCACTGAGTGGTGCCATGCTGCAGTTTGTGGCTATATTTTTGAATATCCTGTCCACCTCTATTGAAAGTAAGATCTTTAATAGGTGCTGTGTTGCACATGTTGCACATGCAACACATGCACACTTACTGAGTCTCCCACAGCTCAGAATGTGGCATTTCCAGCTGTTAATGATGCAAATCAGGCACAAATGCTGAGAAAGCAAGGTCTTGAGCAATCTCGTTCTTGATGGGAAGTCATTCTGCGAGGGCACCCGCATCAAGTGACAGAGGTGTCCTTGGCAGAGCAATCACTAGCAGATTTGGTGCCAACCGCTTTGCTGCCCAGTCGGCTAAACCTGGGTCTTGAGATTAGCATAGAGGGGAGAGAGAAAAGAAGTTTGCTCTGGGTACATGCCAATCCTTTCAGTTCTGTGCTGAGCCAGCCTGTTTTCTTTTTCCTTCTTCCCAACCAGTTGTGGCTGGTGGTACTCAGAGGATGCAGGTTTGATAGTTTCTAGCAGCAAATAGTGATGCTGGGATCACCTCTTTTCTAGCAGGCTGCTGGGGTGGGGGTGGGGTGGGCAGCTAAAACCACTTACCCCAGGCTCACTCAGCCTCTCAAGCAACACCCTGCCTCCCATTTCCTCTGCAAAAGAATGGGTGCCAATGTCAACTTCTGTGCTCCACGGGATTTTCACCATGATCGGAGTTTCTTGGGACAGATGGGCGCTCCAGTTGTCCCCATGCCGTTGGTGTGATGTTTAAAGGGGGTGAAGAGGTGAGCAGGAAAGTATTAGGAAGTGAAAGAGAAGGGAAATTTTGCATAGAATAGGCTGAACTAACCATAAAACGACTTGGGTATATATGAATGCAGCACTCTTTCCTATTATTTCTGTCAGGGAGAGGGAATGAATCTGTCTCAATATGCCCCAGTTGCATGAATATTTAATGGCAAGCATAAAGAAAAGTGGGCATTCTGGCAACATGCTTTCCCCCTTATATGTGCTCATATCACATTAGAGGTTTGTACTTGATCCATCAACTTGAGTGAAAGAAAAGCCATTTATCATTTGTAACAGAAAGCTCTTGCCAGGATAAAGAGTCTCATAAAGCAGTAATCTTCTATGAAAATGGATAGTTTGCAAACCAAAGACCCCTTAGTGCAGGGAATCATTTTCCTTGGTTGCTGCACTGTAGAATAAGTTGACATAAATCATCATAATGCCTTCCATGAAAATGGCTACCAAAGGCAGTCAGCTCCTCAATCTAATTTCAGAGATCCTCCTCCAGGAGAGTTTCCCTAGTAATAGAGACCCATACTGAAACATTGTAATATATGGCAACCTGGCATTTAGAAGAGAAGCAGAAAGGTACGTAGCCTATCCCTTCCCTTTTGGATGACAAAGAATCAATATATCAATGGTGAAATGACCAGCCTGTCAATGTAAATAACAGATGCAGAATCAGGATGCTATTTCGGTTTATTGCTTTAGACCTCAATCTTTCACCTTTGTTTTACACCCATGCTAAATTATCACTGGCTGTCAGACATTCTTCTTGCCTGGTATATGGCTCTATGCCTATATAGTGGCTGGCTTGTGAAAGCCCAACAGTTTTTGGAACCACAACAAATCTCGGGAGGAGGAACCCCAAAGAGAACTTACTGTGCATGCATTTATTCCAAAGGAAATATACTAGTTTCCAATTTTGCCCGCTCTTCATGGACCATTGCCTTGTTTACAGTTTGCAAACATCCTTCCAAATATTTGCTTTACCCATGCTCATGTCATAAACAGTTTAAGAACTGCATTTCCCCTCTCCCAAAAACGCCTTGAGGAATGTGGGGGGCACATATTGGGGAGTTCACAATCAGTACCAGCCAATAGCTTGTGTACCTTTTCAAACAGAACACACTTAGCAGAACACTAAGCACTTGGGTTAAAGACCTCCTGGTTGCTCCCTCACAGTAGAAAAGAAAAAAAACATGTTTGTGTTTGGAGCCAAAGTAGTACACCAAATCATCTTTGCTGCTCCTTGTGCCATCTGAAGGTTAATGGACATGGAGTGTTCAGGACCAGGCAAATAAATATCTATCTTATTATGGATAGAATTAAGTGGAGTAGGGGACCCTTTTCCATAGCTTTATTTCTGGTTGAAGTTGTGGATTTGATACCCTAACATGAGAATTTCAGAATCAAGCAGACTTCTTGTTATTTCCAGGTTTCTTTTGGATGTAAATTACTTACAAACATATCTGAGACTCTTATGATTTAAAAAAGAAAGTAAAAAGGAAAGAGAGCACTACATAAGGGTGTATGAAGTGATTTAATTGCATAATTGCAATACTTTCAAAACATTTCATTTTTTACTCTACTGTAGCATGGAATGTCTGTTGCTATATATAATTTCCCCACATTTCTATATATAATTTCCCCACATCAAAATAATAATTGAATGAAATTAGCAAATTCAAGTTATTTTTCTGTATATAAATCCTTCTTCTCCCACCAGTGGGGTGGGGGTGGGGAAATACAACTGTGGAAAGATTCCTGTGGAGTAAAGTGACAGTAATTGCCTACAAGAAATCTTATTTTTAAAAACCCAGTTGCCTCCTATCAAGCATCCTTGAGAAGTAAGGTAATATTCTTGCAAACCTTGACCTCCATTTTTTATATGGAAGTTTTCATAATGAGACAAAAGAATGAAAGAAGAGCCGGAATGTTGAGAAAGAGAACATGTGGGCACCAAAGTCAGTAGGTCATTGGATCATCTCTGGAGTTTTGTCTGGAGTTTACAAGCATTGTATAAGACTAGGGATGTGCCATTTGGATTTTATGGTCTCCAAAATCTCCAAGAATCCCTCAGGAAGAATTGTGGGATTTTCAATCCACAGATCAGCAGCTTCAGTACATTCCTCATCTGGAGCAGGACCAAGGTATCTGTATTCTAGGTCTTTATTTGCTTCTGCCATGCTATGCAGGGAAAATTATAGAGATGTTCTGTGCTGCAGTGGATTAAAAAGTGGAGTACGGATGGATCTGTGAACTAAAATGTCTAGATTTCTACTTGGAAAATTCTTGGAGGATTCTGGGAATGGCACAACCATATCCAAGTCATCACTCACTCTTCTCCACATAGCTGCCTCATGTTGAATCGCTCCTTTAAAGTTTCAAGTAAAACCCAGATTAGATTCACTGCCCCGGTGATTTCAAAGTCATTAGTCAATGTTGGTGAAAGATGTTCTTGCCAGATCAGCGGCAAATGAAAGATGGTGAAAAGGCTGCTTCTTTCTCGAAACTCACACTCATTCTCAAGATATTGCCAGTTTACAGCAAGAACTGAGAGATAACATCACACACTCCCACCTCCAATACACGGTGTTTGGCTTACTCTACTACCAAGTTGCCTGGATGAAACACAGCCCTAAACAGTTTAGGACCTTGCTATGTGGCAGAATGGCTCCTGCCACAAAGTACTGCCCATAACACCCGATCATCTCAGGCAGGACATTTGAGGGTGCCGTCACTGAAGGAGGCCCAGAAATCTTTGACGAGAAATCACGCTTTCTCAGTGGTGGCCCCTCGGCTCTGGAACCAACTTCCTCCTGAGATCTGTCTGGCACCTTCCCTCCCAGTCTTTAAGAAGCATCTAAAGATGTGGCTGTTTAACAAGGCTTTCCTCGGATATTAGTTCTAATAATGATTGCTATTATATATTCATTTGCTTTTATCTGTAGCCCATCTTGCTCCTGTTCTATGCTTTTGTTATATATTATTTACTAGTTATAGTGTTTTTATTTATATACTTGTGTTTATC